>VZRI01008895.1:80037-115049 GCA_013397515.1 Upupa epops | reverse complement strand
CCCCCTCCACCTTCCCCTTTCTCCGGCGGGGGATGCGATCCCTGCAGCCCCCCGTAGTCTTCTGCTCAGCCGAGGCGAAAGAGCGCTCAGGCTGCGGCTCGATCGCTGCCCGGCTCTCCGTCGCGGGAAGCTGCCCCCGGCAGCAGGGCCCCCCTCGGCCTTTTCCTCCCGGTCCCTCACCTCTTCCTGGCGGTCGTCGCCGCGACCCCCAGGTACCAGGGCCCAACGCAGGGCTGCCCCAGCAGGGCCGCGCGCGTCGTTCGAGGTACCCGTCTGCCTGTGCAGCCGGCCTTAGCTCGGGTGGGAGCAGCAGCCCCCCTCCCGCCTGCGCGGTGAAAATTCCCCCATTGCCCACCTCCACGTGGGTCAGCGTCAGGTGGAAGGAGGGAAGCAGAGGCAGGAGGAGCAGTGCTGAGCTGAGGGGGGATGTCTCACATTGTCTCGGTTTGCAGTTGCCTTATTGTTTACAGAATCTTTTCTTTCCTATTTGCAGTAACCACAGCCTTCTGCCTGTGAATCTGAGATGCGTCTGATGGTAAGGAAGCTGCTCCAAATGCTGCTGTGGACACAGTTTAAGCGGGGCCTTTCTCCTGCCTGTGTGGTGCTATAGACCTTTTCTTCAACTGCAAGGCTCATCCTGGAGAGGCATGATACCTGCACCTTTCCTTTGTGATGGGTCTCAAGTGGGCAAACAGAGATCTTTTGGCTTGCCCACAGTGCACTTGCTGGATAGTGAGATCCGGAGTTGACCGCTCCTGATTTTTCAACACAAACTTGATCACCAGTGTGTGCTCTGGGATAATTCCTCCTTATTACTGACATGTGGCTGCCAGGCAGAGTCCTTTGAGAAAGCTTGGTCAGAGCTGCTGGTGTGCACTAGGCTGCTTTTGCTTCACCTGTCAGTAGCTCTTGTTTAGTGTGGCCTGCTGTGTTGGTACAAGAGATTTATGACTCGTGGTTCCTCTTGGCGCTCTTTTCTTATATCTTGTGCCAGCTGGAGAGGTCCCCAGATGGTAAAAGTAGACTTTCTCCCAAAGGGTTTTGCTTGATTGGCAAACAGTAAACACTAGAAGATGAGTTCAAAGTCTTCTTGGATGACCTGAAATCACAGAACTTACGATAAGGACAAAGTACGCGTTAGCTCACACAACCCTTCACTTCAGAACAGGCTCCAACGTTGTGTAATGCTTGGAAAACTTTTTGCTTCCCAGTGGCAATTTTAAGCTTGGCAGGTGCGTAAGCAAACACTGTGGATCCTAATTTTACAGCAGCTCTTCTCTGTTTATCTGTAATTGTTATCTAATTTTAAAGGCACAGGGTGAAATGCTTCTGGGGACTTTATGGAGCTGGGCATCCAGACCCAATTGTAGTGCTGCTTAGAAAGCAGCCAAGCAAGCGCAGCTGCTCACAGCACTGAGAAAGGGATGGTCTCTGACCTTGGTTGCAAGTAGCCACAATTAGTGATGAAAGGAATTATGTGTCTGGTAAAGAGTTGACTGCGTGCAGTGGTACTGGCCCAGGGCACAGTTTGTTTATGGACATGGTGTGTCTTGAGGAAAAATGATAAAGGTTAGAAATGCAGCTGTCTGAGGCCAGAAAGACAAAACAAAGGTGTTATTTGTGTGGATTGGGATTCTTAGGATTTTTTTTCTGACATAGGAGTAGTTCTTGCATTCTCCTGTACCTGCTCTGTTTGCACTTCTACCTACTCTGTAAAGACCAGGATGGAAAAATCTTTAAGATGGGACAGTCTTAAGAAGCAGCTGATTTAGAAAAAACAAAACAAATCTGCTGGCATGTCAGCCCTAGGATGCCCCACCTGGTGTGGGGCGTCATGGCTTGGCAAAGGCAAAAGTCACGTTGACCTGACTCCTTTGAGAGCCGCATTTGAACCAGTCAATACAGAAGACCTGTATCAAAATGGCACCAGGCCACCTGCTGTGCTGTTTTTCTCAGTAGTATCTAGAAGTGGGTTTTATTGTGTTTGCACTGGGTCCCCTGTTACAGCTTATAGTGAGGGCTGGCAGAAGGGGCTCCTCGATGGGCCTTGGCATAGGAATCATCTGGTGTCCAGCCCAGCAGTAACTGCTCCTTGCTATGGTCTGTGTTCTGTCTTGTATCCACTGTGCTCTTTCTGTTCTCCAGAGAGCTCACCATGGTCAATGAGACCCAGCACACCAGTAGCGCCAGTTGCAGCTCCAAGTCTGATGGTGGCAGCAGCAGCGGGAGCGAAAGCTCCAAGGACAGCTCGCGCTGCTCTACCCCTGTCCTCGATGCTGAGCGTCATGAGCGACTGCGGGAGAAGATGCGCCGACGGCAGGACTCTGGAGACAAGTGGTTCTCCTTGGAGTTCTTCCCTCCACGCACAGCCAACGCTGCTGTCAATCTCATTTCCAGGTGAGGGCTGCAGGGTGAGAGGGGAGAGGTGAAGTGTCTTCGGTGGAGGGCTGGCTGGGAAATAGCTAATGAGGCAGGCTCTGCCCCATGCTCTGTCTCCCCTTCCAGGTGACGAAGCAGGTAATGGGGCTGTGCTTTCCTGCTGAGGAGGGTAATGGACACCAGGTAACTTGTCTTCCTTGGAGGTCCTGAAGTTAAGTGTCATGGTAGGGTTACTGAGGGGCCAGACTGTTTCCCCTCTCCTATACCCTCTGAAGTTGGAGCAGCCTCACTGTTTTTTAGGGCTGAAGTAGAGTGTTGGAGGTCAAGAAAGCAGAACTGTACCTCTGAAATGCAGAGAATATTAATTATTGGACAGCGTGCCAAAGTCTCTTCAACAGAGACTCCCAGGCGTTTTAAGAATCATCCAGTCACTAGGATTTGAGCCTCTGTTCCTGAGGATGGCAGTTTTAGCTAAAAGATAGAGCTCAAAGTTACTACAGAGCCCAGTGAGGAGCCCCAGAAGCCACCATGTACTCACCTGGAGGAGAGAAGGGTGATTCATAACTCTTCTAACTGCCGTATGCCAGTGTCAGGTTTACTTAACACAGAAGAACCTGTTCCAACCCAGAGTAGAAGAGAGACAAATCAGGGGAGCCTCTGACCTTTGTGCTGGGCATTCTTGGGTCCATCTTCTCATATTTATGGCTTCAGCCATTAAAGGAGGGAACAGGGGTTGCAGCAGTCTCAAAGGGAATGCGACATAGCAGTCTATAATAGAACATGCTGGGAGGAAGTTTATTCTACAGAGAATGCTTAAGTTGCCTCTTGAAGGAGATTGAAGGCTCCTTCTCATGCTACCGTAAAGGAGAACTTTACTTTTGTACATTGGCTGCTTGCTAAACACCCCACTCGCTTCTCTTAAGCTCTCCTGCTCCTGTCATCCAAGCTCTGTGTGTTGCTGGCATTCCAGCAGTGAGCAGGATTTCCCAGGCAAAGAAAAGGGAGCTGGCTACATGGAATGCCAACACAGCTCTAAAATCCACAGGTTTGACCGCATGGGAGCAGGTGGTCCCCTCTTCATTGATGTGACGTGGCACCCTGCTGGGGATCCAGGATCTGACAAGGAAACCTCTTCCATGATTATTGCCAACACTGCAGTCAATTACTGTGGCTTGGAGACCATCCTGCATATGACGTGCTGCAACCAGACCAAGGATGACATCACGATGCATCTGCAGAAGGCCAAGCGGCTGGGGTTGAAGAATATCATGGCACTGCGTGGAGGTGAATCCTTTTGTCCTGTAACGAGTAGAGCTGTTGTGTTCAATTCCTTAGGAAAATGGGAGTTAGAGGTACCTGCCACTACAGGAATTGAAAGTTGAGACTGCATTTTGCCTGATCCTTCTTCCAGCTTAAGGGTAGACAAAAACTGTGTGTAAAACAGCAACCTTGGAGATTCAGCTTGTGTTCCTCTTGATAGTTTTCATAGCACTGTCAGATCTGAGTCCCACAAACAGTTGGAAAGAGCCATAGATTTGTTCTCTTTGCAGATCCTGTTGGTGAAGAGTGGGAGGAAGAAGTAGATGGCTTCAACTATGCTGTTGACCTGGTTAAGCACATTCGCAATGAATTTGATGATTACTTTGACATCTGTGTGGCAGGTAAATATCTTTGCAGTGTGAGGTTGTGTCTGAGATAGAGACTGCTGAGCTCATTTCTGTTTCCACACCTGGGCTCTGACAGCACAATCAGATTAGCTACTTCCTGATTTATCTTTGCCCTTCACCCTCAAAGGCTACCCCACAGGTCATCCTGAAGCAGAGAGCTATGAAGCAGACCTGAGGCACCTGAAAGAGAAAGTCTTTGCTGGGGCAGACTTCATCATTACACAGCTCTTCTTTCGATCAGAAACATTTTTCAAGTTCATGAAGGACTGTCAAGCCATTGGCATCACCTGCCCCATTATTCCTGGAATCTTCCCCATACAGGTGAATTCCAGTAATTCTGGTTGTGGGAGGGAGTTGAGGGTTGGTGTGTTTGTGTGTCAGGGCCCAAGGTGTCTGTAAATACCCTGCGCAACACTTCTGGGAAACGAGAGTGCTAAGCCATCTGTAGATGGTTTGCCAAATCAAATTCCTAGGGATGTAACCACAAGCTTAAGAGATTTTCTGTGCCCGTGTTTCAAAAGGGGATATAAAGGACAATACTGTGTTAGGGCTGAGGTGATAGTCATCGCTGTCAGTATTATCAGGCAAAGCACTGGGAAGAAATCATCTAGAGTGATGTGAACATGACTGCATTACCATCTTAGAGATGGGGCCTAGGGGTAGAATCCAGGAGCCCCAATTCAAAATCTGCCACAAAGTAAAGATCAAGTGGAAAAAACAAGATCAGAATGAGGCCTTTTTAAAATCAAAGTCTTCTACATCCTCATCCAGGGCTACCACTCCCTGCGGCAGCTTGTGAAGCTTTCCAAGCTGGAAGTGCCTCAAGAAATCAAAGATGTGATTGAGCCCATCAAGGACAACGATGCAGCTATCCGCAATTATGGAGTGGAGCTGGCAGTGTCCATGTGCCGGGAGCTGTTGGATAGTGGCATGGTGCATGGGCTTCATTTTTATACCCTCAATCGTGAAGTGGCTACCACCGAAGTCCTTAAGCGCTTGGGCATATGGAAGGAGGACCCCAGGTGAGCAGATGTTTGCTGCTTTCTTCCTCTTTAACACATCCACCCCATCTACCAAAAGCCCAACTTGATAGATGGGATTAGTACCTCTCCAGCTCTTTTGGGGTTTTTTTACCACTTTTCTGCATTTAGAAGTTCACCCTTCCTACAGGTCTCAGAAAAGCTGGGAGCCATAGCAGGGACACCTGAACTTGTTAGTTCTGTGGCTTTAAATCAGCCCATTTTGACACTTCTCAGAAAATCTCTAAACACCTAGATCTGCCACTTGGAACATGCTTTTTGAGGTCTGTCAACACTTCTTCCAGGCTAAGCGTTTTGTAAGCTCCTGCTGTGGATTTGTAGAGTTCTCTGCAGCTGATAAAGGGAACATGAACTACATAGGCAGGAGAAAGCAAAAGAAAATGGGTAGCTTTGTTGTCTTGTTATAAAGAGCTTCACGCAGTGCTCTGCCCTTACCTCATCTGGTTGCAGTTCTGAGTCCTGTGGACATTTGAGCATCCTACAGCAGAAGGGAGAAAAAATATTCTGTAAAGGAAGAACCTTTTTACCCTATTTCTTGGCAAATAGAACTCTCCTCAGCCCCTGTTACTTGTGTTCCTTAGATGCAGAGTTCTCCAGGCGAGGGGCTTCCAGCCTTTAGCAGAAAGATAACAGTGTTAACATTTGCTTCTCCCATACAGGCGGCCTCTGCCTTGGGCAGTCAGTGCTCACCCCAAGAGAAGAGTTGAAGATGTTCGGCCAATCTTCTGGGCCTCTAGGCCAAAGAGCTACATCTATCGAACTCAAGAATGGGATGATTTCCCCAATGGCCGATGGTAAGCTATCAGTGAGGGAAAGGTGTGGTATGAGTGCTGGTTCTGCGCTCTGTCTTTTGGTCTGTCTTTAGAGGGTGTCCTGAGCATGTTTCAGGCTTGACAGAATGGGTGCCTTCTTAAAGTGGTCCTCAATTGCTTGGAATTGAAGGAGGTGAGGAGAATGGCACCAAAATGTTTAGGCTTTTTGTCTGCACATGGGTTGTTGGATACTTCTCTTACTACTTGTTCTAGGTCAGTATCTTCCTGCATCAGCTCATCTTCCTCAGCAGCCTGTTAATCTGTCTGTTCCACTTACAGGGGCAATTCTTCCTCCCCAGCCTTTGGAGAACTGAAGGACTATTACCTCTTCTACCTCAAGAGCAAGTCTCCCCGGGAGGAGCTCTTAAAGATGTGGGGAGAAGAGCTGACTAGTGAGGAAAGTGTCTTTGAGGTGTTCACGTGTTACATCACTGGAGAACCTAACAAGAACGGTTACAAGGTGAGTGATTGCCCAGGAAGAGATGGTCAGTGGGACACAGACCATAGTGGGTATTTCCTTTTGCTCCTACATTCTTGTTCTAAACAAGAAATGGCACTTCCCTGTCCCAACAGACTTGTTGAGATAGTGGCTGAAGACAACCTTAACATCAAGAGTACAGGTTCAACATAAAATGAAAGCTGCTGCATATGACAGGATTAGTATTGTCAGACTTCAGCAGTCATTCTTAGAGGTGAGGATATCCTGCCTCTTAAATCACAGAATGGTTTAAGTTGGAAGGGACCTCAGCCCCCAGCCATAGGCAAGGACATGTCTCACTAGAAGAGGTTGCCCAGAGCCCCATCCAACCTGGCCTTGAATATTCTTGAACCAAACCTGGGAATTCTATCCTGAAGTAGATGTATTTGAGATCATTAAGCCACTTTGGAGCTGCTTTGACATCCAGATGATAACATAATGGTTGTTACACCTGTAGTGAGCCATCCTGTCTTCTCACCGTAGGTTACGTGTATGCCTTGGAATGATGACCCTCTTGCTACTGAAACCAACCTCCTGAAGGAGGAGCTGGAGAAGGTTAACAGACGAGGAATCCTGACCATCAACTCCCAGCCAAACATCAATGGCAAACCATCCACAGACCCCATTGTAGGCTGGGGGCCCAGTGGGGGTTATGTCTTCCAAAAGGTACTGCACTGCTTTGCTAGGCAGCAAAGAGTTACAACCTGTTTTGGTCTCTGTTAAGTGGGGAGGTCCTAGGCTTTCACCCAGGACCTGCTCCTTATCTTAATGACATCTTGCTGGTGAAAGTTCCTGTCTTAGGAGATAGACTGTGTAATCTCTATGGCTTACTTCATAGCTGTTTTCCCCCACCTCCAGAACATCTGTTCAATATCTCTAGTGCTTCTTGTTTTTGTTCTCTGCTGAGAGTGTAAGTGTTAATAACTTTCTAGAGCAGAGCTGTGAAATTCCAGGTGTGTACAGGTACCTGCCCTCTGCATATTACTCCATTTATGCAGGAACAATCCAGGTTTTTCATAAACCAGGAATCCACTAAGGAATATTTCTATCTAGCTTTTCATGGTAATAACTGGGCATTTAAAAATTGCCTTATCTGTCCTTCTATAAGGCAGAATTCTCCACCAGTTGCCCCTACTACCACTGTACTGTTCAGACAGCTGCCTGTAAGCACTGGGATCTGCCAGGCCTGCCTCCTACTGTTGTGCGTTCAGGCCCTGCCACTAGTGGCTGCGATAGGAATCTCCCAGCAAGGTAAGTGGCAGGCTAGTGGCTCACACAGGGAAACAAAGCAGCCTTGTTCTAACGGGATGCAAACCGCCAAAGCCATGACACCAGCAGATGGCAAATGCAGTTGTTTTCAAAGGGAAAAATTCCCCCGAGGTGAGGGAAATCCATCATCTCACACAATAGCCAGGAAATGGGGGGAGGGGGAGCAGTTGTTGGGAGCAGCCAAGCACTGAGTAGCAGGAGATGGAGCACGGAATTAGTATTTGGGGGAGCCCAGCTGAGACACCAGTATCTTGCTTGTGCCAGACCAGGCTGCCTTGGCTGGATGCTGCTGCTCGTACGGTACCACATAGACCAGAGGCCAAGCTCACTTTTCCAAGCACTCTACTGTGGCTCAGGCCACTTCCCAAGCACAGCAATCAGCAATTATGGTTGTGCTTTCTGGAGCTTATTCCAGCTTGTCTGCTTACACTGGGTGCAAAATAGGAAGCTTGTAGCTTCCCTGGACTAGCTTGTCCTGCCCTGCTACTCCTGCTTTCCCCAGCTTTTGCTTTTTTCCCCCTCAGCTACCTCACTAACTTGCTCTGCCCTTTGCTCAAGCCTCCTCTCTAGTATGTGTTTCTGGGAGTAGTTTTAGTGTCTTTTGTCCTGCGTTAAGGTTGTTGCTCTCCCCCACCCCTCTCTGCAGGCATACCTAGAATTCTTCGCCTCCAGTGAGATCATCACGGCACTGCTCAAAGTGCTGAAGAAGTATGAGTTGCGAGTGAACTACCACATCGTCAATGTCAAGGTAGGCTGATGTCTACAGGGTGCTTTCACCACCTTGGGAGAGAGGCAAATATCAGAGATTCAGGTATCACTGTTAACAGAGTGGGATGCGAGGGCTGATAAAGGTAAAGTGGAAAGAAGTCAGCTGTGGTGTCTAGCAGCTGCCTGATCTGTTAAGGAGAGTGTAAGCACACTAGTTCAAACTCACTCAATCAGCAGATGCTTAGAAAGCTGCTCCTTCCTTTGGCAGGGTCAGAATATCACCAACGCTCCAGATCTGCAACCCAATGCTGTCACCTGGGGCATCTTCCCAGGCAGAGAGATCATCCAGCCCACGGTAGTGGATCCTGTAAGCTTTCTGTCGTGGAAGGTGAGTCCTCTCTCCTGCTGGAGCTGCTGCCTTGGGAGTTCAGTGTGTCTGGTTTCTCTTCAGTCTGTGACACTTCTCGCAGGTGGGTATTGCTGTGGGTGGTGTTAGAGAGGTCCAGGTATTGCCTTTCCTGCTCAGTGTAAGGAGAACTTTGCTCTTGTAAGAGTGGCTCACACACACCAAGGATCCAGTTACAGGCAGCTTGGAAGCTTATAGCTGTTGGTGTACTGGGCCCAGAGATGCTGTGCTCTCCCTCCCCTCTTACACACACAGGGGCAGCATTGAGCCGCTTTACTGCAAACGTCTTCCTGCTCTAGGCACTTCCCACTGCCTGGAAAGCGTGAAGCTCCTTGCTCAGTTCTTTGCTCAGCTGGTGGTTCTTGCTGAGGAGAAAGAAGCCATAGGCTGGCCAGGCCCGTGTGGCACTGGTTGTGCTAAATGCAGTGGTATAAACATGTAGCTCTTTAATGTGTTCACCACACCACTACCAATGGGTTTGGTTTGATTCCTTGGCAGGATGAGGCCTTTGCACTGTGGATTGAGCAGTGGGCCAAGCTCTATGAAGAGGAATCACCCTCTCGCATGATCATCCAGTACATCCATGACAACTACTACTTGGTCAACCTGGTGGACAATGACTTCCCTCTGGAAAACTGCCTCTGGCAGGTTGTGGATGATACTTTTGAGCTGTTGAACTCTGCAACTCAACAGTGAAAATTTCTCCTTAATCCATTTATTCTTCCATCCACTGACTGGGAGGAGAGAAAAAGCGGCTCCTGTGCTTTTGGTGGATCACACACTCCTAAACCAGGCCAGCTCTCTGATGTACCCACAGAACAAGCTTTTCTATACCCCGTGCAAAGGTTCCCTGACCTCTTCCCACTGAGCAGTAGCCAGAACTACCTGAATCTCTGATCTGAGGCTCTAGGCTGAGCTTGAAGGCCAGCTCTTTGTAATGAAGAGGTGCTAATCATGGCTGTGGCGATTACAGTATCAGGAGAACACAATGTACGCATCAGTGAGATAAAACTCAGTGGGACTCTGGTACCTTTCATGCCAGAAATGCTGCCTTGGGGGCAGCAACACTCCTATTCAAGGAGACAATTTCAGCAGTCACCAGCTCTGGAAGAGAGAAGATCAAGTTGCTTCTCTGCACTCCTGAGATGTATTTCTTCATAACTGATCATATCAGGCCTTTTTGCAATCACTCCAGAAGAAGGTTTAAATAATCTCCCTAACTTTTTATCTTTTTATTGTCTTTCTTGTTTTCTTTTTAATAAGAATGTGTGAAGGCCACTGCTGGCTGAAACTGAGTAGGAATGACACTATTTCTTAGATAAAGTACCAATAAACCACATGACTATAAGACTACACCTCCGAGTCATCTCTAAATAGTAAGAGACTTGTATTATTTGCAAACTCATCAGTCTGGCACAAGGGGAAGCTGTAAGAGAACAGTTTATTTATGGAGCAAGTCTGACTTCTCTTTCACCTGTGAGCCCCAAGTGTGGACAAAGCTCCATAGTAGAGCACAGAAAGCATAAATCTTGGAATTCACCAAAAGCAACCAGCTTACAACCTTAGCTAAGTTCTGCAAGGTCCCAGGAGTTGGGGTGGTCCTTTTCCAGTGCCCGTAGGGAAGGGCAGCCTCCCCTGACCTTGTGACTCCTAACAGCTTAGGCTTCATAGCACTGAAATGAGGGGCTGGAGGAGTTATGGGGGCTACTTTGTGTATTTAACAGTCCTGCAAAGCTACTATAGGCTATGAAAACAAGACCTTGAGGCAATTCCCACTACAGTGTAAAGATCCCTACCACCCTCCGAGCATCTCTTTCAAACAAGCAAGGAAGAAAAGCCTTTTCCAGTTTCTTCAGACCCTCTCATTACAGCTGTCTCAGACTGGGGTGATATATCCAGGGTAATTACAGGGCATCAATCACAGAAGCAAGTAATGGGAAGGTTGGGGGCCAGACATGCCTGTCTTGCCTCAGTAAAGCTTTTGGTGCTCAGCTGTTCCCAGCAGGTTTCTTCATCCCTAGCCCATTCAGGACAGAAAGGAACCAGTGGGAAGCAGTCAAGAGGTTGGCCACCCACCGAAAGGTTTAATGAAGAGCTGATGGACCTGGACAGGGAGAAGAGGTGAGAGCCCTGTGGGAATCCTCCCCAGGGGAAGAGTCAAATTTCAGAAACACAGACCTATGCTCATGTGTACTGAGGGCAGTCCAGACTTTGGAATGAATGGGATGTGGCCTTTGCACAGGCAAACTCATGCTCTTCTCTCCCAGACTTAGTGTTATGCAAGGGAATAAGCAAACATATAACATCCTGTCCAGGAAAACAAAAACTGAGTAAAGGGAAGGCTTGTAAGGAGGGGTTTGGGCCTTTAATCAGAACTCCAGCAAAATTACTGTCCTGAGAAGGGAATGCAACCTCACAAGAAGGATTAACTTCTCCAGTTTGTGCCTCTGAGGAGACAGGAAATTAATTAGTCCTTTACAGAGGAGCTTTTGCTAGGTACCATCTATTCCTGGTTGTCCTTGGGCTATCACCATGTTTATCACATGAGCTGAGCCCCTTTGCTTTCTTGATTGTGCAGGAGCAGCTCTCGTTGTGGCAGCCAGCTGTATCCTCCTCCACTGTCCTGAAATGAGCAGCTGCAGGCAGGGCCCCACCAGTTAGCAGCATCCTTTGTCCTTGAGCTGGAACACTTAGCTGTCGCCACCTTCCAAAGGCCTTAAATAGTAAAGTGGACACATCAAACACTTGGGTTACCCTGGAGGGCTTGTGGCCACCCTCACAGTACCCACAAACCCAGCTTTTCCTCTAGCAAAGGCTACTCCAACTATCCCACCATTCACTCAGCCCTTCACTGTCTCCCCTTTGTTCCTAAAGCCAACAGAAAATTGTAGTACAAATCCATGTGAAAAAAGGACTGTGCCACCTCTGCCCTCTGATTTCAATACCTGCTCTCAACTCATTAAAGGAGACCCTAATCCTGCAGGGAATCTTTGGCCGGCAGAAGAGCAAACTGGCTATTAGAGCTCTTAAGGCTTTGCCTGCTTGCTCAAATCTATAGTGATTTGCTTGTCCCTGGGTGCAAGTCAGCACAGTCTTCCTGCACCAGCACGGAGTCTGTTTCTTCCCTGAGCAGGCTCTGGAGAGGCAGGGGATTAGTGGATTAACATCTCAAACAACAGTGGGGAGGGGGGCAGACGCCAGGGAAATCAACTGCTGACACAAGGCTTTGAATAACACCCGAAGATGAACCCATATAAAACTGGAAGCCCTTTCCCCAGACAAGTCCCTGTTCCTTGATGTATTCAGCTTCTTCCTCAGCAATTTGTGCAGGGAGAGAGAGACAGGGAACAGCAGTTGACCCTTTGTGAAGTCTACAGAATTAAATCAGTCATCAGTGCTTACCTGAGATAGTAGGCTCCTGGCTTCCTCCTCCAAAAAATTCTGCACCACCCAGCTTTGCAAATGTTGTCTTCTCCACACCCTCCAGGCCTTTTCTATCAGCCGTTGCCAGTCCTGCCAGGAAAAGCAGTGCACAATTAACTGGGGGAACTGCCTCACCTCCCTCTAGTCCCACCTTGCTCCTAGTTGCTTTCCCAGGTCCCTCTTGACTGACTTTGCATTGGTAATGAACGAAGCTGACTACAAACACAGCTCTGCCTAACTACCAGCTCCTGCAAATGTTGTAGTACCCCTGGGAAAGAACACTGCCCCCTCAGTGCTCGAGCACAGCTCCTCAGTGACTACTCTCTGTACACGGGTCATTGTCTCTCACAAGCAGGTCAGGACACACCTCACACAGCTAATGCCCAAGAAAGCAGCCAGAACATGGGTCTCTTCCATTGGTGACAAAGGCCTGAGCAGAAGAGGATACCAAGTGACAGCTCTCGATAGGCTGTGGACACCAGGGGGATGGAGCAGCAACTCAGATGAAGACAAAGATCGTACATACTTGCTGTGAGTTTTTCTGCACAGGCTACAGACTATGCAAATCACCCTCTTCTCAGCTTCCCATCTGCAAGGCTAAATATGTGGATATGCCAGTCTGCCGTGCTGGCATTCCAAAGCTGGAAAAATTAACCGCAGCAGTAAACCAGGATTACAGGTGCACACTGGTACTTGTTATAGTGCCAGGTCTCATCTCCCAGGGCCTATGTGAGGCTGCAAACAGAGCAGGCTTGCGCAGTAACATCACTGCTACACTGATGGCAGCACCAGATACCGATTCTATAACTTCTTCCTGGGGAGGGTGATGGGGCATTGGAGGGGGCTGCTCGGGAGCTTTGTGGCATCTCCTTCTCTGGAGATATTTGAAACCCGCCTGGACTTGGTCTGGGTGATCCTGCTGTGGCAGGGGGATTGGACTAGATGCTCTTTCGAGGTCCCTTCCAATCCCTCATGATTCTATGATACTCACCAACACCCGGGCCAGTATCACCATGTCGCTGGCTTCTTTCCACTGATGCCAAGCCCTTGCCAGACAGTGCAGATTCCTGTGACGCTGACTCTGGCGAAGCACCACTGCGTGATGCCAGCTCCTCAAATACTTCCTCCTACAGGCAGCAGGAAAAATTAGCTTTATCAGCCAAACAGAGTTACAGGACAGTGGTTCCCTGACTGCAGCAACAAGAGCCCTTCAGTCCACTTACCCAAGCCACTTCTCATCTTGTATCTCCAAGTCCACCCCTGCTTTGTTCTCCTGGACCCTTGCAAATGCCAGAGAAGGTCCCACCACACCATGTGTCTCTATCAAGTGGGGGAGTAGCAGTCTTTCAGCCTTGTTTTGGTTTCTGTAGATCACCAGCCAGCGGTGAATGGCACTGGGAAAAGACTCAAGAGAGGCACCTGGTCCTGAACCGTTTTCTCTGCCTGTTCTGCTTTCTAGGGGAGAAAAGGAGAATCACACAGGGGCTACAGAAGGAGAGATCAGAGCTGCCACAAGCCCCCGCTCCTTTGTCTCCTGAACAGAAAAGCAACCCACAGACACAGCATTCAACTGCATCTACTCCACTCTCATTTCAGGCATCTAGCTGGTAAACACTGCTCCCCTTCCCACTCACACTGCCCACATGGCCCCATCAAAGAAAGAAGGAAAAGGAGGCATCTTCTTACTCATGGGCCAAGAGAGAGACATCTTCCTGCTCTTCCGAGCACCTATCGGGGTACTGCACTGCCTCCAGCACTGGGAAAAGGCAGCTGCTTTTGTCCAGTAGTTGCAGGCCTGCAAACAGAAATAACACAGCTGCAGCCAGGACTAAACACAACACACACAGACAGCACACGCACAGGCTGCTCTCAGACATACAGCTATGCTCACATCCCCTGCAGGCGGTTCAATGTGCTAGACCCCAGACTGGAAACTGCACAGATGAGATCCCAGCAGGATGGACTCAGCCTTTTCAAATCAAACGACCTCTTTGTGGTTTGCTAGCTGCCAGTCTTTTGAAAAAAGCTCCAACTCTGACAGCTCACTCTGCTCTGCGGGGACAGTGATTATCCCATCTCATCTTTGAGCAGAGAGGAAGGAGTGTACTCGTCTCTCTGGTCAAAACATCCCCAGTCCTTATTGCTGCGCTGCAGATGGTTATGGCAATCAGTGCCAGATTAAGGTGATGAAGTTGTGTGCAGAGTCTGTAAAGAATTTCAAGGCAGGGATGAAGCAGTCACCACAAGTCTAACCAGATTGTCATACAAGCCTTGGCACTGTATCTCAGTACAGAGTGACCCAACTGCAACTGAAGGGGGACCTGCGTCGTTTCTTACCTGTTTGACAGTACCCGCAGATCTGAGGCGCAGCACTTTCCGTCCTCTTGCGGCCAGTCGCCAGCAGTGCCAGGCTTTACCGTGAGAGGGTTCCTGCCACTTGTGGTTTCTCTCTCCAAGCATCTGCGGCTGAGCTCTCAAGAATTTCACTCTCCACTCAGTAAAGCTCACAACTAGGAGGCGGTGTTCTCTGAGCGTTTTAAAATAACAGAGGGCTTCTTGCTGCCTCAGATTATGAGCAGTGACCTGGACCCAGCTGACCAGGCACCTGAAAAACAACCCAAGCACAGGGAAGGATCAGATGCCTGAAGCCAGATTTCCATGCCAGCACCAAACAGGCTAGAGAGCAAATTCCATTTTCTCACCCCACCCTGCACAAATCACGTGTAAGTGGAAAGAGCATTCGAAAGCACGTGCAATAAGAAAAGAAGCTGTTTGCATTACCCCTGTAATCAACATTTGTGTGGCTTTTGCCATGTTAACCTACTTTTCCAGTGCCTCCTCCCTGGGAGGTGTAAGTTCACCCTCCTCGTTACAGGTTTTTTCTGCTAAACGCTTGCCATCACTTACGGCGGAGCCCCAGCACTGTTACATCTCAACTCCCCAAAGCCCAGGAGAATGGCTACTGCCTTCTGGCCGTTTTAACACCTGCTCCTCTGCAAACTGAATGCAGGGTTATACCTTATGCCTATTGTTTTACCTTTGCCTTTCCTTTGCTTACACAATGAACGCTTCTCCTAGGTTGCCCTGCCGCTATGGGGTGGGGGGATCCTTCAAAAGAGGGAAGGAATTCATTTGGTTGATTCAGTCTTTCTCTGTGCCAGCAGCTGACATTTAGGATGATGCTCAAGAAAGGCTTCTTCCTTATGGGATGAGGATAAAGCTGTGAAAATCTCCTTCAACAAGGAGCCCAGCAGACTCTGCAAGTCTGCCTACTGCAGAACCAGGCCAGATTGTTGGCAAGATTTAGACTTGAATTGTTTTTCAGCTGTCACAAGTTGAGGGCCTGTGTATATGGGATGTACTACTAGAAACTTAGAGAGACTATTCCAAAACACCCAGTGTCTACAGGACTCACTATTAACAGCATCAGAAATCTGCATCCACAATAATCGCTCTTAATCTTGCAGGCTGAGGCCCTGGCACAGGAGGCCACTCTTCCTCTGCAAGCCCAGAAGCCAATCTGCTTTGAGCTCCCAGCTTATCCTTCTGGTTCCTTGTTCCACTTGGACTTTCATTATGCAAATCAGCCCACCGCACCGTGGGCCAGAGGCGTAAATATCCTCTGCCTGGCAGGCTCCTCTGAAGATCAATAGACTCTACTGCAGGTTATCCTAGCATGAAAAATGCCCCCCTCAGAAGAGACAGGGCTCAGCCTGTACCATATCCAGGTGAGAAATTAGAAGCGCTCTCTCATCAAAGGAGGACTCAGAAGGAAGATTAATGGTGGAGACACACTCTACAGGAAAGAGCAGCATTAAGGACTTCTCTGAAACATTCTTCCCACCAGGGAGCCACCACACAGATTGATTTGTAGAAGAAAATGCAATTGAATGGGGTGAGTGCAGAGTCTAAGCATCGAAGCCACCCAGGATAAACTGGGTTTTATCTGCTCTTTCCTCTGCAGATCTTTGTCTTCTTTCAGCCTGCCCCTGCAATTCACAAGGAAAATCTGCTAGGGCCAAACCTGCACTTCTCATGCTTTAAATGAATCCTTGGCATAATTAATCTTATTCATTCTTAGCCTCCTGAATTATCTTAAAGAGAACAACCTGAGCAATTCCTGACCCACTGCTTTGCTGCATTTCAGGCAGACAGCGGTAGTCTCATACAGCACAAACTACAATCAAAACAGATTCCAGTGATAAAGCTACTGAACAACAGCTAAGAGAGAAAAGAATTAATTAATGATTGGTAGCAGACACCTTGCTCCTCAGATTAAACTCTTTGTGTTTTCAGGATCTGCACCACAAGGCTCCAAAACATCCAACAGCTTCACTGTATAGTAACTAACACTGTGATGCACTGAGGATCTCGGTTCTCCCTTCACAGGCTGTACTGAATATTGCTTTTCTGCAGGACTCTATTGAACTTAATTTTTCACAGCAGTTTCAATTAAAACCCACATGCTGTGTCCTGAATCTAAAGGATTCAGGTTTGTAAACGCCAGATCTCTGCAAGACCTCTGCGCTGTATTCCTTCTGGCAAATACCGAACAATTCCAGTGGAAATAGGGCTTTCACTTCTTTAAGCTACAGAGATCTGTTTACACCTTGGTTGCTTAGCTTAGAAACGCAACACTGCAGAACTAAGACTGTCCTGGAAAGAAAAGGGTTGAGTGAGAAGAATGAGATGGTGAGTGTGAGGCTACGGGTAACAGATCCCTTAATGTAGGGGCACTCTATTCGCAGACGAGTTAGCTGTGCTTGCAAACCCAAGCTCCAGCCCAAATACACTGCATCCTCAGCTACATAAACTGCTCTTCACACAAAGCTTCCTTCAGAATGCTTTCAGGACAGAAAACAAACCTGTGCAGGAGGAGACGTTGCCAGAATAAAGCAGCACATTTCTGCTTCCTTGTTTGGCAATACCATGTCTGCAGCACCAGCCTCTTCTTCTCCTGGCAGCTGTGCTGAGCCCACTGCTGCTGCAGCTCTCTCACAGCACGTTTCCCTGCAAGAGAACACAAGAGCCTGCTGAACCCAAGGGGATTTTTCCCCATCACACAATTCAGACAACAGCAGAAAACACATCTGCTGCAAATACCAAACGGTATGGGTCCAGCCTTTCCAAAATTCCCTGTCCTCTCTTGAGTAGCCGAAGAGGTTTGTAGGTTTTTTTCTCTGGGCAAGGCAGCCAGACCGTTGTTTTTTTTTTATCCCTGCCTTTCCTTAACAAGGAATCGGAGATCACTTCCACTCTCACCTTCAAGGCAGTTTTCCTGCAAATCCTGGGAGTGTTCCTCCCTCGGCACAGTCTCGGTACTTCACATTTAATGCGCTTGGAATCCCTTGAGGGCCAGGATCAGGACTGTTAAGCAGCCCCAAAAGACACACCCTGCTCCTACTGAAGCAAAGCCCAACTGTCAGGTTTGAGGAGACACGTTCAACCTCAGAATGCTGCATCTGAGCTCTGCTAACTCCCCAGCTGCCAAAATGCACTGCTTGAATGCTCCTTTGACAAAGCAGGTAAAGCAAGATCCACCCCCTTTATAAGCAGCTGCAAAAGGAGCATCCACAGAGCCCTACAGAACAGCAGGGCATGTGTCCTGCTTGGAACAGCAAGAAAGCAGTGACACAGGCACTTACTGACCCCCGATCAGGCCATTCCAGAGGAACAGCGAGCAGAGTTACAGCCAGAACTTTTGGGGTGGGAGGAACTTTGTCTACCCCAACCACTGCCACAGCATCCCTCCTACAGACACAAGCACTGCTGTAGGATGGGGTAACTCACTTTGCCAGCGGGAATGCCAACGCCTCAGAGCATCTACAGACATCTGGTGAATGTGACGCCTGAATCTCTGATCAGCTTCCACTTTCTGGGCCACTCTCTTCCTCCACAGGCTGAAAGCTTTTTGGCAGCAATGAACTTGGTGTTTTAGGGCTGCTGCTGCTGCATTTCGGTTCCTACTTTCCACAACCCAGTGGTGCCAGCTGACAAAGGCTCTGAGAAAGACAAAGGTCGTTGGACCAACGGTGGGAACAACTCACACAGACTCACAGCCTTGTAACTGAAACTTTAACAATTAACATACATGAGGGGGGTCAGGGGAAATGAGGGACAGGGCAAGCTGTTGGGAGTAAGATGTTCTGTCCTGGCTGTGCCAAGTCTGTTCCCTTCAGCTTCTGAGTGAGTAGACTGCAAGGTCAGTTCAGCGAACAGGAAGCCACCAGGGTTTGTTACCAGCGGTGCTGGGCTTGTTCCAGTTTGTGAGGATCCCATCAAACTAGAAATTGTTGCATTTAGATCTGATAATTTTGAAGTAGGAAAGAAACACTAAAACACTCAGCTGCGAAACTCCCACCAGAGATGGAAAAATAAAGCTAGAGGAAGATTTGCTTCTTAAAAGCAAGTGTAGAGTTCTCACAAATGACAACTTTAGGAAACCTATGGAAAGCAAAATACCTACTGAGACAGCTGAACAAGCCTCCAGAACTGCTGGGCCTTTACAAGTTGCTGAGTCTGAGCTGACCAGGCAATGAAGTACCTCTGCAGGAACCACTTCTCGGCTGGGTGCCAGCAAATCTTTACCTCCTCATCAGTGCTATAGTCCTGTAATCCAGAAAGGAAAAAAAAAAGGCTTTGAATTGCTCTGCCCTTTCTTCTTGCTGCTGTGACTTCTGTGACTGCTTAACTTGCTGTTTTAACCCCCACACCCCACGTGAACACTAGACATGGGGGTCTAACACATCCCTTTTAAGTCCTAGGTACGTGGCAGATTTCCAACTCAGCTGGTAAATGGTGGGAAGGAGTTACCCTGAGAAATGCCTCAGTCTCCTAAACCTTCTGTCTGAGAGAGGAGAACAAAGACAGAACAGCAGTGAGACCTTCTGTATGCTGATACTGAAACCCAGGCTCTCTGCTGAACCAGGCTGTGCAGAAAACACTCATACATTTACATGCATCACAGCACGTTTCAGCCTTACCTCTTCCCACTTGGGGGAACTGGTGAGAGGCTGAACATTATTGTTTGGACTCTGCAGTGACTGGAACTGACCTCCTACAAACCAATTTCTTCTGCAAGACAGAATTGTGTTAGTGAGGATCAGGTATATGGAAGGAGAGTGTGAAATGACATGAGGGACCATCCAGAAGGGAGGAATGCAGCCAGACCAAACAAGGGGCCACTGCTACCAGCATCCCAAGGAACCAGTGTCCAACTCACCCAGATCCAGCACTCCGTGGAGGAAAGGCAGCCTGCAGACACAGCTCCTCACCGAGCTCAAGCGGCAGCTCTGTGCATTGGTGTAGTTGTAGGAAGGAATTGTAATACGGTACGTGTGTGCCAGCCTCAGCAGACAGAACAGAGGAGCAGCTCTGCTGGCTGCTGTCACTAAAGCTGTATTCCTGCAGGTATGGAGGGAAGGACATGCTGTGAGACCAGTGCCCTCACAGTGGAATCACTCAGCTCACAGTTCTGACCATGCCATTCACTGCTCTGCTTGGCAAGAATTCAGGGAAATCCAGGGTGCATCCCAAAGGAACTGTAATTTAGCAAGTACAGCTCTGGAGTGCAGACATAGGAGAGATGGGAATGACATCCTCATCCTTATACTTGTTATTTCTGTACTGAATATACTGCTGTGTCTGAGCTGGGAAAAGGGGAAATGAGGCTAAGCACTTTCTCAGTGATGAAGCTCTTTGTACCTCATCCCTTTCAGCTTACAGCTACAAACAGGAGCACCTGCACAAGAAGAAGCTCAGTGGCTCAGCAGGTCCCCATATCATTAAATGATGAACCAGGAAGGGCGCAGAGAGAAGCAATTTTATGATTTCTGATTACATTTAAACTTCAGAACCCTACAGACTTAGTGTTCTTCAGATCTAAATACAAAGGCACAGTTTGACATCATGCAGAAGCAGAAATTCCTCGCCCAGAAATGTAATACCTCAGAGCAGGCTGGATCAAGATCTCCTCACCTTTTCCAATGAGCTTTGTGAGGCCAGAGTAGCTGGGGCACTGCTGTCAAAACCAGAGGATGTTGAGAGTTCCTCAGAAAACAGCATGGCAAGATGTTCCTCATAGGCAGCACTGCCTGAGAGCTTCGGACTTTGTTCAATGGTCTTCAGCGTGAGACACTTTTGGTGCCATAATTTCAGAGCTTTTCTGAGTCTGCACTGCTCTAACATCTGAGAGAAAGAACTGAGACAGAAGATATTGAGACAGCAAAGTGGCAGAAAAGGGATAACAAACACTAGAAAGGGGGAGGTATCAGAAGGATCAGAAAGTCAGGTAGTCACTACTAAAAAGGGCAGGGCTCCAGAAACTGGGTTTCTTCACTCACTCAGCTCTGTGATGCTCACATAGCCTTGCTTTCCACAGCAGGTAAACTCTCTGGAGCTTCACCTTTTGGCAGAGGTCATCAAGAGAAAAGCCTGTTTTCTCCAGAAACCGCCTTTCTACAGCCCACAACGGCCCATCTTCATGCCTTGTTTTCATAGTCTTGTCGGCTACTGAGCTTATAGCTGATCCTTACCCAGTTGCAGAGTGACAAGAGAAAATGTTGGTCAGAAGACATTCCTAAGAAACTCAGCCCAGCCCTCAAAGCTGTCCTTTTCTGCAAGGTTTAAGACCTTCTTCTCCATTTATGAAGCAGAGCAACAAACACCCATGTAAGTTCACTGACACATCTAAAACACCATGTTCTCTACCCACTCTGTTAATACAATGGATCACCTGAGCCTCTCTGTTATCAGGTTGTTTTCAGCTGCTTTTCATCATACAAGAGAAGGAAGGAGTCCGCACACCTCCACACCTTGGATGCTGCACAAACCCCAAGCTGCTCACCATAATGCTGCCTCCATCGTAGGAGGAAGAAGTTCACCATTGCCTGCTTATCACCTTCCCTGCCCTGCAGCATCTGAACCCAGTGCTGGAAGTATTTCCTCAGTGATGCTGCTCTGAGATGAGCCAGGTTGCACCTGTAAAGTGCCTTCTTCTCAACAGTCTCTTTCCATGCACTGAAGCACCTGAGAATACCAAAGGAAGACAAAACCACATGTAAAACCAGATGTAAAAGCCTGTGTCTCCTCCAGAGACCAGGCTAAGTTCAGGAAAGACAGACAGAAGCCACTGTATTTAATTTAGAAGCCAGTGTCAGGGTCAGAGCACAGCAGCACAGAGGATCTCTTAGCTTTGGTCTTTCAGGGTATCAAAGGTCTGGACCAAACCCTGTGGCAGTGCACAGAAGACAATTCATCACATCTCTGGCCACAGTAGCTTCCTTTTCGTGTTTCTATCCCTACTTTCATCTTTATGAACTCGTAAACCATAAGGATTTAAGAAGGAACAACTCATTGTCTGGCTTAGCTCTGTCATTGCTCGGACTTTAACAGCAAGCAGACTTTTTAAATGAAAAATAAACCTTATCAACTTACCGGGAGAGCAAGTTTCTTTGGATCAGAGTTGTCAATGCCAAAACCTGTTTCATTTGCAAGCACCGGGAATGCCACATACAGAAAATATTCTGTAGCTGCTTCTTTTCCAGCAGAACACGGGCTTCCAGAAGCCTGTCTTCTTCATTGCTCAGCAGCTTCTTCTGCAGGCGCCACAGTCTGAAAGCTGCTGTGTTACAGGGTGAAATGAGATTGACAGTAAGAAAATAGCTTAGAAGAACTTTGGATAACTTTGTACGACACAGAAGACATCATCTGGCCGACCTCCAGCTGTCTAAGAAGGGGCACTTAAGGGCACAGTGTGAAACAGCTCACACTACTAGAGCTACAACATCTGCTGCAGCTGAATTAGTACAAGGAACAGGGCAAAAGGTGCCTGATGTGGTGAGTGGACCACTCCCCAGACACTGGCCCAGCCATTTGCAGGACCAGGTTCTGAAAGAGTCAGGGCAAAGCAACAACGGCAGACAATCCAAGACATGTGGTGAAAGTGATTACCTCCACACAGTTCCAAGGCCAGGGAACCTGTGCTTACCAGCCAGCTGCCTCATATCTCTGATGGCTTGAGCTCCCCGGCAGAACTCATCTCCTCTCTGCCTACGATGAAGCTGTGTCCACAGTCCTCCCTCCACCCTGAAAGATTCCCAGGCACACTTTAACGTCTGTCTGTGCAAAGAGGCACTCAGAGAGCAGAATCCAGAACTTTCCTTCTCCCTTTCTTGCTCTATTTTTGTTTGAACTTGTTCTCCCTTCAGAATCAGAAGGCACAACTCGGGGTTTTCCTTCTGCAATCTCTGCTGTCCTTTTCCTGTTACTGTGACACCTCACACTCAGTTATGCCTGTGGTTTCAAGCAGGAAAAGGACAGATTGAGGGCTGGACATGAGGAAAAATTTCTCTAATCTGAAGGACTGGATCCCTGGAACAGACAGCCTCAAGGAGTAGTGGAGGCCCCAACCCTTGAGCCATTCAAAATCACGGTGGATGGGGCTCTGGGCAACCCGGACTGGTGAGTAATGGTCCTGCTTGTTGTAGGGGGGTTGGACTGGATGCCCTTTGGAGGTCCCTTCCAAACCAACAGATTCTATGATTTTATGACAGCTGAACTCTAGAAATAGCAGAGGAACATTTCAGTCAGACACTCAGATGACACTGAAAGCACTCCTGCACAGAATCTCTGGTTTTGAGACCTAAACAATCCTAAGTTTCCTAATTCTTGCAGTGCTTCTCTGCAGCAACACATCCAAGGGAAATAAATTTCCCACCATGTGAGAAACAATTTACCTCCACTTGTCCAAGACAACAGAGAGAATGTTCTCAGCTTACCTACGAGCCTGTTCAGCTTCCTTCGAGTATTCTACTGTAAGCTGCTGAGCTGAGGTTGTCATAGCTGCTAATCTTCCTACTTCAGAAAACCCCGCTGATGAACTTTGGGCAGAAGAATATGGGTCAGGCTGCAGAGCTTGCTTCTTGTTCTGTTCTATCACAGCATCCTTCCACTGAAGGAGAAACCACATGATTAGAGCAAACTACCACTGAGCATCAGTACAGGATCCACCTCACTGAATTTCACATGGGATGCCCCTTTCTTCTCCCTATTTAAATAGGATTTCTGCTTTATCTGACCACAGCCACGCTCATGGTACCACTTCTGCTGTCCCTAGCCCATCCTCACCCTGCAGAAACTGACTGCCAGCAGAGCCGAGGCCTGTTTGTGCTGGGCTATCTCCAGCTGCATCCTCCTCTGGCGCACAGCCCGCTGCAGAGCACCAAGGACCTTCCGAAGCAGTTGCTGTCTGTAAAGCTGCCTGGCTGCAGCCCTCTTCCAGAGGATGAATCCCCTCCAGGCTTGGAAATACCTAGTTAGCATTTGTCTGTCACACAGGTACTGGAAACTAAAAGAGAAGAAAAAAGAAGTGAGCTCCAGATAACAGAGAGGAAAGTTAAACACAGCCAGGAGGTGGCAACCAGAGTTCAGTCACTAAACTGAAGAGAGTTGCGTCATACCATACCGAAGAGTGAAAAACCTGCAGCCTCACACCACAGCAACAGCAGTCTCCCACACTTCTTATCCACTGGTCACAAATACAAATCCCACCTCATGCATATGCCCAGCTCTTGATCTTTGCTATCCATGCAGGAATTTGCTGCACTGGAAAGCAGCACATATGGTACCGCGGCTTTTTCAGTGCTAGCACCAACCAAAGTTGAATTTAGAGCTAGAATTGAAAAGATCCCTCCAGGAAGACTGGAGAGGGACTCTTCCCAAGGAAGTCTAGTGATAGGACAAGGAGAAATGGTTTGAAACTGAAGGAGAGGAGGTTCAAACTAGATCTGAGAAAGAAGTTCTTCAGTGAAAGGGTAGAGAGAGACTGGAATTGATTGCCTGGAGAGTCTGTGGCTACCCTCTCGCTGGAGTTGTTCAAGGCCAGGTTGGAGGATGATGCCTTGAACAACCAAGTCTGGTTGAGAGGGGTCACTGTGCATGAGAGGGGATTGGATGATGAGCTCTGAGGTCCTTTCCAACCTGAACCAGTTTGAATGGCAATGCTTTGAAAAGAAATGGGTGAGGCTCCTGAGCCAACCACAGCAGAATAACGTGGGTTAAACCCTAAACCCAGGAGCTGCCAGGAGCACATGGCTCCTTAGCCGCTTCCCAGCAGTTTTCCTCCCCTGTTAACTCCCAGCACACTGGCACAAACACGCGGTGTTTTTACCTTTGCTCATCCACCTCCACTGCCCAGAAGCTATTCTCAGAGATCTGCAAACAAACAAAAGACAATAACTCACATGATTATAAACACTACTCTGTTGAAGAATTTCTCTGTGCCCAGCTTGGCATGACATTTGGATGGTGACCAGCAGAGTGCTGCCTCGGGCTACTGTATTATGTCAGATGCCTTTGACACTGCTCCCACCATTGTTCTCTTACTCTCTGAAGTATGTACTCTCTTACATACTTCAGCCATGGAAAAGCACAGCAAAACTTAAATCTCATGGCCCTGCAACTATGCCCAGAGGGGAAAAAAAACAGTTTAATGCTTTCCCTCTGTGTGTAGAGAATATAAACGGGTGTTTACATTCCCAAGAACAACAAGCTGGTCTTTAGGAAGAAGCATGTGAGGTGAAGATGCATTTGTTGGGATGGAGCAGACTAATAAGAGAAGAAGATCCAGCCATTCAGTGCTAGAAGAAAAAATTATAGGGTGAGCATCCCCTCAGCCCTGCAACTTCAGCAGGAGGTGGAAGGAAGCACAAGTGGTATCTGTGAGCAGTGACACTGCACAGTGAGCACACCCTCACCTCTCTGGACACAGTTTGCTGTGTCTGGCTCCCTTCTTCACAGCACCAGGGTTCTTTGGCACTCCTCTGCACAGATGAATCTTTAGACTGGTTGGGATTGGCATCAGCTTCCAAATTCCTCCAGCTGCTGTGGTGGGAGGATTTGCTTCTCCTTTCTTCTCTGCTCCCATTCATACAATCTATGCCAGAATATTCAACAAAGCCTTCTTCAACCTCAATACTGAAAGGGTTGGTCTGGTTGCTGCCCACCACAGCCACTCCTCTGGCTGCTTGTGATCTTGACTCACAGACCTCTTCTGACTCTTCACTGGACTTAATAGGAGGTTCTAAGCTGTTGACTTCATCAGATTTAATGCAAAGCTGCTGGACTGGTCTCAACTCTCCAGGAGAAGTGAAACTCAAGCACATTTCCCGTGGGGTCCTGTATGTGGCTACATCAATACTCATCTCAGCCTTCCCAAAATCTGTCTCCAGTGATAGCTGCAGACCTTCTGGACACAGACTAGCTGGAAAGTATTCCTTCCAAGACAGAGCATGTGGGGCAGCCCCATTAGATGTTTCTTCTTCTTTAAGAGTCTTTGTAGGGGAATGCCTTTTAGTGTGAACAAAACCACTACCAGTTCCCGGAGTTGCCTTTGCCTGGGACTGGCATCTGAAATAAGGGGAACAACTATAGGAGGAAGCTGCTTCTGCACGTACTAGTCTGTCAGAAGCAAGAGTTTCTGGCTGGGTATCACTTGAAACTTTGATTCTCCATGTGTTTGAGTCAACATATCCATATCTGTGAGGGACAGAGAGGGGTTCTGAACAATTCAAGTCATTTGTTACTGCACTAAGGCTCCAGTCTTTAGCAAATGGGACACCCCATTTCAGTCTTGCCTGAGCAGCACTGGTCTTTACTCCAGCCAACTGTTCTGTGCCCAGGGTACGAGGAGGTGAATCATCAGGACCAAAACACAAACGGCCAGTGACTATGGAGGTCCTGGGCTCCAGCGGGAGGGAGCCCCACGTCCCCATCAAAACAATTTCTTGCTTAAGCTTCTGGACTGAGCAGTACAAACTAGCAGAAATCTGTGAGGTTTGCAAAAGAGACTGAAGGGAGTCCAAACCAGATGGACTGAGCTCCCCTGCCTTCAGGGCTGAACTCTGGCAACTATTCACACTTCCACTTGAGCTTGAGAAGGCACACACTGCTAATTTGTGACCAGGAGAAGCATCCACAGCATGACAAATGTGCATTGCCCAGAAAAGGGTTCACAGGATCCATACAAAAAGCAGCAGGATGCTGATGCTGTTGTTTTCCCAGTGGATAGTCACTGTTTTTGTTCCTAAGGTCTGAACAGTAACGGTGAGCAGTGTGTATGGAGCAGCTATCAGCTGCCTTTGCTTTGTGAAGACATCGAGGAAAGTCAGTACTTCTCACTCCTTCTCATTCTAAACTCTAAGCCTCAAGGTGTGTCTTTGAGGGAGATTCACAGCAGAGAGCACTGGCAAAGCAAGATGGGGAAACTTGTGACCCACACACAGAGCTGTGCTGCCGCAGCCTAGGTCAGAGATTACTGTGCTGCTGCAAGCAGGAACTGCAGAACTAAATGATGTGTCCCAGAATGGCTGAGAAAGAGGAGAGATTAGCCTGTCTCAGACTGGGATCTCACTTCCTAGCTGACAGAGGTGCAGTACACCAGTCGTGCGGTCTGGGACTTACACTGAATGCCACAGCCTCCAGCCAGTGATGAGAAAGGTCTCCTCAACTTGTAATGCCCAAATACAAATCAACATGCACCTTCTTGGAATGTTGCTTTGCTCTGAAGGAAAAGAAGAACTAATGTAAACAAAGGAGCATCTGAATTTCTCATCAGTTCATCCCTAGTTTGCAGAAGGCTTTAGGTACTTTCCTTTGGAATTTCTTGTCTGCAATCCACCAGCCTCAGTCCTAAAGGCACTACAGGCAGGACCACTACTCTCTTCCTGTTTCCTATCAGACGATGTCTGGCAGAGGAGGAATGACTGAAGAAGACAGATTCAGATCTCAACAGAAAACCTGGAAAACAAAGACTTCTGGCATTATGCATGAACCTGCAGCCTCAAAAGGAATTTGTTGCTAGTAAGGCTGAATTATGCAGCTGCCAAGACCAGGCGGTCTGTAGGTGCTTTTCCAGAACACTTTATCTGTAACTGGATCTCTGCAACACTAAACAAGAACAGGTCTGAGAGAAAATGTTTTTACAAAAGTCAGAACAACACGGTCCCAGCTGGAGTACAATGCTTACCCCTCCTCATTGACTGGAAATGAGCTCAGATCTCCTCCACGCTTGTATTTTCTCCAGGGCTGACAGACAACGTAGTGCCTGGACGCAAGACACTATTTAATGGCTTAACAAACAGAAATTTACTCATGGATCCACACTCCATACAGGCCAATTTCTTCTTGTCCACGCTAAAGAAGCAGCCATGTTTACACATCCACACAATCTACCTTGTCCCCTAAGCTGGAAGAATTACAGCATAGATGGGAGACCTAATTTGCACTCCAGACCCTCAGTCAGCTGTTTTTTAGGCGTAACATGCTGAGCACAGACTCCTAACAGGCTACCAGATAAGTGCAATTTGAAGGGACTGTGCTTTCAGTCCTTCAAATCTTAAAAGCAATCTGTCAATCACTCTGTCATTCTAAGCTCCATTCTCTTCCATCCCCCCACCTTTAAAAAAATGAAAATGGCTTTGGGAAGAGAAACACACATCTATATCATCTTAAAAAAACCCACGTCAATCTGGAAAGAGACAGCACAGCCTATGAAATCAGTGCCTATTGTCTTTTTCAAACATACCTGAATACCAGAAAGCCTCCTGTCAAACTGCATTCCAAACTATGTTTATCTCCTTCTTTTCTGAGAAAGCATCCCAGGCTGAGTTGCCCCTGGTTGCAAACTGCTGCCTTGTCCTTTGCACATACAAACTCTCTCCCTGCTGTAAACTGAGGAGTAAACTCAATTACTAAAGCCACAGGATAGTCATGCAGTGTCACAGTTACCCTTGGGAACAGCGCTTCATACATCACCAAGTGTACCGTGAAGGAAAGATCTCTAACGTTTTTCAGACAAGCAGAAGGTGGCAACTACAGAGTGAACAGACACAGCGCAGCTTTCTTTGGTGTGCCCTGCACTGTATGAAGTATAACCACAAAATCAGCTGCTGCTCCATGGAAGCACTCACTCTACACTAGGAGATATCCAGCCAACTAGTGATCTATCACAAAAGGGAGTTATAAAGGATTTGAATTGTGAAAGGACAAGAACCCGTCATGTTTCCAAGTGCTGGTTTGCTCCATGAGCACCTGAAACCTGACACTGGACAAGTCATACTCAAAAAATTTAGAGGTAATCACAGAATCACAGAGTGTTAGAGCTTGGAAGGGACCTCAAAAGATCCAGTCCAACCTTCTGTCAGAGCAGGAACCCCTAGATCAGGTCACATAGGAACATTTAGGGTTTTGAATGTCTCCAGAGCAGACTTCACAACCTCTCTGGGCAGCCTGGGCCAGGGTTCCATCACCCTCACAGTAAAAGAGTTTTCCTCATGTTTACATGGAAAATCTTGATAACTCCTGCAATGGTTTTAGTTCTGTGTTCCAGTTCTTTCTGCCAGGTTCTCCACATATGATCTGCCACGATCATTTTACATGTTTTTAACCCCAGCCATTCCTAACTACACTCTCACAGAGATCGGGAAGAAACACCATCCTTTAGAAAATACATTTTGCTGCCTTCCCAACATTCCCATCCAGGACTGAGCAGTGGGTCACTCTACTGAAAAGGCAAGAAGGCTGATGATACTAGTCTCTTCCAACCCAAACAATTCTATGATTCTGTGATTCTAGGGTTTTACAAAGTCCTTTTCCAAACTCATGAACATACTGATGTTCATGAGACTGCAAAAATCGATGTTCCCTGGATTTCTTACTGCTTTTATGATTTCAGCTAAAGCATTTAATGCAAACTTACAATGCAAACCCTTCACTGCTACACACCGCTGCATTAAAACCTGCAACAAACCCAGTTAAGCAAAGAAAAATTAAGCTGATCAATGTATCACAGTATCACAGTAATGATGAGGCTGGAAAAGATTTTAAAGATCATCCAGTCCAACCTAAAACCAACCAAGTAAACCTAAACATCTGACATTTCTGCTGTTAGAAGAAAAAGGAGGTAAATCACAGCGTTCATGAGAAGGAGATCAAGTTCTTCCGAGTGAACATTGTTTTAGCACTGATAAACCCATAATAACCAAACAATACTCATCTTCCCAACCAAAACTGATCCAGCTCACACTGCTGGTTTGGACTGGTGACCAGTCGCTTCAACTGCCTTAGGAGCAAGGTTTTTAATCCCGCACTGCCACCTCCTCAGTCTCTGGCTGCCACCGGACACCTCCAGCACCCACAGAAACCTCCCCCGGAGACAGAGCAGCTGCGGCTCCAGCAGTCCCCCGCCCTGCCCGGCACCAGCGCTGTCCCGGGACGCGGGGCTGGGTGCGGGGAACCCTCCCTCACCCCCAGCCCGGCCCAGCAGCACTTACTGACTCGGGGACCCTCAGGGCGAGGAGCACAGCGCGGCTGCGACCCCCCGTAACGGTCCAGCTGGGTCACGGCAAAGCGGCTTAGCCCCGCGATTAGCATCGCCGCCGGGCCCGGGGCTGCAGATGGCTGCGGGAAAGCGGCTCTGCCCCTCCGCTAATTAAAGCCGCTCTGTCCCACCGCTAATTAAAGCCGCATCCACAGGGCGGCCCAGGCAAGGTAGGGCCCGGCAGGTTCAGGCTGTCCCTTCTCCTCCTCCCCAGGGCAGCGACTCGGGACGGGGTAGGGTCCGTCCCGGCCACCCCCGAGGGAGGCGCCTGCCCCGGGCGGGGTGTGGGGAGTCCTTGAGGGCAGCCAGGGCATCCCCGAGAGAACCTGGGGAAGTCAGATCCGGGGATTTGAGTAACAAAGCAAAGAAATCCTGAGAAAAGCTTGGCACCTGCTGGAGACCCCAGAAGAGATGACCCACATTGAGGAGGTGACTGCCACGCTATGCTCGAGCACAACAGGCTCCCCCACTCCCTGCTAAACCAGGTACTGATCCAGCAGTGCACTGGTGTGTGTTGCAAGCACTGCTGAAACGTGCTCTTCCCTGGAGAGTCAGGAGAGGAGTCTTGGTCTTACTCAACAGCTCTGGCAGTGGAGAGTCAGGAGAGGAGACCTGACCTTACTCTCAACTCTAACAGTCTCACCGCAGGCTTGGGGCAGTGCAGCTGAAAAACTGCTGAGCAGTAAAGGACCTGGGGGTGTCGTCACCCACTGAAGGTGAGCCAGCAGCATCCTGGCTTGTAGCAGAAACAGTGTGGCCAGCAGAAGGGCAGTGACCATCCTCCTGTACCAGGCACTGGTCTGAGTGCTGTGTTCAGTTCTGGGCAACTCAATACTAGAAAGACACTGAGGTGCCAGAACAGGCCCAAAGAGTGTGGGTCGTTCAGGGAACTTTCAGGTTCAAATGAGACGTAGTGACCACTGTAACTTTTTCTGACACAGAAATGGTTTTATAGTTTTCTTACAAAAATGCAACACTGGAAATATAGGCTGGATGGCAAGGAGAAGTGCCTGTTTTCTCTTACAAAAGGCCTCGGAATGTCTGCTGGGCTGTCTTGCTGGAGTCGGGCTACTCTGGAGAGGCATCCTGCTGGTCGATAGACTCATAGGTGCTGCGAACGCGGCCTGCGCGGCTGATACCTGAATAGACAAGGAATAGAACAAGCTTGGGAAAAAGCACAAAAACATGAGAACTCAAAGCTCTAGAAGAAACCAGTGGCTCAGGAACTCAGTACATTATCTGCCCTACCAGCTCCCCAGAAACTGTGCATGCTGTGATTCCCACTATGTGAGCTGGAGGTAAGAAAACTCATCCTTCCACAAAGTCAGAGACCAAGAGGCTTTGGAACACTCCTCTTTAATCTCTGAGAACTGCCCTCTGAGTAGCCACATGGCTGTGGAAAGCAAGACCCACAGTATTACACTGCAACATACAGAGCCTGCTCTTGTAAGAGCCTATTTCAGCAAGATCAAGTTTGTAAGATCTAGTAGAAAAATGAACAGACATGACCAGAAGCAGCAGGAATTGTGTCTAGCTGACAGCACTGATTTAAGAGCATGATTCATCCATGAACCACCGTTCACAACAACTCGGCTATGCCTCCAGTCTGCCACACCATGGCACTAAACTTGAATCATTTGCATCCAGTAGTGCTCCCTCCCAATTGCACTGTGAACAATTAGCCTGTGGGACAAGACTAGTGCAAGTCTTTACTGTCAAGACAATGAGCAAGGAGACAGACAGAGTGCATGGAGAGCTTGTTATCTATAGGACAGGCTTCTGCCAAGACTAGGAAGCAGTCTGAATCAAAGGTGGGCACCAAACCATGACAGGTTTATCCTAAGCTGCCAAGTGACACAAAGGGGTTTAACATAAAAAGAAAGTGAGACAGAGAAGATCAGAAAAATGCAACATGTTAGATTGGAAAGGAATCTGCTAGACACCGGGTAAATGAGAGAAAATTTGTCAGTCACATTCAGTGGAACAACAGCATACAGTTTGTACTGAAAAGCTTGTGAGAAAGATTGTTCAGGAGAAGATATGAAAGTACAAAGTGTCCAAATTCAGCCCTGTGCCTGAGAGGAGACTCTCAGGCACTATTGTGCTTGTGTTTGCTCAATGTTGTTGAAAAAGAGTGCTCTCAAATTCCAAGCAAACTCCTCACTGACATCTACAAACACAGGGCCCAGAGAAAGGAAGAAAGCCAGCTTCTTTCCCACTCATGTATAATCAGCTAGAGGGGATGCTGCCTCTACTTTCCCCAGCAGGAAAAGAAAGGGTTGGGAAAGAGAGGAGAGCCAAAGGCTTCCATCAGGCATGCAGCAGGAAGAGAGGAAAAGCTTCTTAGTTATATGGAGCATGAGACACAATAGGGGCATCAATACCCTCGTGGCCAAAATGGCTGTGAGATGAGGAACTCCAGGTCTGCAGTGAGAGGAAGAATGGAAATTTAAGCCCTAAGAGCACACCAGAACCACAGAAGGAGATACAGATGTGGACAAAAGAGTGAGCAGCTGATCTCCTTAGAAAGAGGGTGAAATCCAGTTGCACAAAGCTCAAGCTGAAGGGTCCAAAGGGCAGGTAGTCTTCCTGACACCAGAGGAGGTGGCTCACACTGATGAGGAGACAGAGGAAACATCCTACCTATGTTAAAGGTGATCTCTCCACCACGCTCCCGATACATTTGATACACCAAATAGCAGGACATGGGCTTGAGAAGGAGGCTGAAGATGGCCATGCCCATACTGAAACGCTCAACATCATTGAGATGGTTTCTTGGATAGAAGATAGAAATGTGAATGATGTCTGTGAGTACTGTGAGCAGCAGGCCGGTCAGGAACTGAAAGAGAGAATGAGACATGACCTGAATAGGGGATGGAGTAACAGTCAGTTACTGTGTCTGTTTGCTCTGAGAGCTGGTTTCACACATCATGCCTTCACTCCAGTATCACACACTGCTAACCCCTGGCACTGCCCCATGTGGATAAAAATTCCTAGAGGATGATCTTATATAGTTTCTTCACATCTGCCCCAGGATTGTTTATTTGCCAATTTAATGTTCAGAGAAAGGGTTTCTAAAGCCCCTCCAACTCAAGCATATTAAACTCTTTCAGTCCTCCTCTGGCATTACTTTTTTTAGCTACTGTTGCAACTTGCAAGTATTCATCACTACTGAGAAGCAAAGTCATAGTGAATTATTCTTATTATGGTTTGCAGTGCTTATAGATTTATAGGAGCTCTTTAAAACCACTGGAAGTTTTACTTCTTTGCTGCTCTATTTGGAACAGCTATAAATCATCACTGACTCAAAAAAGTTGTTTCTGCTCTCCACCCTCTCCCTGAGCAAGCCTGGCAGAAGCACACACCCTCACACTCACCATCATGATGGCATCAAGGGAATCACGCTCCACGATGGCCCAGATCCCCACTGCAAGGGCAACAAAATTTCCCCAGGCGTAGGAGGCTGGAAACACGTAGTTCATGCATCCCCTGCCAAACAGAACAAAAAAGCACCCAAATGCAGCCCACATTCACAAGATGCCTACCTCTACTCCATGCAAACACCTCACTCTTGGATTTAGAATCTTTTTGCATGCAGGCACAAACATGGAGTGCTGACTTCTGCAATAATGTCCAATTCCTAGTCTGAAGGAACACCCTCTTCTCACCCAGGCCAGTTACCAAGCACTCACCACACTGTGAGCAGCCAGTGTACCAGAATGATGGCCTATAAAAAAAGGAGAGAAGACAGCTTAGCAAACTGCAAGAACTCTGTGAGGATCAACATGCAATGACACCATCTTGTTGCCAGGGGATGGGTGGAAAAGTGCCCTAGACCCATAAACCAGTGCAGAAAGCAGCCACTGGGACAGTGAAGACACAAACCCATATTTCTCTGCTTGTCTTGCTGAGTATTTCCTGTGGTGCTACACTACAGTCATTCATTATTGTTGTCATCTCTGTTGACAGTTGATTCAGAGCTCACTTAGGCTTTTCTAAATGGGTTATTGATTTTGAAACTTGAGAAGAGTTTGTACAAAAAGCCAGAGAATATGATTTGCACCATGCGAGCACAGTTAATACATGACCAGTCCAGCATCCCATGACTAAGAGGCTCACGTCTGCAGCTGCCAGCAGTTTCCTTCCAGTCTTCAGTAAATCCTCCTTTTACCTCCTTCCAGTCTGTTCAGAGCAGTGGTTCAACCTCATTACAATATTAACAAACCTAAAGGCATCTTTTAAGCATCTGAGAACCAAATCGTACTCTTCTCATGACCGGTAAAGCCCAAGCGCTGGCAGAACCCTAAGCAGCTATGAGATAACAGTCTCAGATTCCACTTTGCAAAAGTTCTTAGCAATCCTGATCCTTGTGCTCAAGGGGACCAATCAAAGCAGCAGCATCCTCGAGTGACATAAGGATTCGCTTCACTAGCACTTGACATTTCTGTAACCAAGGAGCAAGACCCTACATGTTTATTAAGACAGCAAACGGGAATAAGAAGATAGCACTTCAGTCTTGCTCTGTGCCTACAACCACGCGCTCATTTGCTTTTGAGCCTGCTGGCCAATCTCAGCTGCAGATGAGAATGAAAGGTAAATACTAATTAGCAGAAGCACAGTACAAACTTAACTAACACTGTGAAGGGCTAATCATAAATCTCCCAAAAAGGGACTCAGAGAAGTAACCAAGAAAGCAAAGAACTGGGGGACTAATCCACATTTGAGACATCACTCTCTAAACTTGTGAAAACAAGAATGTGGAGGACAGGCTCTATTAAAGGCTTCTCAAAAGGAAGGCTGAAAGCTGAGATGGTGCTGCCCTCCCACCCAAGCTCCAAGGCCACAGCTCACAGATTTACATCTCAATAGCAGAAGAAAAGCGAAGTGATGAGGGCTGGGCAAAGTTTTAATTAAGAAACACCTGAAGAAAGAACAGCTTGTACCAGACAAGACACACAAAGTAATGGAGTTGGAGAAAGGGTCACGGTCCTAGAAATCTCAGGGCTTTGAGGCCAAAAATAACAGGAAAAAAAAACCAAAGAGGAAAATCCGATCTGTCAGTGCCAGCTTCAACACCAAACACCAGCATCGAGCGATTTTAACATCCTCCGGCTTCTTCCCAAAGTGTAATGTCACTGTCATCAGTCCCTTAGTTCCTATTTCTCTGCTCATCAGCTACTCATCAACTTTTTCAAACTGCCCCCAGCCGAACCCCCCCCCTCCCGCAACAGGGGAGCGATTTCCCTCAACTACTAGATAACCCCAAAGTAACTGCGATGGTCTCTTTAAGCTGTTTTGCCTGTCAAGCAGAAAACTTTGCCTCCTCAGGCTCTCGGGTAGTGAGGGATTAGCTCCGGTCAGCTGAGCTGGAAACCCCCCCCTCCCCAGACACCAGGGAACAACCAGCTGCTGCTCCAACCCGCTCCAGCCACGGCCCTGCAGCGAGGGAAGGG
>VZRI01008895.1:60841-79953 GCA_013397515.1 Upupa epops | reverse complement strand
CCTCACTCGGGGCTGGGCCGGGCCCCGCCGCCGCCCGCTGGTCCCGGGCCGCCCCCGGGAGGGGCCGGGTGGGTCCCCGGGCGCTGAAGGCTCGGCCCCCCGGGGCTGAGGGCTCATAGCATGGTGGGAGGGCCTGGGTTGCATCCCTTCTGCGGGGAAAGGTGTGACATTGGGCTGGCACTGACAGAACCGCAGTCCCCCTGGCTGGAAGAGAGTGTTAAAGCCAGTCTTCAAGGCCAATCTGCGGCCCAGCACTGCCAGGGCACCCCGAACCCCTGTCCCTCTCTCCACAGCTCCACAGCTCCACGTGAGGACTCCACCACTGTCCTGGGCAGCTTGTGCTGATGTTTCACACCCCTTCCAGAAAAGGCATTCTCTGTGTTTAGGACCTAGCAGCCTCCTGGAGGAAGAGATGGCTTTTGAAGAGTAACAGAGAGAGTTGATAAACACGAATTAATAAGAGAATTGCAAGGTGTTAGCAATGCTCAGGTCGCTTGGGGTTGAGCACCGAGATCTCCAGCAATGCTGCTAGAATGGTTGGCAGGTGCTTGGTTGCTTCCTTCTGCCTTAGATTTCTCTATAGAACTACATGACTGAGCTCTGCCTAAAAGCCTGGTACAACTCCAGAGTTCTTCAGCTTTTCTTCTGAAATAATCTTCTTCTTTTAGATCTACGGAAGTGGTGATCAATCCACACAGTACAACCTTAACATTTCCTGTCCAGTTCACACCAGCAGCTGTCCCAAGTATGGCAGGGAACTAACAGAACTAACACAGGTCAGGATGACCCCTGCAAGCCTCCTCTGTCTTTCCCAGTGTATGCTTTACATTCTGCATGGTAGGACTGCAAGTCAGTTGCTTGCTTTCATCATTTATTCTCACAGAAGAGGTGGAGCCTCTAAGGAATGAGCAAGGAGCCCGAAGTTTGTTGCAGAAGTTGAATGTGGAAATGTATGAGTCATGCTTGTCTCGTTTCCAGTCCATGAAGAGCAGCACAAGGTCCTGCATGAGAATGGGGTGATGCTGAACCTACCTATAGACATTCTCCCACAAGCCACAGACTGATCCAGTCTGTTCTTCACTGCACCCTGAGAGCTACTGACTGCTCACACACCGCACATTTGAAGATCTCCTGAGGCAAAGCATTAAATGCCAAAATAGAACAACATAGGAAATTCTAATCAGAGAAGGCAGCAGAACAAAACTGACTGGGTATGTAGCTCAGAATAGCAATGAAAAAGAAGTAAAAGGCTGTGAAAATTCGTGTCGTGTTCCCCCCAACCCCGAAATATCTGATGAAAGACTGAAATTCAAGGCATCTATTGCCACATGACACATCAGCTGTGATGTCATTTCCTTTCCTGTGTCTTGCAGGGAAACCCTATCTCTAGTTGCAATAGTAGTAGGATCAAATGAGATCAGTAATGTCAAGGTCTGGAGTTTACTCTATTGACAAAAAAACCCCAAAACCAAAACACAATCAACCAGGGAAGAAAGGAGAGAAAGAGACTTAGAATAATAGTAGTGCTGTCTCAGTGTTTGGGTGCAAAGTGTAATAGGGTTGCCCTTCTGCCAGGATAGGTGTAGGGTTTGCTATGAAGACAAATGCCACTGTCCCAATCCAAGGAGAAGCACTGTTTGGCTGTAGAAGTATGTGGCCTCTTTTTCTCCTTCCAGCATTCCTACTCACTCAGAGTGAGACAGTCTCATTATCATTTATGCAGTATGAGCCATAATTTGGTTTGATGTGACTGCTGCTGTTTAATGCAAAGCATTCACTTTCTCTTGTACAAGAAAAGCGCTTTACTTCATTTTGTTCATCAATGTATCACACAATTAATTCAGCCCTGCTTATTATATCCTGGGCTTGTTGTATATGATGGACTCAAGGGACTTGGAAATGTCTTGGTGATCTCATGTGTGTGAAAACAATGGGCATTAGGACAGACATTATGCATTTGCACGTCTCTCACACCTATCTGATCCGGGCGGTTGGTTGTTTTTTGTCTCTGCTTTGCGTGTATGTTGTAAATTGCCTTTCCGTGTAACCTGCTCTCTCTGTTCCCTTCCCTAGGCTTGATACTTCAAAGCAATATAAACATAGTGAGAAAGATAAGCAGCGAGTTAAAGAAGACCTGCAGGGAGAGGCAGATGACCCAGGAGACTAAAAACAGAATACAGAGATTTTCCTGACTAGAAGACTGATCCAGGTGAGTTCAGCTCACTGCAATTAACATCCAGAAATTATCTGCTTTATGTCAAAGATATTGGTGGCATGTCTTGTGCAGACTGAGGAAAAATCCAATACACAGCTGGCTCCCTCCCTGACAGCATAAAAGTGAGGGCAATAAGGCAGAAATGCTTCCCTTTGTGTTTTCAGGACACGGTACCCTTGGTGGGTAAGGAGATAACAATTCTATGGGGAGATAGAGGAGTGAATACAATTGCTCCCACTGTCTTTATCTAGCTTGTGGGTATGGAGACAATCTCAGCTCTCATTGTCCTGCCCTTCTTGACACTCACTTGGGGTCTAGTCTGAAGGCAACCAAAGGCTGCAGCTGACACCGGTGTCTCTGGGTTGTGCCCCTGGCTGTAGGAGAGCAATGAAGGCATCATCTCAGCAGAACTGCATGTATTATCAACAGAGCCTTTCTGACTAAGCAGTGAGGAAGGGCATAAGTTGTCTTGGTGCTGCAAATGTCCTTTTTAAATCCCAATGGGAAATCAGCAATCAGAGAAAATTATTTGGATTGGAGGGGGAAACTGAAAGCATTTTGTAGTGCTGATGGGGAGCCTTCTCCTGCAAGTTCACTGCAAAATGATCTATGGTATGATGACTTGGGGAGTGGATAGGGTTACACTAATCTTGACAAGCATATTTGAAAATCCTTTCCAATCTCAGACAGGAAAAACTGCTCCTCTGTTTCTCTTAAATCTAACTAGAGCTTTGGGGTGTAATTGAGGGACTACTCAGGATTCACTGACACTCCAGAAAATGAACAGATTTACCAGAAATGGGTTTATGGAGCACACAGAATCAAAACATTCCAATAAATGTTTCATTTTTTCTTGATAAAAACCTATGAAAGAAATGCTTTTTCAAGGCTTTGTGCAGCAGAGAGACTGACATGGACTTGAACAGTTTGGTATAGGCTGGGTTTGAAATCAAAGCACTTTCACACACTGTGGATTGACAACAGGGTAATTACTAGTAGTGGGGAGGGAGGAGAGAGGGTTTCAATAAAACACCCCCAAGGTACAATGAATGCAGACTATTACAGACCTGAGACAGAATGATTCCCAAGTGTTTTAATTTGTGCTTCCACTCCTTGTCTCTCTCCCAGTCATCATTTTGGCAACTGCCAGCAACATCCCTGAGATTCAATAGTATTTGCAGAGTAGGCAGCTGCTGAGATGATTATATCAAATCAGCACGTTTTCCTCTCTTTTCCATGTCTAATGATTCTCACCCCTGGAGAAGTGGTTTAGAATGATGCACACCCCTTGGACTCATTGTGAGGCTGCTAGCAGCAGTAGCTGGAGAGCAGGAGTATGGGTAGGACTCTGTCATTCACCTCTCTTGCATGCGTGCCCTGCAATTACCTTTAAAAATTATTCCACAGAGCTCTGCTATGGCTGGCTTGGGTCTGATCCAACGTCCTTTCGATACAATAGAAAATGTTGCAAGAGCTCTGGCTTGAGCTCTGTGGGGACAGCAGCTGAGTGGAACTTGTGTATATTCTTGATTTGAGTTTCTCAAACAGTTGATAAGAACATGTATAATAAGATTTACTTGGGCTTTGCCTCCCTCCTTGTGCAAACTTAATGCCCCCAAAGCAGAGCTCTAGCTGAGTGCATCCTGACTGGGAGGTACTGGGAAAGCAGTAATAAGCAATACTGTTGCTCTGTAGCTGCTGTCATGCCTTTGAGACCGGACAGAGTGGTACTAAAATCTTTGCTACAACCAGAAGTGAGGTGGACTGGTACAAATGTTGCCCTTGGCTTTTATATCACAGGCTGGTCTTGCGTTCCACACCTTGATATGTTATTCACTCACAGCTTTGTTTTGCACTGCAATTGCAAAGTCAGTAGTTGGTCTGGCTGATACATAAATCAGGTTGTCTGGTTCTTTCACGCTGCTGTGATTATACAGTGTTGTGCCAGTGCAGCTCCTTCTGCTCCACTTCTGCGACATCAAAGCTTGACTCAGGGAGAATGAGTCTGAGTAAGGGGCTCCCTTTTTGAAACTCCATTGTGAACAATCAATCCAGTAATCCCATGGCAATTTAGAATAATTAACTCAATTTTCACTGACCTCACACATTTAACTAATCTCACCAATTAAGAATAATCTATTCATTATATTCAGAGTTAATAGCAGACCAAAAGCTGAAAAAGGAAGACTCCATTTAGATTCTAAAATCTCTGGCTTAAAATTCATAGCCGCTATTGAAGCCCTGCTTGTATTGCACCTGATTCACTATGCAGTCTTGCTCAAAACACTCCCCAGGATCCTACAAGGATTCTGTATGCGGTGTATGGGGCAATGAATACCAGCAACATCAAGGTTAAAGACCCCTGCAAAATTTCATGCTTTCTTTCTTTTCCACTATTCCAACCAGCTCCTGGCTCCTGTATTTTGAACAGTGGGGTATCCAAACCTGCCTTTGATAATGGCTGTGCACGCAGTTCTCATCGATGTCATACAGACCGGGGTTTGAGAGCTTGCAATCAACTGTGGTCAATTAAGGTTTTCTTCCCCCTCTTTATGCTTCCACTGACAATAGCACTGGCAGCACCACCCACTATTCTGCATCTGGGCTGAGGGAGGGGCTGCATTTCTTTCTCTGGATTAACAAATTGCATCCTTGCTGCTGTGGCACAGAGCTGAAGCCAAGCCACCCTGGGTGAACACACAATACAGAGTGACACCAGCACAGAAAAACAACTGCAGACTGGAGATTGCCTACATCACAGAACACAGTGGGGTCTAGGGAAAAAGCATAGAGAGGATTCTGACCACAGCTCTAGGATTAATATTTCTGTTCCTACAAAAGGTGCTGTACATCTCCAGGTTCCTGAATAGAAAAGGCTTCAGAGCTGTCTCTGCCAGCAGCCAGGACATTAGGGTGCTGGCCACAGAAAAAGAACATCTTCACCAGCTAACACTACTCCTGTGAAACAAGTGCCATGTGTTGCTCCAATATAGCACTGAAGACAGTAACTACATAGTAATATAAAGACATTTTAAACATCTGAGAGCTAGAGCTCTGTTAGCTGCAGTCTGGGTGGAGGATACAGGGAAGCTTGGATTCTTAGTTTGGGTAGCAATTTTTTTCTACCAACTAGCCAAATTATTCTGTGTGATTGCTTGAAGTCATGAGGGTGAGCTGCTGCCCATCTCCCATATAGGTCTTTCTGTTTCCTGCCACATCCTTAGGTGCAGTCAAAGAAGCAGAAGAGTTGCACAAAGGATATCTATCACATCTTTATTTACATATCAAGGTAACACACATGCAACATGTCACAGGAATTACTACACTGGAACAGCCTGTCCCTATCTCCTGTTACCAAAAACGTGACTTTTGGCTCACTAGGAAAACTATCACTTCCCCAGAAAGCTCTTAAAAATATTCATTAAAAATATCACACTTGGTGGGTAACTAAATGAGTGAGAGCTGCAGGCTGGAATGTCTTGTACATCCTTGCAGAAACCAGATTGTTCTCTGCAAGCAAGAAAGGAAGAAGTAGGACTGGATGGTACCAGAGAGCACAGGTGGGGAGTGGTAGTGTGTCACAGCTAGGAAGTTTCTGTCCATAGCACTGAACAAGTGCTCTGTAAGATTGCCCCCTCTCACCCAGGCTAGCAGCTTCCTGCTGATCTATTTCCCATCTTTGGCTCCACCTGGAGACTACAAGCTTCCTATCCTTTAGGAACTTGTGATCCTTACAGAGGATTTACCTTTCTTCTCAAGCAACCGTTAAGGGGTAAACTTTAAGTTCATATTCCCTTTCCCTGAAGGATCTTTCCTATCTTGCCTCTGTTGAGAGGAAAAGGTGAAACTGCAGAGCCTTTTCCTGCTAGGACCATCAGAATGGTGATGATGATCATCTCTTACTAACCAGGAGAGGAAGACCCAGCTCAACGGCAGGAAAGTGCTGAGGGAAGGGAGAGGGAATGCAGTCCCAGTATGGAAAAGGCTGAGGCCACTGTATAACTAACATGAACTTCAGTCTTGTTGGAACTCGGTGTGTTCAGAGCCTGCAGCTTCAGCCATTTGCTTGACTTTTTCCTCTAATTCCCATTGCTAGGTATAAACAGTTTGACCCCAGCTCCTGACTACTCAAGGCAGGAGTCCCATTCTAAACATTAATGAATGATCCTTGGTCTCCATTGGCCGTCTGGGGCTCCACACAGCGCCCTTTCCTGCGGGTCACTCTTCGATTCCGGTGGAATTTGGCATAGCAGCGTAGCCCTATGGAAAAGACACATGTAAGTGAGCAAGAGGGCCCAGAGCTCACTATGACAGTAAGATCAAACAGCTTTCAGCCTCAGTTCATGACTGAGCTTGCAGCAGTGGGGTCAGTCCCAGGGCTGTGTCTGCTGAGATGGCAGAGAATTGCCTCACATGGGCAGGGCATGCTGCTTTTTGGGCCCCACTGTTCTCTTTGGCTTGCTGTCCTGGTTTGGGATTCATTGGCTCAGGCAGAAGGTTTCACTGACTTCCTGAAATACCAATGAATTATCCTGATTGTTTTCAGGGCTTTTATGGAGGCCCTGCTTGGTTTCCCCCTATTACTTCCCATTACTGTCTAAGTGATCTCTCCATTGGGAAATTACTATAGGCTTAGTGTGCAGCAGCAATGGCCAGGGAGCTCCCCTTGCTATGTATTTCCCTGAAGCTTCGAGAGAGGATGGAAGAGACTTTGAAGTGTTACTACTAGGAGGTCTGATCCAAAGCTCACTGCTAATCTCTTTTTGTTTGTGTTACAGTGCTGATGAATATTAAGGGATGTGAGGGTGGGAAATGGCATTTTATTTGTAAAAAACACCAGTGCACATTCTCCCATGGCAGGGGAAGGCAGTGAGAGCTTCTGGTCAGAGTATTGCATTGGTTTCTGGCACAGAGAGACTAACATTTTGCTGTCTGTTGTCTGGCTTTGTTACACCAGAATGTGCAGCTAGTTGAGCCAGACAGAGTACAGTCTATGTTTAAAGAAGACTCATGAATGCCCTGATTTTTCTGTAGCCCAGGACCTGGCCATTGGGGATGTCAGAATTTCTAGGATCAAATTGGGTCCTAACTCCCTTTACTTCCAGAGCAGGCAGCAGACAGCAATAGTGCTAGCACCCCACAATAGGAGAGATTTATAGCTTCTATAATAAGACAGCTCAAACTGTCCTTGAGTACGCATACACAGGAGACCCAGCTCATGTCACAGGTCACTGGGCAGCCTTTTGGAGTGTGTGTCCCTGGACTATGGTGATGAGGCTACATTGAAGTTGGGTTTCTGCCCCTCATTACTTATCCTCCCAAGGGCAGTCTGGCCTCCCAGGGCAGAAATACACAAGATCAGAGCTCTGCTCTTATCTAAGCATCTTGCCTATTTTATCTGGACTCCAAATCTCTGTGGATCTTTTTAATGCTACAGAGAAGCACATGTGGCATCATTTTATAACTGGCTTAACTATAAAGCAGGGCTGGGGGCAGCCCTCATTAAGGCTTGGAGAAACACTTTTCTAGGCTAATCTATCAGAACATCCTCTCTGATGAGAGCTATCAAGGGTTACGTGACCCACCCAGTGTGAATACTATCATTTAACATTGTGACTCCAGGAAAAGAGTCTGTTTAACTGGGAAAAAACTAGGTGAATGACCTGGTCAAAGTCACCAGGTTGCAGATAGTCACTAGGTACCTAACACAGGGCACTAAATTTGGCAACTGGAGACAAGACCCAGTGCCTATTGCTGATCGTGAGCATGTTCACACTAGCAGTGTGCCTCTCAACATCCTCACCACACCACTGTCTATAAAAGGGCTGCTGTGGATTCTTCAGAAATAGCTTTGAGAAACAAAAGCTTGTGTCCTGTCTGCACCTACTAAATGCCTAAAATTTGGTTGAAATATGTCAGGCAAGCTGTGTTAGACATAAGGTCGTTTAAGACAAGGATAATGGCCTGAGTTTTAATCTCTGATACTGAAAACACCATCAAAGCATTAATCTATTATGGCTTCTTCTGTTAGGTTTGTTTTCAAGAAGGAAAAGACTGTATCCTAGGTGATTCAATGAGTCAGCAGCAGCAAAAGACTAAGAGCAGCAGTGCTTAGCTTCTAATTTCACATATGAACCACTATTTCAAGTCAACACAGCCAATCATGAAACCAGCTGGAAGGAGGAGGGCGGAGAGCTGAACTCACCCTCAGTGCACATGCAGTCATCATAACATTTGTTGTTAAGGCCCCGATTGTGTGGTTTGCAGAGGTGCTCACGCAAGTCGCAGCAAGAGCCTGCAACACAAGGATGAGGATCAGTGCAGCTCGTTTATCCCCTTCCCTTGTAGACATCATCTGTTCCCACAACAGGTCTAGAGAGTCTGCCCTTTACTCTCTACACACAAGTTTTTATCAGCACTAGAAGTCAGGAGTGTTGTATTAGAACCTGGGTTGGATTTGAAACAACCACGTTTGGAGAAATGATTCTACCAAGCTGATCCTGACCTGGGATGCAGTCAAGGTGATGATCACATGGCTCTCCTTCAGCCGTCACAGTTTCATTTCCACCACTGGGGCTCTTGCTGCGGCGTTTCTCTGTGAATAAAAACCAGATACTGATAGAAAATATCATGGTAGTGGGTTTACCTTGCAAAGTCCATTGTTCCAGGGTAAAAGTAGCCTCAAACCTCAAGAGTTTGAGCTCTAGACATTCAAAGTCTAATCTTCCCTATTTCTCAATACTCCATATATAATTTTCAGTTTGCCCTCCAACTGTCCATCCCGTTGCAAGGCAAGATATGAAAGATCCTTCAGGGAAAGGGAATATGAGCTTAAAGTTTACCCCGTTGCACAAGCCTTACAGAATGACTTTTAGGAAAGAGGATGGGGAGGTTTAGCACCTTTCTTTTTAGCAGATGGCCACATTTCTGGTTTGAGATCCTCATAGTCTGTCCAGTCAAAGAGTGCCATATCTAGGGTGGGCATCACATCCCCATCTTGCCTGAGGCGAGCCTGAAAACCACAGGAAACCAGAGACAGCAGATTACACTTCTGTAGTGACACTCGTCTTTGCAAATATTCCTGCTGCTTTTTATGCCTTAAAAATTCTTGATGATTCCACCTCTTCTCCTCCACCCCTGTCATGTCCACTGAAGATCATTGGCATCTCATTTTGAAAAAAGAAGAGCTTTCCCTAGTTGCAGTTGAAGCTGAGAGGGAAGTTTCCACTGCTTCTACATGGTGAAAGGTGAGAAGGAGCATTAGGAGATGCTGCCTCTCCAGCCAAGCACTGCTACTGCTGCTCTGATCCTTGAAGCTGGAGGAAAGTGGACAGCAAAGGAGAGACAGGGCAGGGAAGAGAAGCAACTGAAGAAACTGTTTATGAAGAAGAGGTCACCACAACAGCGAGCTACTCTGAAGGAAGGCTTTGTGGTTAAACAAGCACTTTCCTCTCACTGAAAGATTAAAGAAAAGGAGACTGTGTGCACCAGAGGTACCAAGCAGTTACCAGATGTCTCCTTACCTGTGACCGTGGTGACGTAGCTGGAAGAACAGGAGGCTCTTCAGTGGAAACAGCTACTTCCAGTGCAGTGACGGTGGGAGACAGACTCGTCACTTCCCCTGCCTGGAGATTTTGAAACTGCTCTTCAAAATTTTCAGGTTTCTTGTACAGAGCTCTTGGCCCAGAAGCAGGAGTCTTCCCTGCAGAAAGCAATGGTACAGCAGCATTAACGTTCTAATCCCTTTGCTGTCTACGTACCAGAGATTCAAATCAAAGGAGTTAGGACTTCATCCAGCCACTGGCCACTGTTCTGTCACCCTGAGCTGCTCTTTAGATCAATGCAGAACAACAACATGAACTATTGAAGTAATAGATCAAGTCTAGAGCATGTGCATCTGGATTTGTACACACTTCAGTAGGTTAGACATGAGGAAACAGTTGTTGAATCTGAGGGTGGGGGATCCCTGAAACAGGCTGTCCTGAGAGGTGGTGGAGGCCCCATCCCTGCAGTCATTAACAGCTAGGCTGGATGGAGCTCTGGGCAATCTGATCTGGTGAGTGACAGCCCTGCTTGGTGTAGGGGGATCGGACTGGATGATCTTTGGAGGTCCCTTCCAGCTCTGTGATTCCATACACCTGGAAGATATTATATTCCTTTCTTGAGAGGCAAAGGCTTTCTTCTTCTGGTCTCAAGAGTACAAAATCAACTGTTTGTAAACCAATGGATTAAGCTGATGCAAATACCAGTCAATGGATTCTTATTTGATTTTATAGCAAGCTATTTCCATTTAGCTTAGGTCAGGTTCAGCCTAACCTGAAATAATAGTATCTGCACAGACCTTCTCAGTATCTCTAAATCTAGACATTAACTTAAACCAAACAAGGCTTGTACTGCAGTCTGCAAATACAGCTTCACACCAGACTCTTCCATAGTGCATCATCAGTCAGTCCCCTGAGAACACAATCAAGTTCTTCTTACTGACATGAGGAGGAGTGATAGCTGGAACTCAGGGTACCTACACCCAGCCTGTCAAATTGTCTAACAGGATGAGATTTAACAGGGCCAAGTGCAGGGTCCTACATTTTGGCCATAATAACCCCCAGCAGAGTAACAGACTGCAGGATGAGTGGCTGGAGAGCAGCCTGCAGAAATGGTGGACAGCCAGCTGAACAGGAGCCAGCAGGGTGCCCAGGTGGCATGAAAGGCCAATGGCATCCTGGCTTGTATCAGCAATAGTGTGACCAGCAGGACTAGGGACATAATTCTCCCTGCTGTACTGGGCGCTGGTGAGGCCTCTGCTTGAGTACTAGGGGCAGTTCTGGGCTCCTCACTTCCAGAAAGAGACTGAGGTGAAAAGCAATGAAGCTGGGAAAGAGACTGGAGANGAAAGGGACTGGAGAGAGTCTTATGAGGAGAGGCTGAGTGAGCTGGAGTTGTTTAGCCCAGAGAAGAGAAGACTGAGAGAGAGAAATTTATCATTCTCTATAACTACCTGAATGGACATTGTAGTCAGGTGGGGTTCAGGCTCTTCTCCCAGGCAACTAGTGACAGGACAAGAGGGCAAGGCCTAAATTTGCACCAAGGGTGGGTTAGGTTGGATGTTTGGAGGCCCTTCCTCACAGGAAGGGTGATCAGACCCTGGAAAGGACTGTCCAAGGAAGTAATGGAGTCCCCATTCCTGCTGGTGTTGAAGGACAGACTGACTGGCTGTGGCCCTTAGTGCCCTGGTCTGGCCAATGTGGTGATGTCAGGTCATGGGCTGGATTTGATGATCTCAGAGGTCTGTTCCAGACTCAATAACTGTGTGATTTACTACACTGAGAGTATCATACCACAGAGACACATACCCACAACCTGACCTGCAAAGGAAAGCAGCCCCAGTCAAAACCCAGCAGTGCTTTGTAAGTAATGAGTGCAATTGCACATAATGAAGCATTCATGTTTTGCGGTTCAGTATAAATATGAAAGAATACAAGCTCTGATGAGAAGAAAGTGATCTCCAAGTGAAGTGGAGGGGTTTCTATTATTTCTAGCTCTGGTCATGCTTCAAACTCAGTGGAGAGATTGAGCATGGCTTGGACACGTTTGATCATAAATTGAATTTTTTGTTTTAAAGCAAAAAACCCAACCCAACAAACAGGCCACCCCAAAACAGCCCCTTGAGTCCCAGGAACATTCCAAGCTCCTCCTGTAAGGCAAATGAGGTCATTATCACAAAACTGTAGCCAGCAATAAAAAACCTCTGGTTGGATCCAACCTCTGGTTCCCCTTTTTTCTTGTGCCTCTTTTGTTCGGCTGATTTCTCCCCAGAGCAGGCATACATCCCACACCCTCTGCACACCCATGTGGCTCAACCACAGCTGCATCTCCTTGCACTCACACAAGCGACACTCATTTCCAGTGACCCAACAGCCTCAGCCTCCCTTGAGCTCCAATACCTCGGTGGTGTTTCAGCCTGTCCCTGCGGCTGTGTCGTCGATGCTCTCGGTTCTGCTTCATTCCTCTCTCAGACCCTGGGGACTGGTTCTCCCTCTCAGGATATGGGAAATCAAAACCCAGGAACGCATCCTTATTCTGTTTCAGGGCTGCTGGCTGTCCCTCTGCTGCCAGCTCTTCTCCAGCTGGAGCTCCACTACCTGCCCTGAGGGTCTCTTCCCCAGCTGGCTGTGCTCTGGAAGGCATGGCATGGACCCTCTCCTTCTTAGTCAAGCCATGCTTGTGGTGGTGGCCACCTCTGGGCTGCTCCAGCCACATCTCTTGGTTTTGTAGATGGTTGTTGTTTTCTGGGACATTTTTGAGCTTTGTACCAGGGTCCAGGGTGACTGCAAGACTGATGTCAGAAAGAACCAGCACACACAGAAAAGGGAAAGGAGAGAAGAAGGTGGAAGAAGCAGCCATAATCCTGGGTGCTGTCCCTCACCTGCAACCAAAAAAGAAAAAGAGGAGAGAAGAACATGGAACTGGCTCCTAGGAATTGTAAAGGCACGGAAGGTTCAGACTTTGGACTCTGAGCTGAAAACACTTATAGTGTCTGGAGCTGGGAGGGAGCTTTTCCCTCCTTGGTTACCTCCTCCTCTCCCAGTCCTGTTCCAGCAGCTGAGACACACGTGCAGGGCCTGTGGGGCCTAGAGGTCCCAGTTTCATGTGCAAATGAGGACCATCAATCAATAGGACGTTTCCCTTTGATTCCTCACTAGCCCCCCTACCCTCCCATTCACAGGCTGCCATCTGAGAGGCTGGCTCCTGTGGACCACAGCCCCGGAGCTCCTGCACAGCACCAGCTGTCTGGCCAGGGCTCTTTGCTGCCTGGTTGGCATCCTCAGCCCGGTTGGCACCGTCCTCTCCTCACAGCTGGTTTCCTTGCAATGAAGATGTCAAGATGAACAGAACCGGAGGCAGATGGTGGCCCCGCAGGACCAGCAACAGTCCTGAGCAGCTGAAGACCAAGAAACGTGCACACACACATACTGCTTCAGGGCACACAAGGGAAGGAAAAACTCCACTGGAAATGTGTTGATACCCCACGCTGCAGCAGAGCAGGGAATGCTGCTACAAAGGTCAAGGGGCAGGGAGGCAGACTTGAGTTTTCTCTAACGTGTCCCACTTGCCCTCCTTGACCACTTCACCTCACCTCACCAGGTAAGACTGCCACTGGGAGGGTAATTCAAGTCCAAAGAACATTGAGACCAAGTCCCTGAGCCCCGTGGACTGCAGTTAATGCACACTCATTCTGCTTCACTGCAATACCTTTACAGGTCACCCTTCATCCCTGTGTTTGTGTTATACGACATGGCTTTGGGACACAGCACAAATCAGAGATTTCTTTAATTGAGTCTTTCTCCCCTGTCCTTCCCACGAAGAGTAGGGATTCTTGTAATTTCTAGTGCAGCCTTTCACTGTGGAGCAGCTTTCTCTGACTGTCCCTCTCAGCCTGGGCAGTTGCCTGTGACACTGTCAGATAAACAAGCCTGTCACAACAATACAGCCACAGCTTTTCACTCAAACTCCTCCCCATCTTTGCTGCACCCAGCCCCCATCTGCACTTGTTTTCCGTCTCTGTTCACCAGGTAAAACAGTTTGCTGCATAATTGCATCAGCTTGTGCTCCCACTCCAGGTGTTTTACTGCTTCACCAGCCATTGTCAGCTGTGACAAGCAGCAGGTAACATCCTCTGAGGCTAATCTTAGTGCCAGTTTGTGGAGCTGATAGGAGACACCCTAAGAATAACCTTGGCTCTTACCCTCCTTTTCTGTCAACCTGTGAGGCAGATGTGGAGTGTTTTGAATCAGTGAAATCTCTGCCATCACAGCAGCTCCTGCCTCGTAGAGCATCTGGGGAGTGTAGATGGAGGTGTTTTCATCCTCTTAACTGAAAACCCTGCTCACTCCTTCATCAGATGATTCTGCCTTTCCAAGATTCATCTCTGTTATTGCTTAGAGCCCAGGAGCAAATATTCCAATTGGACTGAAAGACGAGGCAGCACAGGGACCTTCTCTCCAACACAGCATCTAGAAACCTGGCCACAAAGGACAGCAAATGGCTACTCAAGGACTGATTTAGGAGGTGCTGGGTAGTTCTTTTGCCAAAGGCATAACATTATGAAATAGTATTTTATTGACTGCTACCTGGGACAAAAGAAAGGCAGACCAACAGCTACATCTATTAACAAAGCATTCAAGGACTTTCTTCGAAACCAACGGCACAAACAGCAGCCAAGCAAAACCCAAGCTCTTTGTTTTTCCCTAGGATTTTCTCTTTAAGAGACTAGCAGGATCAAGGCATCCCTCAGAACCACTCAAAGAACCAGAAACAGCATCTTACCTTTTCATCCGTAGGCAAAATACTAAGAGGAGAGAACAAGTGCCGAGAACGCGAGGCAGCTGGCTCAAATCTCACTCACACACACATGGGCTCTTTGATGGTGAACCTGACAGACACATGAGCTGCAGATTCCGGTTTTCAGCAGGAGCCTAGAAAGCAGCTAAATGCTGCAAGGCAGTCCAACAGAAGGTCTGCTTCAAAGGGTTGGGGGCATTTATTTAAGCTGCCCAGCTGTCTTGTTGGCATGATACAGGATGAAAGTGCAGCTAGAGCACATGTGTTGCCTCCTCTCTGTGCTGGCTGAGAGGGCAACTAACAGGCTGTGCTACTGTTGCTGGGACACTTTCACTAACAGTACAGATAGATAGATACCTGTGCTCTTAGCAGGGGAGATCTAAGCTGTTTGCCAAACCCAAACAAGCTTCAGTAGCTTAGGTTAATGCAACAATGCTGTGCAAGAGGCACAGAGCTCCCAGCTTCCTCCTACCTGCTTGTTTCCACACACTGATTGATCTTAAATTTCAGAAACCTCTTCCTACCTCATTCATTTCTCTCACCTTACAGAAACAGTAAAATCCTCCTCCTAGAAGGCAGTTAGATAACACAACAGCATCCCTATTTGTCATCAGTCTTCAGGTTCCTCAGCGTCTGAGAGCTGAAGCAGGCTCCTTCCTTTCCTCTGTCAGGAACACAGTCCACAAAATAAGACTCTGCTGGCTCCAGGCTCATTGAGGGGGATGACAGCACTATTCTCACACTACTGACACGCTTTCTCTGCAAAGGGTAAAAATCTGCCCTGAGACAGACAGAAAGTCTGGCTTTGTAAAGAGATGGCTTTCCTAAACTGCTCTAAAAGAAACACACACGTGACAAGTCCAGAATTCATCTTCTTAGGGTTTGAATATCAATAAAAGGCTGAAGTGCTTGCCAAGTTAAGCTGTCCCTGAAGTTATTCACAATAACAGACCTGCATCCTCCTACACCCACCCAGTATCTTGCACTTCCCTTAAATACTTCCTTCCTTTAAATACATCCTTCAGCACTATGGGCCACCTGCCCCTTGAGGCAGCAGATCTGCCTACTACCAAGAACACGTGTAAAGCAAAGCCCTTAGAGCTGCCCAGGGTGCAGGCTCAGGGCTGATGGATTGCAGTGCTGTCTCTCAGACACTGTTTCTGATCCATTCTGGAATCAGTAAAGGAAATTGCAGGATGTGTGTGTGGGTTTGCATCCTGAGTAACTTTCCCAGTCTCTTTCTCTGGACTCACTGGTAACAATTGCTGTTGGTCGGCTCTCTGCTTGTAGTCCTCCAAGGCAGCCACGGACTGAGTAGGTACAAGGCTACTCAGGCATGTTTTCCTCCTATAAATACAATTATGCCACCTTTCCTCTGAAATAGGCTCAGAAACTGCCTCTGCTGCATTTGGGTTGTGTTTCACAAAGCAGGGACACGAGGTCATCCGCATTTATTCACACGTCATTTAAATCGTGGCTGACAGTCCTAGCTTTAGCTTTTCACATGCATGCCACACCTAAGAGAAGCAAACCTGAGAAACAGAATATCAAGACCAGTTATCACCCCGGCCCACAAGCGATGCAGTCTGTGGGCTCTCGTTCAGCTTGAGGGCTGAACCAAACCAGACCTGAGCACGTATGCTGGGCCAGATTTCTCCTTGGCTCTGATAAGCTCAGCTTTGGCAGGCATGTCTAAAGATTTCCTGGACTCCAGACAATCCCAAACTGCAGCAACAGACAGAGCGTGCTGAGTGTGTGTGCATCTACATCGGTGTTGCATGTGCCTGTGTGGCAGGGATGTGACAATAAACCCAGCTTCTTGTGCCAGGCTCCCTGTAAATAAGAAGCCATAGGGTGATGGATGGGCTTGGGAAGGCCTGGAGCAGAATGGACAGGGTAGGCTCTGTGGTAGCTGACATGCAGTGAGCTGGCGGGAGCCAGGAGGATGGCATTGTGCAGTTAAATGAGATTTCACTTCCCTGCTGGGTTTCTTTCCATCTGCTTTTCTGTTTCTGGAGGCAAATGCTGGGAAGCTTCATAGAAAATCTGCCAAGAGACCTTCCTGTTTCAAAGGACTCTCCCAGATTTCTAGGGTACCCAGAAGCAGACAGGCAATCTCGTATGCACCCTCTTCTTTTCCTCCCCAGAACACTTTGTTTCCCTCCAACATTTCTTGCACACTCACCTTCTAAAGATTTCTTTTTTGTGGCTGGTCCAGTCATCCCTGGGATGACAGAGCAGTAGGGACCCCGCTCACACATATTCAGTCCTTTTGGGGCCCTCTTTGGAGCACCCTTTCTTAGATTTCCTTTATCCACCATCACCTTTCTTCCCTACCTTGCTTTTCACATTTATCTGATTCCATAGTTTTCTTGTCCCTCATGACTGTGTATGGTGCAAGAGATGTCCTCTCTGCAGATAACTTCAGCGAGGCTGTATGAATCCCACCCCTAACACCCTTGCCCTTTTCTCTGCTTTCTTTGCTGTGTAGTTTTCTCGCACTTTCTGCCATCCCCAAGCAAAAGGAGTTGGATTGCACTGCAGAAGTAATTAAATTCATTCCTACACTCCTTGCAGTAAGAGCACAAGAGACAGGGTGCAGAGATTCAGGCTTGCAGAGGGTTCAGTAGTAGCTGCAGCTGCCCCTGTGCCCCTATAAAGTATCTCCCTGGGGCCACCCATATCCAGTGATCACTTGGAATGTGATTTCATAATTAGAGCTGGAACCCAGACACTGGTTTTGCTGATCCATTGGCCCAGGCAGTCCTCCTCTCCTCACTGGTCAGCTCCGGGTGACAGACTACGCTCTCCCCTTCTACTCACTGAGGATGGAAGTGGCTTGTTTGCCCAGCAGGACCCGGGATATACCCTATCCTGCAGCTCAGACCTGGGGCTAAAACCAGCAGCTCTGTACTTGTCACTAATCCCCTACTAAGTTACAGCACGCTGTTGCTGATGCACACTGGCCACCTTGCAAAGCTTTCAAGTAACTATGTGCCTCTCCCCTTCAGCCACAGCCATGCCACCCTTTCCCCTGTGCTTGCCCTGACTCGCACAGAACTCACTGCCAGAGCAGGGAGCAGCACAGTGTCCCCCAGAGACAGAGCAACCCAGCAAGCGGAAGAGGGGCACATGAATGAATATGCAGTACCCTCTGCTCTGCTTCCCTCTGGGGCTTCACGAAGCGGCTGACACAGCCATCAGAAGCGACCTGCTATCAAACAGAGCTGACTCTACCCAACAATGAGATTAAAATAGCAATGAGCCCGAGATCAGCATCCTTGATACAGTCGCTTGCTGTCAGCACAGCCCAGAAGACTCTCCAGTTTAAGGCACAATTCCCAGTGACAAATGACACTCAATCAATAGCAAAGGTCGTTCCTCACCCGCCGGTGTGACAGGGAAGAACTGGGGCAGATTTGGCCCGATCTTCACTGAGGAGAGGAGTGACGTGTGTAACTGGCAGAACAGTTAGGCTGGGCTTTCAGTGTTTTTCCTTGCACATCGTTCTACTCAGAACCCAAATGTGTAGGATTAAAGCGTCCTCCTGCTCGGGAGAGGAGATGGGAACACAGACCCATTTCTGTAAACCTTCTGGCTGACTGAAGACTTCAGGTGAGAATTGGATAAATGTCACTTAAATCCTACATGATGAATTATCCGCTGTACTAAGCCATTAACAGATGCCAAATGTATTTAATTCAGAAACGAGAGATCTCACTTTTATCAGCAGAAAAAGAGCAGAGGATAATCGGGGGTGCTTAGGCAGCTCAGCAAACAATCGGGGGAATCGGGGGAAAAGCCTCCCACATCCTCCGGCCACTTTCCCCAGGAGCATCCCGGGGTGTGTGAGGGGCTCAGAGGCAGCTCCACTTCCCTGGATGGGGACTGAGCCATTCTCGGGGGATGTTTGCTCGCAGTAATCCCGGAGCAGCCGGGGGACAGGGGAACACAAGCCCCACAGCCCCCCGTGCCCGTCTGTCGGCTGCACGGGCTGAGCGTTGTCACTGAGAGCCCGGAACCGGCCACGGTTGACAATAGGAGCCGGCTGGGGATACCGGTATCGTATTCCTCCATCCTGGAGCTCTGCGCCCGGAGGGTGTCCCGGGGCGACACCGGGGGTCCCCGACAAACCCCGCTTCCCGCTTTGTCTGCTCCGAGGCGCACGGAAAGTGGGGAAAGTGCCCCCCGCTCCTCCCCGCAGAGAAAAGGGTGATCAACCCGCTGCAGCGAAGACCCCTGGAACCCCCCAACACGCCCCGTGACTCCCGGTCCCTCCCGTTCCCGGTGCGCGGGCAGCGCTCCGTACCTGTGCGGGGCTGCGACTCTGCGCGGAGCCCGGCGGGCAGCGGCTGGGCGTGAGGAGGAAGGGGGCAGCTGTGCCGGAGGGCAGGGGGTGTTCAAACCGGAGAGGAGGAGGAGGAGACAGGGGGAAGGCAGTGGGGGAATGTAGAGAGAAACTGGGGACGCCGGGAATCCCGGGGGAATGGGGTGGTGGCTGGGAAGGGGCGGAGAGGCGGAGGGAGTCGGGGGGTGCGGCAGGAGGTTTCGGATGATG
>VZRI01008895.1:22544-41614 GCA_013397515.1 Upupa epops | reverse complement strand
ATACCCACTGTCACTCAACCGATGCACCTCTTCACTCAATACAACCTTTACTGCAGCAGGCAAAGCTGCTTGGTAACACTCAACCCGCTGCCAACGCTCTGCCCCCCAGAAGAAACGAGGCCGCTCCGTGTCCCCAAGGGATCAGTACAGCAAGGGGATCAGCACCCCAACCCCTCAATGCAGTTGTTAAACTGGACCTTTCCTAAGCCACCACCTCGTAGAATCCTTAAGGATCAGAAGGGACCTCGAAAGCTCATCCAGTCCAATCCCCCTGCCACAGCAGGATCACCCAGACCAAGTCACACAGGAACACAACCAGGCTGGTCTAGAACATCTGCAGAGAAGGAGACTCCACAACCCCCCTGGATAAACCCCAGGTTTAAGCCGTTGGATATTGTGTCCCTTGTACACACAGGCTGGGGCCACGGTTGCTGCTCCAGGCTTACCTAGGCTGAGCTCCTAGTGCACAGAGCCCCCAGGCAGCTCTCAGTGAACGCAGTGCCCAGGGGCTTCAGCCTCCACACAGGCTGGGGGAGCTGGTGTTTGTTCAGCCTGGAGACAAGCAGCCTCCAGGGGAACCTGATACTGAGCTTCCAGTCCCTGAAGGGGGCTACAAGAAGGCTGGAGAGGGGCTGTTTACCAAAGCTTGGAGTGACAGGACAGGGGCAATGGCTTCACAGTGGAGAAGGGCAGATTANTCAGCCTCCACACAGGCTGGGGGAGCTGGTGTTTGTTCAGCCTGGAGACAAGCAGCCTCCAGGGGAACCTGATACTGAGCTTCCAGTCCCTGAAGGGGGCTACAAGAAGGCTGGAGAGGGGCTGTTTACCAAGGCCTGGAGTGACAGGACAGGGGCCTGTCAGTGGAGAAGGGCAGATTGAACTGGGCTGTCAGGAAGAAGTTCTCTAGCAGGAGGGGGGTTGAACGCTGGCACAGGTTGCCCAGGAAGGGAGCTGAGGCCCCATCCCTGGAGATCTTCAAGGGGAGGCTGGACAAGGCTCTGGGCAACCTGATCTGGCTGAGGCTGTCCCTGCTCCCTGCAGAGGGGTTGGACTGGATGCCCTCTGGAAGTCCCTTCCAACCTGGGCCACACTGCCAGTCAGGGCAAAGCTGCCTCACCTTCCCCCTCACCCCCGAGAGGTTCTTTCCAAGATTCTCCAGGCCTTGTGGCTTCCAGGCAGACAGTAGCTGCCTCTGCTCCACAGACCTTCTTGCCAAAGCTGCTGCTGACCTCAGGGGAGTGATTACTCCTTGCATTGAGTCACCTCAGTGCTAGAGTCCCAAATCAAGTGAGAGACTGGGTACTTAGGGGGACCCCCCCACTCCCCCCTCAGCCTTGCTCCCATTAGAAATATTTTGTTCCAAATGCCTTTGGAATCTCGGTCCAGTACCAGGAGTCTGAACACACTGAGAGCCGCACCGACGCATCCAGCCAGTTCCAAGATGATGTCAACTCATCTGTCAGAGACAAGCGGAGCGCAGGAGGTTAATGGGTTCCCACATGTTACAGGCTTCATGGAAATGGAGACGATGCAATTTTGTAGGATTACTGAAAGTCAGCGCAACTGTGACAAATGGGTTGAGATGTACTGGAGCTCCCAGCTGCCGAAGAGCTCTGTCACACGCAGCTCCAACGGGAGTTCCTTCTGTTGTTTGCTGTGCTGACACCAGCCAGCAGCTGTGTGACACTGCAGTGGGAGCTCTGATGCAGCGCAAACAGGAAAAGGTCTGTCCCAGGTGATTCATAACGGCTCTTCTCATCACCCAGACGCAGTGTATTAAGAAATCAGAGTATTAAAACACAGTAGTCGGGTGTTGCTGGAGTATCCCTGCTGAAGGAAAACCCCAAACCCACTCATCAGGATTTCTTCCCCGTCCTGACCATGGGAACAGGAGCTGTTCCCTTCTGTTTCCTTGGCACATCCAGCCCACGGCACACCACAGACTATGGCTGAGCTTAGAGGAGAGGGGAAACGTCCTCTGAAACCCTCTCCCTTGGCACAAAACAGCTGGGCTGTGAGAACTGGTGAGAGAGTTTAAGACACAAACTACTCACTCTTGGCCAAACAGCACCACGAAGACACGCCTTACCCTGGCTGCTTTAATTCTCAGAGGCAGTGCAACACTCCCCACTCTCAGCTGATGGTACCTGATGTCCTGGGTAGCCAAATGCATCTTGGTGGCTGCAGCTGTACGAGATCCCACTGTGATTTTCTTCTCCACAAAGCCCACTGCGACTAATCCCGGCTGTGAATGTCATTAGACTTAAAAGGGTTGGTTTGGGTTTTTAGAATAATAGCTCCTTCTGCCCAGGAATAGAGCCAGTGGCCCTGGCAAGGAAGCACTAACATGCATCTCCTGTCAGGTCTAATTGAATCCTTCTCTACATAGCACCTATTATTACCCACCTGGGGGGCTGTGAACAGATGGAGGAGTTTGCTCCCCCACCAGGTATTCAAGGCTGTGGATGGGAGGGGTGGGGGAGGAAAGTCTATCTGCCATTTCCCTGTTGCTCGCAGCCCAGCTGTTCCAGCCAGTTGTGAAAGACAAGGTAGTTCAGGAGATTGATTCCCGTTAAATCAAAGAGGCTGGGAGCAGCATTTCCTCAAACTAGAGCAGCAGAGCATTAGCCCTGCCTGCAGAGGGGAGAAACAGTGTCCATAGGTGGGCAGTGCTGGCCCTTATCTGATTCCTCCTACTGTCCTTGAGGCAGTGACTGCCCTGCTCTGTCCTTAGCCAGGGGTCCCTTCCTGCTGGAGAGGCACTCTGGGGTTGGAGAACAGCTGTAGTGGGTTTGATTGGGAAGCCCCATGGAAGCTGGGAGGCCCAAGTAGTGTCCAGAGAGTGGCACAGGGCTGGGCTCCCTGCAGTGCAGCCTGCAGGTGAAGGCACCAGACAAACCTCAGCAGGACACAGTCAGGACTGCTATGTGAGGGGGAGATGCCACAGGAACTGAAGAGCCAGGTGCAACCAAGTGGGAGCAGCGCATGTGATGATTCTGTGATTCTGTGTCTCTGGGCTGCTTTTCATAGAATCACAGGGTTGGAAGGGACCTCCAAAGGGCATCCAGTCCAACCCCTGACAAGCAGGGCCAGCACTCACCACACCAGGTTGCCCAGAGCCCCAGCCAGCCTGACCAGGAAGGGCTCCAGGGATGGGGTCTCCACCCCTTCTCTGGGCAGCCTGGTCCAGCTATCCCCCATCCTCAGATTCCAGACCTGTTTCTTCCTGTCCAGCCTCACTCTGCCCTTTCTTTTGAGAGAGACCTTTGTCTCCTGCAAAGGTAGACAGGCTGCAGCACACGGTCCCGACCCGCCTGGCTGTGTTCCTGTGCGACTTGGTCTGGGTGATGCTGCTGCGGCAGGAGGTTTGGACTGGATGATCTCTCGAGGTCCCTGCCGATCCCTAAGGGTTCTGTGATACCCGACTGCCCTCACTCTCTCAGCCCGCAGCCCTGGAATCTCCCACCCTGCTGGAGGTGGCCAAAAACCCCCCGTCTCAGCTAGCCCCGCAGCCAGCAGAGGGCAGCCGGGCCGCAGGAACGAGCCCGCAGCTCCGGGAAAGCGGCTGCCGGCTGGTGCCGAGCGGCGGGCAGAGCCGGGCGCTGAGCCCCGCTCCTCGCTGCTGCGGGCTGCAGCTTAAGCTCGAGTCGGTGTTTTCTCCTCCTCATGTCCTGCTGCCGTGGTTTGCAGAGCAGCTCCTGCTGCACAGACCCCGACCCCTGCCATGGTGGGGGGGTGTGGGGTGCCCCATGTACTTTGGCGATGCAGATGCCTCTTGGGCAACTCAGCACGCTCCTCTAGGGTGCAGGCAGACTGTCACATGCCAGTGACTTACCCCAGAGCAGGGGAAGCTTTCATCAGCTCAGGTCAAGGACTACCTTGCAGAGTCAAAGGACTGCTGCCTTCAACTGGAAGCAGCACAGCTCCCACAGCGCTATTGCAGGGTACTGATTTATTAAGAGGGTCCCTCAAATCAGCAGCATTCCTTCCCTTGCAGAGTATCCTCTGTCCTTAACCTGAGCCCCTGAGAACTGGAAGGATCTTGCCAGAGCATCACATGGTGCTACTTTCATCCCCAGCTCACTGTGTAGGGACATGCAGCCCCTTCCTCGTGTGTGCAGTTCAACAGCTCTCCCTAGCCAAGGCAGGAGTTCCGGCTACACCAGCTCTCTAACGATGTGGAGCCTTTTGGATCACAGCATCACAGAATGGTAAGGGTTAGAAGGGCCCTCAAGAGATCATTGAGCACAACACCCCTGCTGGAGCAGGATCCCTTAGATCAGGTCACACAGCAACAGCCGGGGGGGCTTTTGAAAGTCTCCAGAACAGGAGACTCCACAGCCTCTCTGGGCAGTCTGTTCCAGGTCTCTGCCATCCTCACACTCTTTCCCTGATGTTTCCATGGAACCTCCTCTGCTCCAGCTTGTGCCCGCTGCCCCTTGTCCTGTCCCTGGACAGCCCTGAGCAGAGCCTGGCTCCTTCCTGCTGACACCCATCCTTCCTAGATTTATCAAGATGCATGGGGTCACCCCTCAGTCTCCTCTTCTCCAGCTGAAGAGCTCCAGCTCTCTCAGCCTTTCTCCTCATCAGGGAGTTACTCCACTCCATCATCCCTGTGGCTCTGCACTGGGCTCGTTCCAGCAGTTCCCTCTCCTTCTGGAACTGGCAGAGAACTGGATACAACATTCCAGATGCAGATACCACCACTGTGTCCTTGCACTGCCAGGACCTCAGACCCAGACCTCCAAGAGGGAACCATCCCAGCCTCTCACCTGGCATCAAACAGGTCCCTTCCAACGTGAACCATTCTATGAATCTGTGACAGTCAGTGTGTCCAGAACCGTGGTCAGTTAAAGGCACAAGAGACGCCTGGTTGGCACTGCCAGAGACCACATGCCCTTTCCTTCTGGCTTCCCAGAGCTCTCCTCCACCCGCATTCCCAGCAGTTGAGGGTAGAGGAAGGAAGATAGTGGAGCTCTGCTACCTGCAGTCCTTCCACAGGGTCCTTAGGTCAAGCAGTGCCATTTCCACCTCACCGTACACCGCGCAGCTCCCCCCGCTAATGCCGACACTCCGAGCCCTGCGACGCGGAGCAGATCCGATCCCGATTCCGATGAGTAATGACTTTGCATTTTTTTGTAAATTAAACCTAATCTTGTGTTGACTGTGCTGTACAAGGAGAAATAATGAAAGAGATTAAGATGAGATCTTGTTCGCTCTTGTTGAACAAAAGCCAATTAATTGCCAGCAGGATTGTTGTGAAGTCTTTCTCGTCTTAGGAAAATACAATCAGATAGGGGCTGGGTGCTGCTGGAGCAGCCCTGCTCACTGGAGTGCTACCGTGCCCGTAGAGACGAACACAGTGCAAAGACAGTTCCCCCTACCTTGCTTTTCCCCAGTTTGCACACAGGAGTGAGGTGTTTCAGAGCCCACACTCACAGATCCACAGCCATCCCAACCCTTTACCCCTGCAAATCCTTTCTTGCAGCCCCTCACTCTTCTGCGGTGTTTCCTCTCTGTCATCCAAGATAAATCTCCACTGCAGTCTCTCTGCTTCTTGCCTGGTCCACAGCCATCTTTGTTTATCTGCTGGGATGACTAGCAGGAGCATTCCTGCCTCTGCTCACCTGCCCTGTTCCTGGTGTAAAACAGACGTTTGGGCAAAGCAGGGATTGTAGAAAAGGATCCAACGTCACTCTTCCCCATGGAAATGAGCAGAGGCTTGGCACAAGGACTGGCTAGAGGATGCAGTGAAAGACTTCAGCAGGGCAAGATATGGATGGGTGGCACCTGGGCACATCCATACCCTGCTGGGGACATAGAATCCTAGAATCATTAGGGATTGGAAGGGACCTTGAAAGATCATCCAGTCCAATCGCCCTGCCACAGCAGGATCACCCAGACCAAGTCACACAGGAACACAGCCAGGTGGGTCTGGAACGTCTCCANTCACAGATTTAGAGACATGAATGAGGTCCCCCCTCAGCCTCCTCTTCTCCTAGCTCAAGAGACCCAGCTCCCTCAGCCTTTCCTCAGCAGGGAGCTGCTCTACTCCCTTCATCTTTGTTGCTCTACTCTGGACACCCTCCAGCAGCTCTGTGTCCTTCTGGAACTGGGGTGCCCAGAACTGGACACAATACTCCAGATGTGGTCTCACTAGGGCAGAGTAGAGGGGTAGAAGAACCTCTCTCAATCTGCTGACCAACCCCCTTCTGATGCCCCCCAGGATGCTGTTGGCACTCTTGGCCACCACAGCACATTGCTGGCTCAGAGTCACCCTGCTGGCCACTAGGACCCCCAGGTCCCTTTCTCCTCCACTGCTCTCCAACAGGTCAGTCCTCACCCTCTCCTGGTCCCTGGGGTTGTTCTTGCCCAGATGCCAGACTCTCCCCTGACCCCTGTTGTCCCTCATTCCGTTTCTCTCTGCCCAGCTCTTCAGCCACATGGAGCCCTGGGCCATTGATGTCTGTGATGTTAGGATAAATGCTTCAGCTGTTGCGGCGCTGAAGGGTGATGGAACAGCACAAAAACAGTTGGCACAGAGAAGCAAATCCTAGTTCCAGCTGGGAGACTCCAGGGGAGGAACAGAATGGCTGGGAAAAGGGGAACAGCTGTGCTGAACCCACAGCCCCCTTCCCACAGCGGAGAGAAGCTAAAAGCAACCTGACCCCTGAGCTCCTGACAATTGCTGCCGCTCAGAGAGCTCCCCACACACCCCACCAGGGAAGGAACCTCTAACAGGCAGTGAGTGAATTTGTGGACAATTTACTTGGAGAAAACACTTTTTTACTTTCACAACAGCTTAAAAAAAATAGGAAAGTAAAATTAAACCCTGTCAAAGCCTGCAGCAGTCGCCTTGACAGACAAAAATGACTTAAGAGGGGAAAAAAATGGGCAGGGAAAGTGATTTTCTTTGCCTGCATTGCCAGGAGAATTAAATCTTGGGGTTTTTTTTCCCCCCTGTCACCACCAAGTGGAATAATCCAATATATTAAAGCTAATGTGCTTCTTGTATTTATTGCTGTGTATTTGACCTAACAGAGTTTTATTCCTACATTAAGAATAAAACCATTGCGGGAGGCAAGCTGCAAAGCTCGAGATCAATGGCTGCCTTCCCCAACAGCTGAAAAGTGAGTTATTTCTTGTAAAAGGGAAGGAGAACAAAAAAAAAGAAGGAGAAAATAATCATAAAAATCAAGAACTCTCCCCCCTCCTTTCCCCTTGTGCAATGAGCTCTGCACTGCAGAGCTGCTGGAGTTGAGGAATATTGAGTTTGGTTTCTAAGCAACATTTTAAAACATCAAGCAGGAGCCCCAGTCTCCTGTGTTAGATGCTGGTGTCCCCTGTCCTGCACAGCACACCCCGCCATCGGAGGGGATCAGGGCTTGGCGGAGCTGAGAGCATGGCTCCAGGCTCCCCACAGGGACCACAACCGGTTCAATGTGCCCAGCAGGGACAGGGGGTCTCAGAACCCAGCCAGGGCAGCTCAGGGTGAGTGAAAAACCCAGGCAACAGAGCACTGGAGTGTGATGGGCTTGGGCTGGGGACAGCTAGTGCGATGGGCTTGGGCTGGGGACAGCTCACCAGTCCAGAGCCACTGAAACAAACAGGAAACACTCATCATACCCAGGCAGGGGGCTGTCTGATGGAACATCTGAGCAGAGATGTTCTTCAGGAGTCTGAAGAGGAGAAGACTCTTGGGGATCTTCTAGTGACCTTCCAACCCCTGGAAGGGGCTGTCACAAGGCTGGGGAAGGCTGTTTCCAAAGGCAGGGAATGATAGGATGAGGGGTCATGGTTTGGAGCTGGAAGAGGGCAGAGTGAGGCTGGACAGGAGGAACAAGGTCTGGAATCTGAGGGGGGGGGATCCCTGGAACAGGCTGCCCAGAGAGGGAGTGGAGGCCCCATCCCTGGAGCCCTTCAAGATCAGGCTGGCTGGGGCTCTGGGCAACCTGGTGTGGTGAGTGCTGGCCCTACTTGGTGTAAAGGACTTGCACTGGATGACTTTTGGAGGTCCCTTCCAGCTCTGTGATGCTATAAAACAGCCTCCAGCACAGTGAGTGATCAAATGGGAGAAAACTCTGGACACATCAAGAAAAATCATTGCAATTGCTATGACTTCAGTAAGACAAAGCCCTTCCTCTGAGCAGGACACAACCTGGCTACCACAGCTTTTCATCCTCCTCATGCTCTCAGGACAGGAGCAGACTTTAAGGCAATTTGAATAGAAATAAGGATGAATCCTTGTAAGCAGAGTTCTCGTTACACTGAACTGCACCCTTCAACTGAAGAGCAGCCAGTGAATCCAAACCAACCGGTATTTTTTTAATAGCTTCTTGGGAGGTTTATTTGCTGCTGCCTTTTTTTCTTTTTCTTACTTCTTAAGCCTCAAATCACTGCTTTGTACCTGCAGTCCTAGCTCTCATTTGCCTGGGAATTTTTAAATTATTGATCAGGACAAGAGCTCTCCCCTCACACACTCTCCATCTAATCCTTTCATTTACTGGGCTTTTTTTTTTGCCTGCGTGCAAAAGGAGTGACATTTCATCTCATTCCTGAGCCCCCCCGGGGTCAGGGTTTTACCTCCCTCAGCAGCCCTACCTGGGAGGTGGGAAGCCACACAAACACAGTCACCCTCACCGAGCTCATGGTCACTGCACATCTGTGAGGCAGAGTAGCTCAAAGGATTGGTGTGTCCAGCAGAAAATACCCCCAGGAGTATTATCCTGCCTGAGGAGAGTCGACTACACGACACAGGAAAAGGGACTCTGGTTGCAGGACAGTGCCAGGTAGTGCTGTGTCCTGATGCTGGAAGCTTGTCCTGCCCAGCCCCTGGGTGTCAGTGCCAGTGAGTACCCTTGAGCCAAGAGCTGCCAGGATTCAGCAGCTACTCCTGGGTTACACCCATCGGTGATGCTGCAGCCTTCCCCTACTCACAAACCAGGAGCAGCTGCCTGCAGAGACCTCTGAACTGCCTGAATCATTTAATCATGCCCATCTCCCTCTCTGCCCAGCCTGCAGCCCGGTCAGACAGCTAAGCTGCCTCTCCAGAGAGTGTCAGAGCTAATGAAGGCAGAGGTGCTGCTGTTTCCCTAATGATCTGTGTGCCACAACCTAGAGACCCCAGCCGAGCTCTTCCAGGCTGTTTTCAAACCCTCCCTTTGCATTTGCTCCTTCCTAAGTAGTGACCTCGGACAGGAGGAAGAGCCAAGGTAGGAACAATTCCTGTCCAGATGAACTGCTGCCTGTGATAAGATTCACCCCCCATCTCATTCTCCTCCTCTGGCCTTTCAAAACAGTTCTGAAGGCTCCCCTGGGATCTACAGTCCTGCTGAGCTGTGCACCTTACAGACAGGCACAGCAAGCACTGACAGAGCACAGTACAGGGGATGTGGCAAGCCACAGCCTGAGCTCACGGCAGACCCACACAGGTCCATGGTGTCTTCTTTCTGTTCACTGTGCCCCAAGCTGCTCCAGCCCTGCCTGTCAGAGCAACCCTGCAGAGTCTGCTCCACAGCCACATCTGCCTCTCATCTATTCCTCCCGTGACAGTGATCACTCCGCTCTCTGAGTCTTTCAGCTCTGCTCATTCCTCACCCCGAGCCAGCAGGCTCCTGCAGGACCTCACCTGCAGTGCTGCGTGAAGCAGCGGTTCCTCAGCCCAGCCCCTCGGGTCACCAAGAGGGTGAAAGTGTCTGCGGACACCACACAGCCCAGGTGACTCCCTGACACTAACACAGTCCCACCTGGAGACAGAGCTGGGAGGAATCCCCCTCTGTGGATCTGCAGCTCACTAGACGAGGATCAGCAGTACCTTGAGACAGAGCAGAGCTGTCGCAGACTGGCAGAGCTGGGAGCACCCGTGTGCGGGGCCAGGACGAGGAAAAAGAGCAAAATCCCCAAGAGAATCAAAGTCAGAGTGGCTCAGTGTGCAGGCATGGGTGTGAGGGCCATGATGTGAGGAGTGGGTGTCAGGAGGATGGAGCCAGGCTCTTCTCAAGGCCACCCCCCTTCTGATCCCCCCCAGGATGCTGTTGGCCCTCTTGGCCACCAGAGCACATTGCCTTTGGTACTTGAGGATCGGTAACCGGGCCAAACTGCTGGACTCCTTCCCAGTGTGGTCAGCAGGGCTACTGTCCATGCCAGGGCAGCCTTTGCGTGCCATGCTCACAGCCAGGGGAGGAAGCAGGTGATAGACATCAAGGACAGCTTCGATATGAGAGCAGGCACCATCAGTCAATCACATCCTGAGTCAATTGACACAGAGTCCACAGAGACATCCATCTGCCCCTTGGAAATCGTTTAATCAGAGCTCTGAAGACTGGCTAATGACAAGGATGTTTCTTTACACTGTCTTTCTTAGGAATTAATTCTAGCAGCTTCATTAGAAAGAATAAATAACAAAGGCACGTGGCACAGAACTCCTTGAGAGTCCGAGGGGACAAACTCCTTTCTGCTCCCGAAGAGATCCCAGGGAAAAAGAATTAAAAAGAAGGAAAAAACCTCTGTGATGCTTCAGAAGAGAAGAGATCAGTAAATAATGAACAGGAAACCCTTCACCCAGCACTAAGTCAGAGGAGTCCCATGAATAATTCACAGCTGCTAAGGGGGAGAAAATGCAATAGAAGTGGTTTTCCGCCTCCCCAGCCCTTCCCTCCAGGACCAGCCCAGCTGAGCAGAGGTTTCCTTCCTAGAAGTGGAAAAAGAACCCAGAGTATTCCTGAACGCCCTGCAGTGGTGCTGCTGGAGTCACTGTGTTGCTCTGCTCAGCTCTCGAGTATGTCACTTCGTTTTTGAGGTCTCTGGTGCCTGCCTGCAGACCTTGAGACAACGCTATTACCTGATCCTACCCAGACCAAGCACTGGGGGAAGAAATCCACCCCAGGAGGTGGTCACAGAGTACAGTGAGGGGCTGAGGGCAGATAGCTGGCTCCTGACTCCTGTCTCCCACTCTGTACTGGGCATCTCCTCCCTCTGGCTGGGTCGGACAAGCCATGTAGTGAGAGCTCCAATCCAGTCAAATCATAGACTGGGTTGGAAGGGAGCAGCAAAGGGCATCCAGTCCAACCCCACTACACCAAGCAGGGCCAGCACTCACCAGCTCAAGTTGCTCAGAGCCCCAGCCAGCCTGACCTGGAAGGGCTCCAGGGATGGGACCTCCACTCCCTCTCTGGGCATCCTGGTCCAGGGATCCCTCACCCTCAGATTCCAGACCTTGTTCCTCCTGTCCAGCCTCACTCTGCTCTCTTCCAGCTTCAAACCATGACCCCCCATCCTATTATTCCCTGCCCTTGGGAACAGCCTTCCCCAGCCTCCTGACAGCCCCTCTCAGGGCTTGGAAGGTTGCTAGACGATCCTCCTGGAGCCTTCTCTTCTCTAGGCTGAACAGCCCCAGCTCCCTCAGCCTGTCCCCAGAGCAGAGGGGCTTCAGCCCTTTGAGCATTTTTATGTCCTCATCTGGACCTGCTCCAACAGCTCCTCATCCTTCTTGAGTTGGGGGCTCCAGAGCTGGAGGCAGGACTCTGGGTGAAGTCTCATCAGGGCAGAGCAGAGGAGCAGTGTCCCCTCTGTTCTTCCACTGGTCACACTCTGCCTATGCAGCCCAGCATTCAGTTGGCCTTCTGGAGCCAACTGTCCCCCACAGTCCCTTCCATTCTCAGAGCTCTGGACACTTCCAACTTCCCAGCAAACAGGATTGAGGTCATTAAACACCGTTCCTCTGAGGGAAGAGAAGGGCACAAAGAGATGCCCTCAGATGCCCCTTGCTGACACGCACCCACTTCTAGATGGTATCAGGAGCCAGACTCAAACCAGTACTGCAGGCACATTCGGCTTCCTCTGCACCCTCCAAATTTTGAGCAGGACAGGATTTTCTCAGGCCACTGGAATTTAAGTTTCCACCATAAACACTGTGAGCAGTTCTTGCCCTGGGATTGCAGGAGTTAGAGCCTCGGCCAAAGTACAACACTGCAGCCACTATTTTAGGGACAGGTAAGAGGAGGCCGAGTCCTTCCTGAGGATTAGAGTCACCAAAGCCCGTGGATGTTTGGAGAGCAGTGGAGGAGAAAGGGACCTGGGGGTCCTAGTGGCCAGCAGGGTGACTCTGAGCCAGCAATGTGCTCTGGTGGCCAAGAGGGCCAACAGCATCCTGGGGGATCAGAAGGGGGGTGGTTAGCGATTGAGAGAAGTTGTTCTCCCCCTCTGCTCTGCACTAGTGCTACTGAATCTGGAGGACTGTGTTCAGTTCTGGGCACCCCAGTTCCAGAAGGACACAGAGCTGCTGGAGGGTGTCCAGCATAGAGCAAGGGAGATGATGAAGGAAGGAGAGCAGCTCCCTGATGAGGAAAGGCTGAGGGAGCTGGGTCTCTTGAGCTGGGAGAAGAGGAGGCTGAGGGGGGACCTCATTCCTGTCTCCAAATATGTGAGGGGTGGGTGTCAGGAGGATGGAGCCAGGCTCTTCTCAAGGTCATCTTGTGAGAGGACAAGGGGCACCCACCAGCTGGAGCAGATGAGGTTCCCTATCAATATCAGCAGGAACTTTTTCCCAGGGAGGGTCCTGGAGCACTGGACCAGGCTGCCCAGGGGGGTTGTGGAGTCTCCTTCTCTGCAGACGTTCCAGACCCACCTGGCTGTGTTCCTGTTACAGGGTGATCCTGCTGTGGCAGGGGGATTGGACTGGATGGTCTTTTGAGGTCCTTCCGATCCCTGCTGATCCTGTGATTCTGTGTTAGCTGACAACAAAACTGGTGCTCTGTCCTGGCAGCTCTATGCCAGCCTGGCTTTGTTCGTGGTCAGCACAGCCCTACAGGTTAGACCTCCCCAGCAAAGTTAAAAATCAAAGCAGTGCTCTGTTTCAGGAGGGTTTACCAGAATCGTGTTATTCTTGTGCTTTTCCTACTCCCAGTGAGATGTGCAGGGGCATAACAGGTCAAGGTTAACTTTACAAACTGTGTCTGCTCCTCCTGGCACTCTTCTCCTCTCGCTGCCTCTCCCCAGCCCTGCACCAGCAGGCTGTGAGTGACCGATGCCTCGGGAAGGCCGAGCCACTGCTCTCCATTTCCTCCTGCAATGACTGCAGGCAGATGCAGCTCTGCCTTTGCCACACATCAGAGCAGGGAGACCCAGGACAGATGGCAGGCAACGAGGTTCTTCTGGAGCCCAGCTGTTCGGGTCAGCCCAGCCCCTGCCCAGGAGACGGCAGCAGCCTTTCGACACCGACGATCGGCTGCGCAAAGCAGTTTCCATGGGGAAGGGGGAAACGAAATCCTCCCTGATCCCCCTTCTGAGCTCATCCTATCCCTGAAGGACGAGATTCAATTACCCTTATCATTATTGTAGCTTGCCTCGCTAGAAATGTTATTAGCAGTGATGAAATTATCCAGCCCTGTTTTACACTGCAGAGACACACAGGAGCCTCCTCATGACAGCTGCGAGGAGGCAAGAGCTCTGCTTGTTGGAAGGGGAAAGGTTCCTCTCCAAGTGCCACAGCATCCCCACCAAAGCCAGGCTCAGGATCCGGTCCTAATTTGTACAACACAACCGGCTACTAGCTACTGCCCTTCCTCTGCTGCTCTCAGGGGACCCGAGGGCTCAGCACAGCAGCTCCCAGAGCCTACCAGGACTTGCAAACCGAGTTCAGCAACGAGCACATCCAGTACCTAAGGAGGAAAGCAAGCCAGAGACACTGGGAGACAGTTTGAAACAAACCAGTAACTCCCACTGTGCCCTGTGATGAATGGTCTTCTCTCATCAGAGCTGGGTTTAAGCAGAGCTGGGGACAGCCTCAGCCTTGGGTGGAAGGAGTGAGAGAAGCGTGACCAGCATGCAGGAGAGCTCAGTGAGTTTGGGGTGAGCTGGTTAAAGGGGAGAACACGGGTGTAAAATAGACAGGAGAGCTGTGGGTCTGCAGCTGACTGGAGTGGTCCATCGCAGGTCCTCGGGGAGGGGGGGCTGTGCTGCTCATCCTCCAAGAGCAGAAGGACAGCATGAAATAGGGGTGGAATAATGACACTGCAGGAGCACAGCGTGGAGAGAACAGGGCTTCTGCCAGAGGAGGCATTGGTGCATGGGCACAGCCACCTGCTCCGTAGATGGAGGACACCCTGGCACAAGGCTGGCCTCGCCGAGATGGGCTGCTCAATGATAAAGCGAAGAAAATGCTAGTACCGCAGGTAGGAAACCCTTGCTCTCCCCCCCAACACCTCCACCTTCTGTTCCTGGCAGGAAACCTTAGTTCTTCCCCTTCTGTTCCTGGTGGGAACCTTAGCTCCACTCCCCTCCTCCCCTCTTCGGTTCATTTTGGGGGGAACATTACCCTGGGCAAAGAAGCTATGGGTGTTTAACAGGCTGACCCTCGAGGAAACCGCTCCCGGCAGGCGTGAGGTGTGCTGGCCTTCTTGTCTTCGCCCCCAGCGCTGCATTTCTTTGCTCTACCCATTTCTAGTCCCCCAAAATAAAATGCATTAAATACTGCCTGAGTGTGTGTCTCACACATCTGGGGTAGAGTGGGGGGGGCTGAGGGATGACACCCTCCGCTTGCCCCACCGTCTACAACGAAGCTGTCTTGGGAATAAAAGGAAAGAAGAGATGATGGGAAAACCTATTTGTTCCTAACCTCGAACAGATTGTAAATCCACGCTGAAGGGCTTCTCATCTCAGCTCTGGCTCCCTCTCTGCACACTCAGCATCCCCTGGAGGGGTTTCCCCTTCCCCAGCCAGCTCCACCCCTTCCTCAGCTCCTACTGCCCTCAGAGCACTGGTAAACTCATCACAGATTTTAAGAAAACACTTCAAGAGCAAAGCAGAGCTGATAGCTAAATTAAACCTGCTGAGAGCGCCTGTTTAATTGAAAATGCCATCTGTAATTTAAATGTCAGAGCTGGGATGGTTATTAAAATCGTCCTTGATTACTGCGCCTCAGTTCACAGCTCCAGAACAGCCAAGGAAAAGCAGCGACTGGGCTGCGTGACACCGCATCACCCAGGCAGCCCTGCTCCCTTACACACACTGGTGAGGTCAGGTCAGCCCAGTCCTGCCCTCACAGGCAGTGCTCATTCTCTCCTTGCCCCCCGTGGCCAGGCTGGCTCTTGTCTATGCCCAGTGCCCACTGGGCAGCAGATCCTCATCTCTTGGAGGCTACTGGCAACGTGAGTGATTCTTCCAGACCCATCAGGCTGGAAGCCCTCTAAACACTGGGCAGAGCTGGGTCCCCTCCCAAGTTTCAGCAGCAGACGGGTGTCTCTGCCCTGGCTGCTGCTGGCTGCCTACTCCCTGCCCCTGCCCTCTGCAACCCCCCCAGCCCCATGGGTGCCACCCACACACAGCATCCCTGCTTCTGTGTGCAGGCAGTGCTCCCTGCCCAGCTCCTTGCAGGCACAGCGGACAGGAGGTGGCTGGTGGGATGGGAGGAGAAGGGACACACTCACCTCAGTCAGGGTCAGAGCAACCAGCACCTTATCCTGATGCCAGCTGGGTTCAAACCAGCTCTGACGCAGAGGAGGGAGGAAAACAAATCAGCAGCTACTGAAGTAGCAGCACCAAAGGCAGGTTTGCATTAAACAAGCCCCATCCATCACTCCAAGACTACAGTTAATAAACCATGGGGCCTCTGTAAATTGCAGCAGGAGCCAGAGGAGTGTGCGGGACACTGGCAGCACATGCTGGGAGCCACCTCCCGCCTGCTGCTTCTTCTCCTGGGCCAGCAGAGCAACCAGCACCCCCATTCTGCTCACTGCCAGGTAGCAGTAAAGGCACTCAGCCAAACCCATCACCAACCTTAGGTACAACAGCAACCCACCTCCTTGGCCTCTGGTCAGGCTGGGGATTACCCCAGTGCCAGCTGGGCACCCGCTCCCCCTTTTCTGGATAGGTACTGCCTGCAGTGGAGAGGCTCATTAAATCAATCAGTACCGTAGTCGGAACACCACTAATTAGTCATTAATGGTCATTGTGAGAGCTGGAGGAGACTTTAATGAGTACCTGGCCACAGCACTACTGCCAGCTGCTGTTTATGTCTCCCCTACCTGCTCACTTTACCGTCAGGTGTAGTCTGGGGTGACGGGGGTGGGGGTGAAACCCATCACTCCTCAATGCTGGGAGCAGAAAAGAGAACTGGGAGCAGTGAAACCAGTACCAGGAGAGCTGTGCCCCAGCTCTGGACCCCCCCCCCCCAACCCGCTGCATGCAGCTGTGACAGCAGAGATCGGTGGTACCCGAAGCCAGCTGGTGGGGGGGAGTGGTGCACAGCCTCCATCCCAAACCTTGACCTTCCTCGCTGTTTTGCTCTTCCCAATGCAAAGAGCCTGAAAAGAAATCATCGGGAAATTAGAAAAAGCATGGAGAGCCAAGCTGGGACAAAGGGAGGGTAATTAATGCTGCCCTCGAGCTAACGACCAAGTCGGCTGTAATTAGATGGCAAAGCGCTGCCCTCCTTAACGGGGAGAAACTGAGCACCAGTGGATCCCTGCTCTGGAGAGCTCAGCCCACGCCAACTGGACTCAGGAATTAAACCCAGAGTGGTCCGCAGCAATTACTGACAGTCCTCACGAGCATCCTCAGGCTGCGGCGTTGGGAATGGCCAGTCTGGAAGACAAACTTCACGCTGGGAAAGGAGGGAGAGATCGAGGAAGGATCGGTGGGCAGGAGGAGCCAGGAGCTGGTCAGTGAGATGCCAGCCACCAGTGGCAGTCAGGGGCAGGAGCCTGGCACTGCAGTCTCACCAGCACCAGTAGCAGAGCCCTTGGAAAGGCCATCCTTGAGGAGCCCAGCTTTAGCACCCCGAGTACACAGTCCCACAAGTGGCTATGACACAGGACCTCTACGGTAACTTGTCTGCACCGGAGCTCAGTGGGGGAGTTTGGGACCCTAGGAGAACCATCACACCAACCTGACCTGAAACAGAGCCCTGCAGACAGGTTTGTGGATTGTTTAGGAGAAAAGGGGCTGTCAGGAAGGAAGGAGATTCCTGCCCTGCATGCTGAACCCTGTTCTGCCCAGCACTCCCCTTCCCCCAGCTTGTAGCCCTGCAGGGGGTTGTTGTGGCCCCAGTGCAGGACGCAGCCCTTGTCTCTGTTGAAGCTCAGAGCAGTGACCTCAGCCCATTGATCCAGCCTGTCTGGGTCTCTGTGCAGTCTCCCTGCCCTCCAGCAGATCAGCACTCACACCCAACCTGGTGCCATCTGCAGATTGACTGGTAGGGCACCCTATTTCCTCATCGGGACCACTGATAGAGAGGTTAGACAGAATTGATCCCAATACCGAGCACTGAGCACCACTTGTGACTGGCTACCACCTGGAGGTCATTCCTTTGGCCACCACACTTTGGGCCCAAAGATACCCAAAGGCAGCAAAGCAGAGTCTACAAAATACCCCCCCACACACACCTTTGCTCTGGGTAGGAAAGTCCTTTCTCTTGGGGGAGGCAGACAGCAGTAGCCATAAACCCCCAGATTTCTTTCTGCGTGAGCTATTCTGTGCACCATTAAATGAGGATGGGTGGTAACGCTCCAGAGTAACGGTATCCTTTCCCAGCATCACAGAATCCTTAGGGATGGAAAGGGACCTCAAAAGATCATCCAGTCCAATCCCCCTGCCACAGCAGGATCACCCAGACCAAGTCACACAGGAACACAGCCAGGCGGGGCTGGAACGTCTCCAGAGAAGGAGACTCCAGAACCCCCCTGGACAGCCTGGTCCAGTGCTCCAGGACCCTCCCTGGGAAGCAGTTGATATTGATAGGGACCCAAAGCAGTGGCACATCCTGAGAATACAATGATACTATTCATTAGGATCAGTAGAGGAGCCTGTAGTTTCCCTAACTTGGCTTAGAGATGAGAAAGCCTCTCCTCCAGACATGAGACTGAGTATTCCCTTCCCTGGCACCCAGCAACCTGGAGGAAGTGATTCTGTCTTGCAGCAGGAGGATGTGAGAGTTAACTTTGAGTGTGACTGTGTGCCCTGGCATCGGTCCAGGGAGGCACTTACAGCCCTGATTCAGGGTAATCACAGGTATGGCCCAGGGACGGGCACTCATGTTATTTTCAGATTGACTGCTACCGTTTGTGAGTAGAAAAATGCTAAGTGAAATGCTCGGAGCAGAAATAAATGCTGGGTTCTGCGGTCAGAGAGACTGCACTAGTGGGGAGGAAACCAGAGCTGCTCGTTCAGGGCTGCCTGTGAGTCAGCGGCGGAGCGAGCGATGGGCACACAAATCACAGAGCTCAGCTCCCGAGAGCCTGCCAGTGCCAACACCCACCTCGAGGAGAGGCGACTCATGTGTTGTCAGCATCTCTCATGGCAGAGCTCATGTGGAGGCAGAAAGATTGGTCTGACTGACCAAAGAAACAGACACAGACCCCAACCCTTGCCTCAGCTCTATGAAGCGCCAACATCCATCGATGCAGGAGACTGGTTAAGCCCTACTGAAGCAGAAAAGAGACCAGATAGCAAGAAACTTCAGCTTCAGGCACCTCCAACACCATTTCGTGTACCAGTAACACAGGGTTTGGGGTTATATTTGGGTGACACTGAAGAGCCTGATCTCAGCTGTGTGGGTGAGTTATTGCTTCAGCTCTTTTCATAGAATCATCAGGGATCGGAAGGGACCTCGAAAGATCATCCAGTCCAATCCCCCTGCTACAGCAGGATCACCCAGACCAAGTCACACAGGAACACAGCCAGGCAGGTCTGGAACGTCTCCAGAGAAGGAGACTCCACAACCCCCCTGGGCAGCCTGTTCCAGTGCTCTGGGACCCTCCCTGGGAAGAAGGTCCTACTGATACTGAGATGGAACCTCCTCTGCTCCAGCTGGCACCCAGTGCCCCTTGTCCTAGCACCAGATGACCTTGAGAAGAGCCTGGCTCCATCCTCCTGACACCCACCCCTCACCGATTTAGAGACTTGAATGAGGTCACCACTCAGCCTCCTCTTCTCCAAGCTCAAGAGCCCCAGCTCCCTCAGCCCTTCCTCAGCAGGGAGCTGCTCTACTCCATCATCTTTGTTGCTCTACACTGGACACCCTCCAGCAGCTCTGTGTCCTTCTGGAACTGAGGGGCCCAGAACTGGACACACAA
>VZRI01008895.1:3589-22450 GCA_013397515.1 Upupa epops | reverse complement strand
CCAGATGCCAGACTCTCCCCTGACCCTTGTTGCTTTTAACTCACTCTTGCTCTTTGTATGGAGTCCAATAATTTTTAGCACTGTCAAGAGGAGCCGAGCTGCTCAAGGAACATTCCCCTAATAATCCTAAAAAATACCCGAAGGATTTTTCCGCTCTGCACCTGAGCATGTATTTACATGATGGATTCATTACAGCTCGCTGAGGGAGGGAGGGTGCCTGCTGAAGAACACTTATAAATATGCATTCACCTGATCGGCTGCAGGAACTAATCTGGGCTTGAAAAGGTCCACAATTATGAATTTACAAGCTCTTCCCTAATAGTCCCTAAGGAATGGGATAGGGGTGGAAGAAAAGAAGGCGAGCATCTGGAGCTCCGGGGGGATTGCACACAACATTAGAGATGCTTCCGAACACAGCGGCTCGGCGGAAACACCCTGTTTGATTCAGAGAGTGTGGAAGAAGCAGCATTAAAAGAGGAATCAGGCTGATGTTTCAGGTTTTGGAGACAGTCTGCTCCCACACAACAAATACAAATCACCCAAGAGTCTCCCCTCCCTTTGTCTGCCCGGTGCCATCTCCTCTAACAAAACCACAGCCCCGCTCTCCGCCTCAGCCACATCATTAGAACAGTTCTCTACTTCCACGTCTTCTCCCCGTAATTTGTTTTAATTAGATGTTCTACTGCTGTCTGGGGATGCTGGCAGCCCTGAGAGCAGGGAAAAAAGCCTGGTGACACAAAGCACCACCACACAAAGCCATCTCCAGAGCTCCCACCCTGACCCTGTCCAAAGCAGAGAGGGGATTTTAGCTCAGGACTCTCAGCTCTGCAACCCCAAGGCGAGCTGCCCAGTGCTGCTCCTGCTGCATCCCAAGAGGCTCCCCCAAAGGCAGGGGAGCATCCGGAGAAAGCTGTGCCATGACAAGCAATACTGTGCCCAGGTGGCCGAGAAGGCCAGTGGCATCCTGGCCTGCATCAGCACCAGTGTGGCCAGCAGGACCAAGGAGGTGATCCCACACCTATACTCAGCCCTGGGGAGGCTGCACCTTGAGTACTGGGGGTAGTTTGGGCACCTCAGTACAGGAGGGGCTGGAGAAGGGTAGAGAAGGGAACTGGGACGGTTAGGGGTCTGGAGAGCAGGGCTGGTGGGGAGAGGCTAAGGAGCTGAGGCTGTTCAGTCTGGAGAAGAGCAGGTTGAGGGGAGACCTCACTGCTCTCTACAGCTGCCTGAAGGGAGATTGCAGTGAGGAAGGGATTGGTCTCTTCTCCCTAGGACTGGTGACAGGAGCAGAGGAACTGGGGTCAGGCTGTGCCAGGGGAGGGTCAGGACAAACTTCTTCCCAGCAAAAGTGGAGAAGACCTTGGCACAGGCTGCCCAGGGAGGGGGTGGAGGCACTGTCCCTGGAGGGGTTCAACAACCGGGCAGGCAGGGTATTTGAGAAGCTGGAGTAGTGCTTGGGGGTTGTAGGGCAGACGGTTGGACTGGATGATCTTGAAGGTCTTTTCCAGCCTGGATGAGTCTGTGAAATCCTACCATCTCTTGCCCCCAAGTGGGGCTCCATCCAACCTGGGTGATTCTGTGCTTGTTCAGACGAGAAGCTGCTCAGACCACTCCTTCTCTCCTTTTCCTTCCTGGAGCTGATCCATCTAATGCTCTCTCCCGAGAGAGAGCATCTGGGAAGTGAAGGAACCCCTGGGTCTGGGCAGCTCTCTGCAGCAAGCTCACCAACCTGAGCAGGAGAACTGAACCCACAGGACCAACAATTTTGCAGGTTCTGCAGAAACTGCTCGGGTTTTGATCGATGCTTTAGATCCGTGAGCTTCCATCAACCCCACATCTCCTTCCCTTCCAACTTTCCCTGCGACGCTCAAGTCTCTAATTAAGCGGAAAGGCTTTTTATTCCTTACAACTCTCCGGTTATGAATAACGACAGCAGCTCATAAATGAAAATTGTCTTTCTATTTAAATTCTGTAATTTTGAATGGGTAAATGGGGGGGAAAAGCAAGCACGAAGCAGCGGCCCTTGGGTCATTTGCAACTTATTAATTTCAAGCAGAGCTCTTAGCTACCTTATTAACACTGAGTATACTGCAGTGGAATTTAATGGCCAAGATATTAATTACCTTGCAGGCTTTCCCATATAGAAAGGCTTTGTTTTCACGTCACAAAGCTGTAGCAGTGAAGGGATCGTTCACTGGACTCGGTTTTGGGCTGTGCTGCTCCTTGCAAGGTTGATTCTAGCAGCAAGCAGATGGGGGATGGACTGAGCACCCAGCCTGGCACTGGGATGGTGAATTGTCTCTGAAGAGTCTTGGAGACGTTTCCCAGCCTGAGGCAGCCTAGAAGATACCTAGAGCTCTGCTGAGGCTGGCATGGACACCAGCTGCATTTCATGTGATAATGGCAGTGCAGAGAGTCCCTCTGGGATCACTCCACAGCACAATACTGCAGAATCATAGAAGCATCCAGGTTGGAAAAGACCTTCAAGAGCATCCAGTCCAACCGTCTGCCCTACAACCCCCAACCACTACCCCAGCTCCTCAAACACCCTGGCTGCCCAATTGTTGAACCCCTTCAGGGATGGTGCCTCCACCCCCTCCCTGGGCAGCCTGTGCCAAGGCCTCCCCACTCTGCTGGGAAGAAGTTTGTCCTAAGATCCAGCTGGAACCTCCCCTGGCACAGCCTGACCCCATTCCTCTGCTCCTATCGAATGATCTATTTCAGTACAGAACCAGGAGAGGACTAAGGAGCTGCCTCCTGCCTGCCCCAAGACTCCAGTTCTGCCCTGGGATGAAACCCTAGGAGAAGCTCCATCCCTGCAGCCTTTCAGGGTCAGGCTTGATAGGGATCTGAGCAACCTGTTCTAGTCAGAGATGTCCCTGCTCACTGCAGTGGGTTCGGAATAGGTGACCTTTACAGGTTCCTCCCAGCCCAGCACATCCTGTGATCTTCCACCACAGCAGTTCCAGAGCCTCCTGTCACTACAGGATGCTCCTTGGAGGGAGCACTGACAGCAGGAGAGGCAGCTGAAGAGCATTTGTAGATGTCAATGTACTCTGGGTGATATCTACTGCTGTCTCAGTTCCTAAACCCTAAATGGGCTTTTACACAGGCGGAGAGGAGCCACTGGGCCATGTCTCACTCACCACTGACTCATTAAGCTCAAATCACACGTCTGGCTCTGCAGAGTGCAGCCTGGTCAATTGACTGTAAATGGAAGCAAATACCATGCCCCAGCACTTTGCAGTCACTGCTCAGTGCTCTGCGGGGAGAGCAAGGCTACAACGGGCCTTCTCCTGCTAGTCCTCATGAGGAAGGTACCCACCTGTTCTGGGCTTGCACCCCAAAACAGCAACTCCTTAAAGCAGCCTGACCTCCTCCAAACAACCCTGCTGCTAAGGGAGCACTGCTCGCACCACAGGAGCCAGTCCACCTCCCACACAGCCATTGAAAGCACTGCTGCACGGAAGTTGACTCCTCACTGGGTCTCACGGGAGAAAAATGGACTAAAAGTTCATGTGTAGAGCCATAAAATCACAGGGTTGGAAGGGACCTCCAAGGGGCACCCAGTCCAAACCCCCTACACCAAGCAGAGCCAGCACTCACCAGCCCAGGGTGCTCAGAGCCCCAGCCAACCTGACCTTGAAGGGCTCCAGGGATGGGGCCTCCACCCCCTCTCTGGGCAGCCTGTTCCAGGGACCCCCACCCTCAGATTCCAGCCCTTGTTCCTCCTGTCCAGCCTCACTCTTTTTCCAGCTTCAAACCATGACCCCTTGTCCTATCGTTCACTGCCCTTGGGAACAGCCTTCCCCAGCCTTCTGACAGCCCCTGCCAGGGGCTGGATGGTCACTAGAAGGTCCCCTGGAGCTGCCTTGTCTTCAGGATGTGCATAACCAAAGCACTGGAAAAAGAAATGAAGCCTTACTGCTAAACCAGCAGCTACTATAACAAGCAAGGGGGTCTGTAGGTGCCTCTAGATGTCAGCACCCATGGGAAGCCATGGCTGCTTGGTAGTGTTTTCCATAGAATCACAGAATCATTAGGGATGGGAAGGGACCTCGAAAGATCATCCAGACCGATCCCCCTGCCACTGCTTCAGTGAAAGGAACGGGCTCTGATTGTTAGTGCTTCTAACCCCCCAGGTTTTCTCATCCCACCTCAGGCTGATACCTCTGCATTGCCCTTTGCACCAGCTTAGCTGCAGCATCATCCTCTGGGGCCCCAGTCATCCCATCCTCCGGCTGCCCAGCACATCCTTGTGTCCAGGGAGGAGGGGACAGGTCTGGGGACCAAGGGAAAGCCCAGGGATGCCACACAACACACAGCACTGCCTTCCTCCTCCTCCTCCCTGCTGGGAATTGAAGTGCTGATTACACTGGTTTAATGAGGGTTCATTAATTCCTCCAGGCGTAGGTTCCCCAAGCAATGACAGCCCAAGGGTCAAAGGTCTTTCTGCTCTGAAAACAATCAAAGGCTGACCATGTGGGAGAGTCTTCCCCAGCCCTAATGGCAGCTCAGAGGGCATTTCAGGAGTCTCTCCTTTCGTGACAGCTGGAATTACAGGCAGTTCGACTAAAGGACCTTTTTACGGTGCAGATAGATGCTCTAATCTGTTTTAATGGCTTTTCCAGCAAAGCCTTTGACACGTCCTCATTACAATAATGCTTTAATACTGAAAGCATTCCTGCGATTAGGATAAAGTCTCCGCCATCTCTGCTTTATGGAGAGCTTTGGTTTTTTTAATCTTTCATTTCAACGCTGGTTCTCAGCCCACACAGCAAGCCCAACGTTATAAAGCTGCTTTGTACAGTCCAAATTGGACCGAGTCCATCCTTCAACGACACCCCCCTACCCCCCCTGCTTCCTAGCTACTAGGTCAGTACTACAGCTGGTGTAAACACGCATCGCTCTCCTCCCCGATTCAGGTCAAGTCCAAGAGGTCTGTGCAGCTGCCAGCTCAGCGTGTTAGCAGCTTCCACAGACAGCAACATGCGCAGTGCTCATACTCAGGGGGAACCCTGTGCTCCTTCACACAGCTTGGAGCAGAGAACAGGGCCAGGAGCACCTCACCACACACCAGCATCCATCACCACGCATGTCCAGACCCCCATTTCATAGAATCATCAGGGATGGGAAGGGACCTGGAAAGATCATCCAGTTCAATCCCCCTGCCACAGCAGGATCACCCAGACCAAGTCCAGGAGGGTTTCAAATGTCTCCAGAGAAGGAGACTGAGGGGAGACCTCACTGTTCTCTACAGCTCCCTAAAGGGAGGTTGCACTGAGGTGGGGGTTGGCTTCTTCTCCTTAGAGACTGGTGATAGGAGCACAGGAAATGGGGTCAGGCTGTGCCAGGGGAGGTTCCAACTGGATCTTAGGACAAACTTCTTCCCAGCAGAGTGGGGAGGCCTTGGCACAGGGAGGGGGTGGAGGCACTGTCCCTGGAGGGGTTCAACAAATGGGTAGCCAGGGTGTTTGAGGAGCTGGGGTAGTGCTTGGGGGTTGTAGGGCAGACAGTTGGACTGGATGATCTCGAAGGTCTTTTCCAACCTGGATGACTCTACAAGTCTGTGAAATCCTACCATCTCTTGCCCCCAAGTGGGGCTCCATCACATCCCCTTCTCCACACATCTATGCCTCTTTCCCTCTGTGGCAACCCTAGAGCCAAGCACTGCTCCTCCCCAGCAGGCACAGAGCACAGGTCTGGCCATGGAGCAGCCCATGCTGCGAGAGATGTAATTACATTTCCAGCTCCATTACTCTCTTCCTTCACCTATAAAATAGATCCAGTGAAGAGAAGCAAGAGGCTCTTCGTTTAGAGAGGCTCAGGAGATGCTTTCATCTCACTACTAGAGCAAGCTAAAAATAACTCAAAGGAATAGGAACTCTTAAATAAACTCTGAAATTCCAAAGTTTCTCTTCAGAAACCCTACAGCCCAAACCTCCTCTGGTTGTCACAGCAAGGAGGAGGGGGGCAACTTGGAGCTGTCCTGCAGCCTGGACTGCACTGGTGTTCCCAGTTCAGACCTCATACCACTGGCTACCTTCCCCTCTCTGGCCAACTTAGTCCAATCCCAGCCCCAAGAGCTCTGAGGAAGCTCAGTCAGCAGAACAAGTTCCTTCCCTAAATCAGCAACCCAAATCTGAAGTCTCCGCTAGTCTCTACATCAGAGAATCACAGAATCATTCAGGTTGTAAAGGACCTCTAACATCATCAAGTCCAACCCCCAACCCAACGCCTCTGTGGCCACCAGACCGTGTCCCACAGTGCCTCATCCCCTGCCCTTTTGGGGATGGGGACTCCCCCCTGCCCTGGGCAGCCTGTTCCAGGGTTTAACTGCTCTGCCCCTACATTTTTCCTCCTCAGTCTGAACCTCCCCTGGGGCAACTGGTGGCCACATCCTCTGGTGCTGTCAGCAGGGATTTAGGAGAAGCAGCTGTTAATGTTGGGAAAGTCCTCCCAGATCACACAGTGCATCAAGTGAACCCCACCCTGGCCACTAACTGGTGGTTTCAAGCATCAGATCTATTCACTGTTTGAACTCCTCCTGGGATGGTGACTCTTCCCATCCCTGGGCAGCCCGTTCCAACCCCTGAAGTCTCTGTCAAGGAAGAGGTTGCTCCTGATGGCCAACCTAATCCTCCCCTGCACCACTTGAGGCCATTTCCTTTTGTCCCATGGCTGCGACTGGGGAGTAGAGACCGATGCCCCCCTCTCTTCAACCTTCTTCTAGGAAGCTGTGAAGAGCAATGAGGTCTCTGGTCGACCTCCTTTTTCTCCAGACTAAACAACCAGAGTTCTCTCAGCCACTCCCTACCAGACCTGTGCTCCTCCAGCTCCTTCCCCAGCTCCACCATCACCCAGCTGTCCCAGCCAAGCAAAACCCCCAGTGCCAGCAGCAGAGCTGAAGCACAGGCAGCCCCAGGGGCAGGGGTCCCAGTTGCTGAGCAGAAGCAGCTTGGGAGAGTTTCCTACTCCTTGAAGGAGGAAGAGGAAGGCAAGACGATGCCCAGCAAGCGAAGCTCATCCCCCCACAGCCAGTCGAGGCTCATTACAGGCTGCAAACGGGCTGTCTCCCAGGGCAGATTTATTCTTAATGGGGAAAGCGAGCAAACCCGTGGCCTCCTTATTTCACACTGCTGATGGGAATGCATCCTGTGCGGGCTTCAAGGGATATTTCAGCAGGAGCTGACTGCCAGTAGAGGGGGTCATGGGTTTTCCATTTGCCCAGCTGAGAAGGAAAGGGCTCTGGTGAAAGGCTGAGGGCTGGCACAGACCAGCATCCTCAGCTCCAGGCTCAGGAGGAGCAGGCAGCACCTCAGTTTCATTGGAGCACGAAGAGACCTCTGTTCCCACAGTAGCCAAGGGAGTGGAGCACAGTGCTGGTGTGGAGGAGGGCCTGGACTGAGCTCAGGTAGCACTGAGTCAAGGGGAAACAGCACAATGATGGAAGGGAAACCTCAGCTTCTTGTCCAGATGCCAACCCGAGGCTATGTCTTTGCGGGGAGAATCACAAGGTCAGTCAGGTTAGAAAAGATCCCTGAGATCATCCAGTCCAACCCATAACCCAGCTCTGCCAAGGTCACCACCAGACCAGATCTCTCAGCACCACAGCTAAACCATCTTCCAACACCTCCAGGGATGGGCACTCAACCCCCTCCCTGGGCAGCCTGTGCCAAGGCCTGAGGACCCTGTCCTCAGGGCCAGCCTAACCCTCCCCTGGGGCAGCTGGAGGCCGGTCCCTCTTGTTCTATCCCTGCTGACCTGTGAGAAGACAGCAGCCCCCAGCTCTGTGCAGGATCCCTTCAGGTAGCTGTAGAGGGTGAGAAGGTCTCCCTTCAGCCTCCTCTTCCTCAGACCAAGCAGCCCCAGCTCCCTTAGCTGCTCCTCACAAGGTCTGTCCCCCATACCCTTCCCCAGCTCTGTTGCCCTGCTGTGCACCTGCTCTGCACCCACTCCAGCCCCTCAGTGTCCTTCTTGAACTGAGGTGCCCCAAACTGACCCCAGTAATTGATGTGTGGCCCCAGCAGTGCCCAGTACAAGGGGACAGTCACTTCCCTACTTGATGCCACGGTCTCAGGTTTCCATGGCAGAGCCCCACCACTGCAGCAGCCCACCCCCTCATATTCCAGCCCTTGTTCCTCCTGTCCAGCCTCTCTCTGCCCTTTTCCAGCTTCAAACCACAACCCCTTGTCCTGTCATTCCCTGCCCTTGGGAACAGCCTTCCCCAGCCTTCTGACAGCCCCTTTCAGGGACCCTGGTTTGGATTGGATGGGTCAGATCCATCCCCATCTGGAGTCTTGCTCTTCTCCATCACTGCTCAGCAATCTGGTCCTGCAGCCAGAATCAGCACTGTCTGTGCAGGGATTTCCTCCACAGCCATCAGGGTAGTGCAGGGAAAGCCAAGCAGAACCCCCCACGGTAACAGCAAACCCATCACCTGAAATGTTGCTGCTTACGTGGCGATGATGAAATCCCAGTCTCAAGTCCCCAACCCATTTGTTATTGCTTTTCTATCGACAGGGTTTCTGTGAGACGTGCCAGGGTGCAGAGCAATCAATTCACTATCAGAATAGCCTGGCCGTGCGGGTGAATTTGAAAGGTTTCCTGATGAAACCCAAGACATCTGGTAGTTTTCCAGCCATAAGAATTCACCCCTCTCCCCTTTCACATCTTACTGCTCTCAAAGGGATCCCCCAGGGTGCTGTTGGTCCTCTTGGCCACCAGAGCACATTGCTGGCTCAGAGCCATCCTGCTGGCCACTAGGCCCCCCAGGTCCCTTTCTCCTCCCCTGCTCTCCAACAGGTCAGTCCCCACCCTCTCCTGGTCCCTGGGGCTGTTCTTGCCCAGATGCCAGGCTCTCCCCTGACCCTTGTTGTTCCTCACTCCATCTCTCTCTACCCAGGTCTCACTGAATGGCAGCACAGTCTGCTGGGGTGTCGGCGACACCACCCAGCTTGGTGTCACCAGGAAACTTGCTGCCAGTGCCCCCTGTTCCCTCATCCCAGTCATTAATGAATAGATTGAAGAGGACTGGTCCCAGTTAGTTGAACCCCTCCAGGGATGTCGACTTCCCCCTCCCTGGGCAGCCTGTGCCAACCCCTGAGCACTCTGGCAGGGAAGAGATTTCTCCTGATGGCCAACCCAACCATCCCCTGGCACAAAGGGAAGGGGCAGCAACATCTCCCCGAGTCAGACTGCAAAAATACGGGCAGAAACAGCTACAGCACCGTGGAAGGAACCGAACGTCTTTCCTTCCCCATCTTTGTTTGGGAGGTTTTTATACAGAAACAAACTGGCGTTATCCAACACCCTGGGATAGGAAAATCAATTCCTTTGCAGCAAATTACCTCTATTTAAATAGATTTATTTCATGCTGATTGCAAGAGCAATGCATCTTCTATTGGCAGCCAAGCAAGGCTTTTTGCTCCTCTTAAAAGGGAAGGCAGCTTCTCACCACGGGTTACCAGCAGGGAGGATGTTGAGGGGCTCTATTTTCTACTTAGTGCTCTCAGTAATGGGACTGCTTACGCAGCTTCAAAAGGAGCAGCAAGGTTTGCCAGTTAAGAGGGACAAGGAGCTGTGCAACATCAAACAGCCACCCCAACCAGCACAGAGCCTCCTCAATCAAGCAGAGCTTGCTCCTTGCTTTCCCAGCCTGTCTGGGAAGACTGAGTCCTGGGGAAAATGAGCCTAAAGCAAGTGCTGGCCTGCAGCACTGTTGGAGGGTACAAGATGCTGTTCCAGCCCCTGTTCCTCTCAGTACAAAGCAGCATGGAAAGGTGCTCATCGCTTGAAGCAGTGTGACCACACGTCAGGAGGCAGCTCACCCACCCCACCGCCTCCACCAGTGCAGACAGGACCTTGCTGAGACCACGGAAGATACCCAGCTGGACCAGACTGGATTGCAGAGCAGCACCCTGTAACATCTGTGAGCCACTGCCGTGGATATTAGTGAAGCAAAGGAGACAGACTGAGCACTGGGGGTGTGCAGGCAGGGGAGCAGTTTCATAGAATCACAGAGTCCTTAGGGATCGGAAGGGACCTGGAAAGATCATCCAGTCCAATCCCCCTGCCTCAGCAGGATCACCCAGACCAAGTGCTTCTCCCTGGCTGTCAGAGACACCCAGCTGCTACAGCTGTGTCTGTCTCTGTTTGCTCCCCTTATGGGGCAGAGTAAGGAGCTTAAGCCTCTAAATTTATCCAGCTCCCCAAGAAGCTGTCCCCTCATCCCCCTCACTGCTCTCCCAGGCACAGTAGGATGCACAAGATGCTGCCTAGCAGGGCCTCTGCCTCCAGAGCCAGCCTGAGGGATTGTTATTGGATCTCTGCACCATTAACTGCTTGTTAATGGGTGAAGGGAGCATTTGCAGGAGTAACCTCTATCCTTCAGCTCTCTGCTCAGCTGAAAGCAGAGCCAGGAGTGCTCAGCAGGGCTCCAGGACTTGTTTTCTGGTAGGATCTAACAAGGGAGGACTGGAACAACTGCCCCAAACTTCTGCTGATGGTTGACATCCTTCCCCATCACACTCTGAACAGCAAGGGTGCAGGCTGACGCTTGGCAAAGCCTGCTCAGCCCATTGAAGCACAGTCACCCAGCTCTGGGACCAGTGTGACCATGAGACTCCACAGTCTTCCCTGTCATTAGGAGGGCAGCACAGATGGTAGGAGAATCACAGAACTATGAAGGTTGTAAGAGATCTCCAAGCTCATCCAGTCCAACCATCACCCCAAACCCACCCTGCCCACTCAACCCTGCTCCCCAGAGCCACAGCTACTGGTTTTTTGAACCCCTCCAGGGACAGTGGCTCCCCTCCCTCCCCAGGCAGCCTGTTCCAACCCCTGAGAACTCTGTCAGGGAGATTTCTTCTGATGTCCGACCTCAAACACCCTGGCTGCCTGGTTGTTCAACCCCTCCAGGTACAGTGCCTCCATCCCCTGCCTGGGCAACCTGTGCCAAGGCCTCCCCACTCTGCTGGGAAGGGGTTTCTCCCTAGATTAAATTGGAATCTCCCCTGGCACAGCCTGACCCCAGTTCCTCTGGTCCTCCCAGCAGTCCCTAGGGAGAAGAGGCCAGCCTCCACCTCACTGCACCCTCCCTTCAGGGAGCTGTAGAGAGCAGTGAGGTCTCCCCTCAGCCTCCTCTTCTCCAGACCGAACAGCCCCAGGTCCCTCAGCCTCTCGTCATCATCTCTGCCCTGCAGACCCACAGGAGGAGAGGTGAGGCAGATCCAAGCTTTTTCAGGTCCTGTAAAACCGACCTTCAAACCCTTCCTTGCTCTCCCCAGCTGGGGAGGGTGGGGAAATCCTGTGTTCAGGACCAGCATCTCAGAAAGCCAGCCCAACCAGCCTTCCCAGTGCACTCCCAGTCCTACTGGGGAGGTTCACTGGAAGCAGCAGGCAATAACTCAGCCTAGCAAACGGGAGCCGTCTCACAGCGCTGCTGTCAAGCTGGGCAAAGCAGGAAATCAATGAGATGCTGTGGATTTGTGTCAGAGTCAGGGAACAGCAGCAAAGACAACCCCAGTGGAGTTTCTTTTGCTGGCCCTTGGCTCTACCCGAGCTCTGAGCATGCCCAGTGAATATTCCACAGGGAAATGAGCCTGACCATGGAAATACCCTTCCACAGCCTCCAAATGCCTCCTCTTGCTCTTTCCAGTACCTGCCGGTGTCTTTGGCCTTTTGCAAGTTTCCTTAACGAGTCTTCTCCAGCACAGAGGAGTTGCTCTTCAATGAGATAATAAAGGGGCAAATTGCAGAGCCCATGGGGTTCAGCAGCTCACAGGGCAGCTGAGAAAAGCACAGAGCACTCAATGAGCAGATAAAGAACTAATCCAGAGAGAAAATTGCTTCTCCATAATATTGTGTGTGCTGCAAAAGGAAAGAGAAAGAGGCAGGACAGGGCTCAGATCACACACTGTGATCTCAGGAGCCAGGCAAACACACGTGCACAGCAGCCTGTTGGCAAGGAGCAGCTCTGCAAGCTCAGCCCCCTGGAACTAGAGCAACAGCTAGTCCTGAGGAAGGGACAGCACAGGACCTGTGGACACCACAGGGTTGATGTCCAGGGGGAGGTCAGTGACACCCTCAGGAGTGGGTGATGGGACTGGTGCTCTTCAGTATCTTCATCAGTGACTCAGGCAGGGGCATCAAGGGCACCCGCAGCACTCCTCCGAGCTGCTGCCAAGAGCATGCAGGGGACTATATCCTTTGGCACTGACCTGAGAAGGAGGGGAGTGAGGGAAGAGAAGTAGCATTGCCTTCCTGCCACAGCTGAATCGGCAGCAGCAGCTGTGGGATTGCACAGCCTGGATCCCCTTCCTCCCCGGGTACTGGGTCAGGTCCCTCGGTCCTGCAAGCGAACAGTTGAACCGTGGCCCCAGTGATTAACATGCAAGAGAGAGGAGAGAAGCAGGGCTCATTTTCAACTTGTCAGGGCCCACAAAATAAATGACAGAATAAAATCCCAGAATGACAGAATAATGAGCAATTCATTTGAAATGTAAAATAAATAGGTAAATCCCCAGCGAGCCAGCAGAAGGGATGGGATTCGGCTGACATTTGGTGATTAAATTAAACAGTAATGACCTCATGAATAATGGGTTACAGGATTGAATTTGGAGTGCAATATTTTCTTAAGTGGGGGGCAGAGGGACAACAGTACCAGGGAAGCTGCACTTTCTGCTTCACTTCCAGTGCTCTGCACCAGCTCCCTGCTCCTGTGCAGCTGCACAGCCCTGGGGACATGGAACTGCAGAGAGAACCAGAGCTCTGCTGTCCCCAAGAGCCTTAGACAAGGTTCTTCAGCAGCAAGAGGATCCCCAGCCCCAGACAGCTGGTGCTTCTGGGCTGGGCATAGAGTTGCCAAGGGGCAGTCAAAGGGGATCCCTCCTCTGAGCAGGCAGCTGCAGCATCAGTGCAGGAGCAGGAGCACAGCTCCCTTTGGGGTGAGGAAAAATCCTCAGACAAACTACATGAACGATTTGGGCAGCAGCAGAGCATCTTTCCTAACACAGCCAGCTCCTGTGCTGGCACCCACCTGTCCTGTGCCCCAGGCACCTGTCCCCATGTCCTCCTCTCCCTTCTCACCCCCCCCAACTGCAGGGACAAGCTGCCCAGGATTCCTCTCCCTCTGCTGCCCGCGGCTGCTGGAATCATGCTGGTGTTATTAAAGGATTATGTTATCAGGGCTTCTAGGGTAATGACAGCTGCTGTTTCTTGACCCGCAGTTCTGAGCTTGTTCTTTCCCTTATCAGCTGCAGACGCTGTCGCTGACCCCCTTGTCACTACCAGCTCAATCCACTGCTGTCCCAAGATGCCCTCCCCAGTCTGCTCCTGGCCAGCCTGGTTCTCTGACAAGCAGGATCCCCAGGGATACGAGGCCAATCCTCCTTCCCAGCCAAACCCCTGGCAGCCTGGGGAAGCAGCTGATTCGGGGACTTGGGTTCTTTGTTTGCTCCTGACTCAGGCATTGACCAGGAAAGATGCAAAAAGGGAAACTGCATCCTGGCTCCAGCCCAGGAGCTCTTGTTTTGTACCCAGACCAAACCCAAACAAAGACTCTGTTTCTAAACAAGCTTAAGCCTTTCAGAGAAAAACAAACCCCACCACCCAAAACACCAGTACTGAAACCTAATTATTTATCCTCCTGCCTCACTTCACCCTCCAGTCAGCAGCTCTGGCTCAAATCTTTGCTTTGCGCTTCTGCTTGAAGGGGTTTTGTCCCAGCTCTGTGCCAGGACAAGGCAGCCCTTGGGAGCAACCACATAGAGCCCTGCTGCTCACACCAGAGAATCGTAGGATCCCAGACTGGTCCAGGCTGGAAGGGACCTCAGAGCTCTTCTCCAATCCCTACCAGGGGCGGTGATGCCTCTCAACTAGACTTGGTTGCTCAAGGCCAGGTTGGATGGGGCAGCCACAGCCTCCCCAGGCAATCGGTTCCAGAGTCTCTGCACCTGGGCACTGAAGAGCTTCTCCCTCAGATCCAGTCTGAACCTCCTCTCCTTCAGTTCCAAACTCCTTTCCCCTTGTCCTGTCACTGGGAAAAGGCCTTCTGCAGCCTTCCTGGAGGTTCTCTTCAGGGACTGGAAGGCAGCTCTGAGGTCCCCCCAGAGTCTTCTCTTCCTTGGGCTGAACAACCCCAGCTCCCTCAGCCTGTCCTCACAGCAAAGGTGCTCCAGCCCTTGGATCATCTCTGTGGTCTGCTCTGGACTCTCTCCACAGCTCTATGTCCTTCTGATGCTGGAGACACCACAACTGTAGGCAGGATTCAAGGTGGGGGTCTCACCAGAGCAGAGTAAAGGGGAAGAAGCCCCTCTCTGGCTCTGCTGGTCCCAATGCTCTTGGTGCATCCTAGGACAGCGCTGGTTCAGGGAGCACAGCCAGCTCCTGGTGAGCTTCTCAGCAGAGAACAAGCCTCAGATTTGTTGGGGGACAGAGGCAACTCCAAGATGGGAAGGAGGAAGAACCACCTCACCAAGGTGACATCCATCACAGTCAGTGATGCTGGTGTTTCACATAAACTCTGCAGGACAAGAGGGCTGGTGTGGTTCCCAGCTGGTCCCTTGGCTAATACAGAACAAACTTGCTGGTCTAAGGCCTTTTTTTCCCCCACCCCTGCAAATCAAAGTTGAGCAGAAGTGTTGCCACAGGCCAGTAGATGGAGAGCTGGGAAATGAATGAAGGTCTACAGAGCTATGAAACCTAATAATTCTATTAGGACCAAGTTAAGACGATTAAACACTGGTGAGACATCAAAAAGCTCGGTAGCCTGGAGAAGTTGATTTTATAAATGAACCAATTCATTTAAATCCGTGCCCTCATAAATTGTATTTCATTCATCTCAAACCTCTCCTGCAGAGACTCGGGCAGTCCCAAGCCCTGTGCTAAAGGAGTGACCTGGGAGCAGTGCTCTTCAAGGCTACTTTGCGCGTGGTACCAGTGCGGACTGAGCTGCTCGTCTCTGCCCAGGCAAGGTTGCAAAGGCAGAAAGAATTCAGCATTTCTGATTCTCCTTCAGAATGAGAAGGACCTTAAGTGTCGGTGCTTTGCTGGCCTCTATTACCATTCTCCATGCATCTCTCTTCTTGACCTCTCTGTGCCTCAAAGCTCCTACCCATAAACCGGTGAATTACACTGCTCCGTGGGGATGGGATGAAGAAGGCAGGTAATTAAGGCTTGTACAGGCACCGGGACTCTAACAGGGAAGATGCTATGCAGAGGCAAAGGGCTGTCAGGAGAAACACTGAATTTGATCAGAGTGAGCATCGCTCCTGGGGGCACACATGCCCTGATTGCCCCAGGAATCCACAGGGACCTGATCCAGCCCTGCAGACGTTCCAGACCCTCCTGGATCTGATCCTGTGTGACTTGGCCCGAGTGATCCTGCTGTGGCAGGGGGATTGGACTGGATGATCCTCTGAGGTCCCTTCCGATCCCTAATGACTCTATGATTCTATGATAACAATCATTTAGGTGGAGTTTAGGTTCATGGTGAAGGGGAAACTGAGCGTTGTGCTGCACAGCTGGTGTTTCTGAACCTGCCAGGGGCTGGAGATCAGCACTTCCAGTTCAGATCCAGACTGCCACCACTGTGCTGGCTCTAGGGCAGCAGCTGCAAGTCCTCCTCCTCCTCCAATCCTGACGCCTCCAGAATAACCAAAAGCAGCTGTGTTAGTGCCAACACCCTGCACTGCAAGGCCAGTCCTGTCTCCTGTCACACTGGAGCTATCACTGGCATAAGAGAAGTAACTTACATGAGAAGCAGCAGCCATAACGTGGCCAAAGAGGATTTAGCTGCCCTGCTCTGTACAAATCAGAATCCCTGCAACGAGCTTGTCAGGAAGCCTGGAACAGCTGCCCAGCTGATCCCACACAGCTCCTAGAATCATAGGATCATAGAATCATTAGGGATGGGAAGGGACCTCAGAAGATCATCCAGTCCAATCCCCCTGCCACAGCAGGATCACCCAGACCAAGTCACACAGGAACACAGCCAGGAGGGTCTGGAACATCTCCAGAGAAGGAGACCCCACAACCCCCCTGGGCAGCCTGTTCCAGTGCTCCCTCTCTGGGAAGAAGGTCCTGCTGATATTGATAGGGAACCTCCTCTGTTCCAGCTGGCACCCAGTGCCTCCTGTCACTAGACGACCTTGAGAAGAGCCTGGCTCCATCATGCTCGCTCTAGGCAATGCTCTAGGCGCTGCCTTGTGGGGCTCTCAGTACAGCTATTCCAGGCTAAACCCCAGCTCTAGTGCCCTGGGAAATATGAAAGGTATAAAAACCAATGACCCCCACAGGGCTAAATCCCTGGACATCACCTCCTGATGCTTCTGCCAGCAGAGCAGCAAGTTTGTGCTGATCTGGTCTGTTCTGATTCACAGCAGCAGGGGAAAACAGGGAGAACGATGGGACATAACTCACCCTCCCCTAACTTCCCTCTCCCCTCCACTTCCCTCCCACTGCTCTTTCTTCAGCCTTTTTCTCTCTGCTTGACTAGCCGCATCCTCCTTCTCTCCTGTCTTCCCAGTTCTGTAGATTTATCTGCACAGCCCCAGAAATTAAGAGCCCTGACAAAGAACATCTCTCATCCTGATGAGAAAAAGAAAACCTTTATCTGGCTGGCAGGACCAAGCAGATGGGAAGCAAAGCTGGCAGGAACCCTTCGGACTCAGCTCTCTGTCTTTCCAGGACACAGTTCCAGGGGTCAGACTGGGGTTTCCCTGTCCATCCTTCCCAGAGCTCCCACCATCTGCTCCCCCAGCAGAGCCTGTGAGGGGAGGTAGTTACAGACCTTGGGATTTCCAGCAGGTGCTGGACTCTCTGGGTGACGGCTCCCAGTGGAGAGGCAGCAGTGCCCTTGGCAGACACCCAGTGCAGTCCCACACGGCTTCCAAAGGTGAGGAGCAGGCAAAGCTTTTGTAGCCATCCTGCCAGAACGTCAGCAAATGCTGCATCACTAGCAGCCTCGACAGCAGATAATAACCCTAAGGGAACAGAGGCACCAACATCCCCTAGGATAACGGGAAATTTAACTGGAAGTGTTGCCTGTCAAAGTCAAAGGAGAGAGGGTTCCTGAGCTTCTGGCTGCTCACAGACATAAACCAGTGGTTCAGTGGATGAGGAGATGTCGAGGAGACGAGGAAATGCTGAGGAGATGAAGGAATGCCAAGGAGATGAGGGAATGCTGAAGAGATGAAGGAATGTCAAGTTGATGAGGGAATGCCAAGGAGATGAGGGAATGCTGAAGAGATGAAGGAATGTCAAGTTGATGAGGGAATGCCAAGGAGATGAGGGAATGCTGAGAGGGCATGCTGAGGAGACACTTGGTATCTGAACCCCCACTGCCCTAACAATCCTGTTCGGGTCCACAATCCCAGATACTCATCCCAAAGCTTCTTCCCCAGCAGCTGCCTCACCAGCCAGCTCCAGCCAAGTCCCTTTCCCCAGGGACCCCACTATGCTCTAACCCCGACACACCACGGGCAGCAGAGTTCGAGGCTGGGGCAGCATCACTGTCACAGCAGTGTTCTGCTCCTTAGCGAAGGCAAATCAAAGCGTGGAGGTTCCCTTGAGTGCCACAGGGTTTTATTTGCTTGCTGTGAGCTACCGGTTCTGAGACAGACACCCAGCTCCTCGTTTACAGCGGCACCACTCAGCGCACAGCTCCTTCCCATTGATGGTTGAAGTGAAACCTCTTATTTCTTGAACTTTCTCTTTTGTGTGAAGACAGTGACGCTGGCTACGTTAATACAGAGGGAATTCAATCTGCTGATCACATGGAAGAGCATCTCCCCCTTGCTCTTCCTACACTGCTCCGACACTCCCACGCAGCAGCAGCAGCAGTGCCAGCACAATAGGAAGGGTCCTTTGTTCCCACAGGGGAACCTGTGCACTGGGACCTCCTCCACTGGGCACTGTGCTCTCTTCCCCCTCTGCTCTGCCCTGGTGGGATCGTGCCAGGAGAACTGTGTCCAGTTCTGGGCTCTCCAGTTCAAGAGAGACAGGGATCTACTGGAGAGGGTCCAACGGAGGGCTACAAGGATGACAAAGGGACTTGAGCATCTCCCCTGTGAGGAAAGGCTGAGAGAGCTGGGGCTGTTCAGTCTGGAGAGGAGAAGGCTGAGAGGGATCTCATTGCTGGCTGTAAATATCTGAGGGGTGGGGGTCAAGAGGAAGGGGCCAAGCTCTGCTCAGTGGAGCCCAGTAACAGGACAGGGAATAATGGGGATCAGCTGGAACAGGGGAAGTTCCACCTCAACAGGAGGAGAAACTTCCTCACTGTGAGGGTGACAGAGCCCTGGCCCCGGCTGCCCAGAGAGGCTGTGGAGTCTGCTGCTCTGGAGACTTTCAAACCCCCCTGGCTGTTCCTGTGTGAAGGGCATCCTGCTCTGGCAGGGGGGTTGGACTGGGTGATCTCTAGAGGTCCTTCCAACCCCTCACATCCTATGATTCTGTGACCCAACCCAAAGCACCCAAACTGTGTGTCTGAGGGCAGGTATGGGAAAGCAGGGTGGCATGGAGGTGGGTCCTGCTGGGAAGGCTGGCTGCACCCTTGGCAAGGTCACGGCACGGCCTGTGCTCTGTGGGTGACTGACTCGCAGTCCTGCTGAAGGCAGCAGCGCTGAAACGCCTCTCACAGGTGAGCAACCCCTCAAACACTGCTGATGGATGACAATAATCTACCTTTGAAACGAGCCTGAACTGCACCCGTTTGGAACAGCTCCCACCCAATCTCCTGAAGAGATGGACTTCGATCAAAGGGAAGGTTTGGGTGATTCTTTTCAGGGTGGTGGAAGGGATTTAGGTTTTAGGTTCAGTTCCAGAATAAATTGTTTTGGAACAAAATAGCTTAAAATACCT
>VZRI01008893.1:0-45412 GCA_013397515.1 Upupa epops | reverse complement strand
CCCGTTGCCCGTGGCTGCACCCGCACCCAAGACACAGAGGCGCTGCCGGGCCCCTTGTCACCTCGTGTCACCTCCCGTCTTCGGCCGAGGGTCATTGCCTGCCCCGCGGCGACAGGTGGACGGATGTTCTGCTCTGCTCAGCTCGGGGCGATCTGGCAGGTGCTGCAAGTGGCTCAGGTGGACCCCTCCGGCACCGAGCACCGTATTTTAGCACCAAGTGACTCTTCCTTTCCTGAGCAGCCCCCAGAAAGCCCTGTCTGAGCTCCAAAAGCCATTAATACTTCCTTTTTTGAGAAACCCGGGGAGCAGCAGGGGCTGCGCCCGCTTCCCGCAGCCTGAGTCCATCCATCCCTGCAGATGCGGGGCCAGGGCTGGGCATAGCTGGGCCGTATTGTTATTTACCCCTTGTTTTACAGCCGCTCAGGTGGAGTGCTCTGTCCTGGGGACAGAGTGCGGGACTGGACCAAACCGAAGAGGAGGAAGGCGAGTCTTTGTGCTTCCCGCAAGCTGGCAGTGATCTCAGATTTGGTTTTGAGAACGCAACAGAAGGGGACTCCGCTGGCACCGGGATGGTGGCAGGTGCCCACCAACACCCTCCCAACTCTGCTTCCATCCATGGTGCTTCCACCGAGCCACGGTGCTGTGCCGTCAGCGCAGAATCCCGCTCCCCCCGGCTGGTTGGACTGATCTGGGAGCACTAAAGAGCCCTGCGGGAGTGACCGGGGTGAGGCATCGCCTCAGAGATGTGCTGGGGTGTGGAGACCTGGGAGAGCCCAGTGGCTGTGGGGCCCTGCAGACCTTGCCGGGCCTCTAAGGGGCCGGCATTGCCTGGAGTTAAGAAGGAAAGAGAAGTCGCAGTGTTGTTTAAAAGATGCTCTATTAGTCTTAATTAGTACCTGGAGCCTGCAGCATCATGGGGATCTGAATCATCCAAGAGGGGACAATGCCCCAGATGGCAGTGCATGCAGTGCATGCTGGTGCCAAATTACTGGGGCTATTTTTGAGAAGCATGGATGCAGGATTTCATTGGTAACATGGCCTTCCCAGGGCAAGTGCCAGAACCAGGCCAGCTCTCCCAGCAGCAAAGCTCAGCCTTTCCCATGACTGTGTGGCACCTGCATGCCAGTGGCACCACATGTCCAGCTTGTTCTACCCAAATGGCTGCTGCAGCAAAGATGCCACAAGTTGTCCTGTTACCACATTTAGCAGAGTGCCCCTACCACCACTCTAAATGTGTTGATGGGCTGAACAGGACAGACAGGCAGTGTCTGGAGATGGAAATTCTTGGGAAAATTAAGCAGTGGAGAGTTGGGTACAAAGTCTCTACTGGATTTAGCTGTGGCCTAGAGGAGAGTGAGAAAGGCAGAGGTAAGATCTCAATCTCCCCCAGTAAGAGCAGGATTTCAGTTGGAGGAGCTGGTGCTGACCTGACCCCGGGACAGAGAGAGCTGGGCAGAACCATAAACTACATCCAACAAGAGAAAGACTCAAAGTGTAATTTGCTTTTACTGACTCCACTAGCCAGCTGAGATAAGATGCAATTCCCTCTTTACAAGTGTGCAAACACTCCTGTTAAAATGTCAGGCAGAAAGTCTCTGACTGCTCTGCTCTGCCAGAAAGCTGAGCATATGCAGTGGTCCAGCTCAGTGCAATACTGAAGGGGTCCTTCAGCTGCCTCACTGATGAAACAAGTTTTTCTTTGACCTTAGCTGAAAGTATGACCAGTCATCACTCAGAACAGATCAAAGGCAGCGGAGGCAGCCAGCATCAGATCACTTAAAAGTCATAGGATTTAAAAATCTCAGCCCCTCTCCCAGAAGGTGCATGTGGTCATCAGAAGTTCACTCTATGTTTAAGGACAGCACCTTTGCTACCTACTGCACTTCTTGGTCCTCCTTATACACTTGCACAAACCTTCTCCTGGGATTTCTTGGATGCTTTGTACTAATCAGTGCTGATTCAGCTATTGGTAGCAGGTACAGCTTTTCCCAGTGTGTCATCCCCGGACTTCAAAACCAGAACAATTCTAATTTTTATTCCCTTCCCTTCTCATTTAAAGTTGCTTCCACTGAGAAAAGTGATCTGAATTAGGCCTCCCCGAACAGCTTGTCTGGAATGGCTTGAGCTCTACTGCGGCTGGCCAGGTAGCAGGATGTCCCAGATGCCCTCAATAATCACAGTGGATTTAGCCCAGCTCTGAGCCTTAGCTACCAGCCTCAGAGCTTCTGTCGGGGAAGGGACCAAGCCCCAAACTCTTTAATGCTGTTTCTTCTAACACTTGTCCTTTGTCTGTCCATCCTTGGCCACCAGCAGCAGGGCGCGCTGTCCTGCATTGCAGCAGTAGCCCCAAATCACAGCTCCCATCTGAATCCTGCCAATGCACAGCGGGGTCCTTGGTGGAGAAGTGTCAGAAGCTGTGCCTGGACACCTCCTGTGGGGATGCTCATTGTCCCATGAGGTTTGCAATACTCAGAGACAGCCCAAGGCAAGGCATAGCTGAGGCTTTCCCCCATCAGTGATGCTGAAAGGTGCAGGAGCATCTGCCTGTCTTGTCCACTCCAGGGACAGAAGGGGCTTATGGCATTTCCAAGGGGATGGTCCAAGGGCAGCATTTTCAAGGGAGCAGGGGAGGAGAAATGGGGTTTCTAGGGGGTATGAAATGGTGGGTACATTGCAAAAAAAGAAGTGAGCTGGAGAAAGCACATGTTCAGATCAAAGAAGTAACTCAGAAGGAGCAATAAACACAGAGCAATTTTTGCAGTGTCCCCACTCCACACATCCAGCATCCTTGGCCTACCACCCACATCCATGGCAGCCTTCTAAATCCAGCCTGTGTGGTGCGTGCTCTTTGTTTGTCTTGTCTTTTACTTTGTTTAGCCTTTGGGCTCACCCTGAAATCATCAATTTTTTCTCTGCATGATGATGGTGAAGCTGCTTCTTGGACAAAAGTGGAGGGACAGAGTGCAGCCCCGCAGGCCAGTGGGAACAGATGGGGTGAGCCAGGGTGAGCCACTGGCACAGCCATGCTGCCCACACTGTCGGCATGGCCACCGCTGCCTGGGCGCACTGCCAAAGCATTGCTCACCATGTGGGAGATCCCTGGACCTTTCAGCAGCAGCCCGTGGCCACATGCTACCCTCAGTATGGCATGGCACAGTGAGGGGAGCACAGCCTGGGGGTACAGAGGTCAGGTGTCCACAGTGCTGCTGCCAAATTCATACGTATAGAAGTAGAAAAAATATCCACCCCATCTTTTTGGTACTGGGCCAGATCAGAGCCAGGATTGCTATAGTGCTCTCGTTTGACAGTGCTCCGTCATGCAACAAGGTGTGGAGTGAGGTGCAGGGTCGCCCAGCAGTGTAAGTTACCACAAAAAACCGCTGGATTAGAGAAGGAGCATCATCCCACTCTGCTCATGGTGGACATTTTGTGAAAAGAGCCCCAGCTCAGCACAGATGGTGAGTGCCTTTTCATGGGGTGTTTTGATGTTCTGATGGTATCAAACACTCACAGCTACTCTTTCCCCACATCACAGGTGTTACCTGTTCAGTTTGTTGCAGTGGCAGGCCCTGGACAGACCTGGAAGGGTTTGGAGAGGGTTTTAAAGGGTGGAGGCCAAAACAACCCTGGGTTTCAGTCTGCAAAGGCTCCTAGAGGCACCTGCTGTCTCTCCTTTCCAACCAAGCCCAATGTAATCCTTTTATGAAATTTTGCCTGCCTTTAAAACTCTACTGTTGCCCTTTTGGAAGGACGAACCTGCTTTCCAAGCAGTAATTGTGCTGCCCATCTGCCAAGGGTAGGCTTTTCTCAGTGCACAAGAGCGATAGCAGTGTATTAAAAGTTGTTTGAAGGGCTAGTACATATTTTTTTTTAATGGACACGGTTGTTGCGGTGATGAGCTAGGAGCAGTTGTACCTTGGAGGAGGAGTAGGCCTCTGACAAATCCTGGGTGATTCCTAACAACTTGACTTTATTGTTGAACCAAGGAATTCTCTAAGCTCAGGTCTGACCAAGAAGCTGTTGTTGTGACCAAGACAGTTATTCCAGCACTGCTGGTGGGCACCATTAGCCCTCACCTGCTATTGCTGCCTGTTGGTCCCAATCCCAGGGCAGAAGCACATGTCCTCCTATGGTTTAATAGGTAGATGTTTGTAGCCAACAGTTGTGTCCCTCCTTTAGAGATAGCCAGACCCGGAGCAAGGGATGCACCCAGACTTGTGGTACAAAGCCTTCCTTGCAATGGCCTTTCACTTCCCTAGTTGCTCCCTAAATGATCCAAGAGACAAGAATGCCTTAGAGGTGACCCAGGAGAATGGCGTTTGACAATGCTCCAGGTGCCTGCCACAGCAGCCCTTATATGTGTTGCTTGTAAGCAGTCCAGGAGGCTATTTGTTGGGCCTTGGGGAAGCACTGTGGTGTCACTGGGTGGATGTTACCCTGCCCAGGACTGCAGTGGGCATGGCAGACAGTAAAGAAGGGCGCGTCTGTTGGGTTGTGGGGTTTTTTGTTTATTTGTGTGTGTGTCTGTGTGTGTGTGTGTGCTAGAATCCATTTATGCTGCTATTTAAGTACCTCAGGTACCTCATTTCCTTTGAAATCCTTCCTTACAATCTACCTACTCGGTGCATCTCAAAGTTCTCCTCCATACACTGAGCAAACCTGAGCTATGATCTTTCCTTTTACAGTAAGGCCATCCCCAGACTCCAAATTACTCTCCCTGTTCTCCATCTTTGCAATCGTAAGTTTTCTGTCTTGGAGGCTCTGGGCTGGCACAAGCTCTTCTCAGGTCTCACCAGTTCCTTGCCATTTGTAGTTTCTATGCAGTTATGATATAAAAATAATAGATTTTTTTTGTCCCACCCTTAAGGGAAAGCACACATATGGTCTCAAACTCTTCTGTGCCAGCAATAAAAAGAACATCCCTTGGTGGGTGGATTCACTGCTAAATACTTCTGGCAGGTCTGAGTAGCTCCACAAGGGGTAGATGGGATCTGCTGAGGTGGGTGGGAGGATGGATGTGGCAAAAGGCCCAAGAGCGTGTCCTTGGTGAAATGGGTCAGGTCAAGGATCTGGTCCTCAGGCTGCCAAACTGAAAACTTTATACCACTTCTAGGAGTACACCCAGTGCTTCTGGAGCGTGGGCTGGGGGGTAAAGAGAAGGTCATTTAACATTGGGCCAAGCAGAACTTGTAATATTTACAGTGTGCAATGCTCTGGCTCTGGGGTTTTCTGTTTAACTTGGTATGTGTGACACCCAGCACACAGCTGAGATTTCTCCTGTCTGGGCTAGGGCTGAGGGGCCATTAGGAGAAGCCCTGAAGGAGGCACTGGGGAAAAGTATGGGAAGACGGTCACATAGCTTTCATGGAAGGTAGTTTCCGCCTCTTCTCACTTTTGAATACCTTGTGTTACCCCCTCCACTTGGCCCTTTAACTGATTTCTTTGCAGAAAGCCTCCTGATTCTCCTGTGTTTTTATGCATTAGCTCAGGATGGGCTTCCTGAGATGCTTCCTGATGGCCACAAAGCCATGTGTCCCTGGATCCATGCACAGACTTTAGCTGCTCATTTTTCTCTTTCTCTTCCCTGTGTATTGTGTCTCAGTGAGCCATCCACAAAAAACAAAGCCTAGAGGAAGCAAAAGCCAGTGACTTTATGGGAAAGGTCCTGGGAGATTTCCAGACATTTTCCCACAAGATGACAGAACATAAGGAAACCATGCTATGAGGTTCAGAGGGATGGAGGCTCAGCTTCATTGTCCCCAGGGCTGTCCCTTTATCAAACCTCATTTGTTCTTTGCCAAAGCTTTCAGAGCTTGGCCCCACTTCATGTTCGGTACAAGGAGAGGATCCCAGCACCTGCACAGCCACGTTAGTTCCCTCAGATTTTGTGGCTGAATTGGGCTTTCCAATACCTTAAGCTGGTGTTAAAGGGGGGAAATTTGTCTGGGCACAGCCAACACTTGACTCCAGGAATGGTAAAACTAAAATAATAGTGAAAAATGACCTGCTAACCCTTCAGAGGGTCTCCCTGATTATTGTGAATGTAAGGCTGGATAAAGATTTAGTTTTTAAAATTAATTAAATTTGGGCAAAAATGTCCTGTATTGGCCATGCCCAGATGTGGCATCACTGCTGCCTGCTGCCAGGAGAAGGGGGCTGTTCCCAGGGAAAGTCTGCAGAGGTCTGATGGACACAGGCTGCTTGAGTGGTTTGGAGGGCAGAATGGCACAAGGATGCTGCTCTTGGCTCCACTGCCATGCCACAGCAGGCAGGGGAAAGCAGTCCCTAGTGCCAGCAATGTCAGAGACCATCTGGACAAGGGAACACATGGCTTGGAGATGACAGTGCTTCCTGGGAGGAGCTCTGCTTCCAGAAGAAGAGATGTCACCAGCCACCAGCTCTACTGGATTAGTGTGGAAGTGACATACTGACAGAGAACCATGAGTCTTGCAGTGTAATTATGGTTGCCTAATTATCTCCTTCATTTCTCACTGGCATCTCCCTCCACCACCTCCATGGACTGTGGCGTGACTTGCTGCACCTCTGTGGGCCCCTAGCAGGCAGGTTTTGAGGCCAGGAGCTGATGTAGGAGGGTTTCCTGGCACATTCCAAGAATAGAAAAAGTGCAACAGCATCTGGATGCAGTTTTGCTTACCTCTAGTTGCTTGACATCCTAATATTTAAATAGATATAGACTGGCCCTGCTGCTACTCTGAGCACCTGGTGTTGTAAGAGGAGGGAGAAACCAAAGGGGATCTGCTGGGTCATTTAGTCCAACTATTCTGAGCAGCCACGTCATATAATCTCCTTCACAAATTTCCCAGCCTCCTGGCAGCCCCCACCAGTTAATACCCATTTGTTCATGTGCCAACATTATCTGCGGTTTAAAAGCTATTCTCTCTCCCTAGTATTTCCCTACAGCTTCCTTCTCATCTTCCTCTGTCTTCTCTCACTATAACTAGGAGAAGGATCATGCACCTTCCCAGGTTGATCCTGCCTGGTATCCTCTCTGCCTTTAGTCCATCCAGTCATGGCCACTTGTTGCATGGTCACCACTGTCACACCAGTCACACCTTCTCAGCTCCTGGTTTTCTGCCCACAGCCACAATACATGGATGGCTTCTGATTTCTTACCAACCAACTGAGATCCCAGTGTCTTATGCTAAGCATGTCACAGCAGAACCTGCTGCTGTCAGTCCCAAGTGCCCTGTGCAGGTCCTGGCTCCAGTGGTACCATGAACAAAGTGTTGCATGGCTGTCAGAGAGGCGTCCAAGGAAGAAATTTGATCTGTTACATTGCCTGGCCTGGAAAAATCCTTGGCTGTAAAGTAAAAAATCAGTTTGACCTATTCATTGTACTTTTAATCCTTTCCTTTGACCGCTGTCTTCAAGACACTTGGGGTGATTCAGTGTAGGATGCTGAAGGACAGAGATGTCAAAGTGCTGTGTGTCATGATGAGTAAAGCAGGATAGGGAGAGCAGTCTTGCTTAGGAACAGTGCAGGAGGCTGTTGGTGGGATGGCACTGGCACAAGCTCGGTGCCAGGAGCTCAGGCACATGGGTGCCAAAGAAGGTGCCATAGAAAACCAGGGATGATTTGATAGGCAGCCAAACTGAAGCACTAAATGCTACTGAGGATGTAGAGGACATAGTCACCCAGTGCTGCTACCAGCCAGAACAGCCTGCATGGCTGCAGCATCGGGAAAGCAGCCGGAGAAGGGCAGAGGTGGGGGCTGCAGGGTGAAAGCAGAGTCCCATGGCCACTAGTGAGCTAGCCCTGCATTGCACAGGATGGGCATCACTGCCTGTGCGTGCTGAAGCCCAAGCAGTGAAATCTCACTGGATTTGGGCATCACCCCTTGCTGCTGCCTGCCAAAACCTGTTTGCGTGGGTTTCACCCCACCGGGTCTCCAGAGACAATGGATGTTGGAGCAAAGACATAAATACAAAGGTTAGTATTTTCCACCCATCTCCCAGCTGCCATGCAGATTGCAGCTGTTTCTCCCCAGTCACATTGCCCGCAGTACTCGTTGGGTTGGTACTTAATTGCCTCTCCCTAACGACGCATTAGGCAGGGTGTAATTTGCCAGCGCTGGTCAAACAATACAGATAAACCCGGTTTGCACACAAAGGCAGTGGAGCGGGGAAACTTCACTGTCTGGTGCAGCTCCTCTTTGGAGCTGCTGGCTCCTGGCATGGGCAGGATGTGAAGCAAGGGACATCTTGGCCTTCAGGAGGAGGAAGGAAATGTCAAATAACAGGAGACACCCGCCTGCACTGTGGCAAGCTGGGGTGAAGCCGTAAGTGTCCCCAGCGTCACCGTGGCTGGGCTGCCATGAGCCAGATCAGGGGATGTCCACGTGCTGTCACAGCTCAGCATACCCCTTTTCTTGGGCTTTCTTTTCTTTTTTTCCTAAATTTCAGCTGGAAAATCATTTTAAGTTCCTCTCTTACTGCTATTTTTTAACCTCAGTGGCATGAGCACATATGTGGGAGATGACAGCTTCACTGTGGAATCCCCCAGGTGGAGATAAAAACCCAACAGGCCTTTCACTGAGGAGGCCGTGGGCTGCCATAACACCGCTGTGGCCCTTGGTGTTTCTTGGGCCCTTGACTTCAGCAGAAGCAGGAACAAAACAGGAAAACCTTCTTCCCACAGCCACAACTTCTTATCCTATCTCTGTAGCATCGTGGTGCTCAGAGCATCTCTGCCCTCACTGGCTTTCCTTGCACCCCAGGCCCAGCCCAGGGGAGAAGGATTTCATCCAGATGCTACAAATAAATGAGAAGGAGTGAATTCAAAGTTAGGCTTCCCTTGCGATACCAGCAGTGCAAAAGCAAAATGTGCCCTTCTGTGCCACAGGGCACAGACCTATGCTTATGGCCATGTATTGTAGAGAAAGGCAGGAAGGGGCAATCCCCAATAGATCCAGAGAGAAGAGCAGTCACACAGCCCATGGGTGGATTTTAATATTTACACAAACTACACTGTTACTCAGAGCTGCCTTTAAAGGAATGCAGATTTTGAGCATGCAGTGAGCTTTAAAACACGCTGAAATGAGTGTCATCATTAAAAGTTATTGGGGAGTCACCTGCATTTGGACACCCCAAGTAATTTTAGGACAGAGGGTGTGTGATCTTACCTATGCAGTAGTGATGACACCTATAGGTCACCCACTGTTTGCATGGATCTGCAGGATCCTAATGGTTCTGCCTCACCTCGTGGAGGAGAGACCTGTGTAGGGTTGGCACCAGGTTCACAAAATCATAGAGACCAGAATGGCTTAAGTTGGAAGGAACCTCAGAGATCATCTAGTTCCAACCTCCCTCCCATGGCAGGGACACTTCCCAGTAGACCAGGTTGTCCAGGGCTCCATTCAACCCGACCTTGAACACTTCTAGGGAGAGAGGCTTGACCACTTCCAGGACCCCACATGGCATCCCTGCACTGCTCAGCATTCTCCTCCCACTGCTGACAGGCCACACACGTGCATTGAGCTGGCTGCTTTGTCACCAAGTAGCACAGGAATGCCCACAGCTCCAACATGAGATGATTTATGAGAAACTGTTAGATAACCCTGTACTGGCACCTGGCATCCTGGCACCCGACAGCCAGGGTGCGCCCGGATGCAGGGGCAGCTACTGACGCCTGTTTAGATTCAAGCTGGGAGGAAGCAAACAAACAACAAAAGGTTGTTTGAAGGTCTTGGAACAGGAGGAAATCAAGGGTGCGTCAAAATAGAAAACTGTCGTTTCCCTGCTGGCTTTGTGCTTATTTATAAACCTCTAGAGGATGGCTGCAGACAATGGGGTGGGTGGTTTCTTATCTCACCCAGAGATGGAGAAGTTTGGCTCTTGTCTGCCACTGGCACAGTGCGACAGGGGATCCCTGGCTGAGCTCTCACTCCCTAGGATCCAGAGGGTTTCTGGATGTGGATGCACTGCCTGTGAGGAGCTGTACATTCATCAGGTGGGCACAGGATCCTTGCTGCCTTTCTCCAAAATTTCATTTAGTGGTCTGGCAGCATTGCCAGAGCAGTTCTTGTTTGCTGTGCTCTCAGTCAGAGCACGTTTTGCCTCTCAGCACATCCTCTGTGATGTTTTAAAACCAGCCCAAGAGATACGACCGGCCACTCTAGTCACAGCCCATTTCCTTGTGAAGTGTTTGGTGGATGGTAAATACCAGAGCACCCAGTCAAGCCCCAGTGAATTAATTTATTTATCACCTCAGCTCTATCTTACCCTTTCCTGCCTAGTCAGAAGGAACATCAATAACTTTTCCAATCGAAACAATTCTGGAAATACACCCTCCTCAGCTATTCAAGCTGGGCTGGCCCCTCCCCATCCCCCTCGCTGCTGTTCACCCCTGGGACCAGAGCCAAAGCTGGTGCTGAAACTGATTCCTCTGCTGCACCCAGCCCCTGGGGACACAGGCTGGCGGCACTGGGTCTGGACCTGGTCAAGGGTTCACGTGCTCCACTGCCTTGGCTTTAGTGACAAGAGGGGCACAGCTAAAACCCAGCACATCAGTGACCATGGGTAATGCTGAGTCTGTGGGCAACAGCCCTGCGGACACAGGCCCAAGCAAAGTCTGCAACTGCAGCTCCCTGCTGCCCAGGGAAATTTCATACACATAAAAAAAATGAAAATCTATGCCACAGGGGAATTCCTCTACATTTCTCCTTTTCTATTGATTTTTAAAAAATTTCATTTGCAAAAACATGTTTTGCCCCCACAAATCAGATGAGGAAGATGGCAGCGCTGGACGAGACGACATGACAATGCCAGTGAAGGTTTTGCTGAGAACTTTAGAAGCTCAGCTGCATACGTACAGTACCCTCACACGTGTGTATCCACACATGCCCATATCTCCCATTTCTTCTGTCTGTGATAAATGCTCACTCTGATCACTGCAGCTGGGTGAATAGGAATAACATGCAGGGCTAACCAGGCTGCCTGGGTGATGCACAGAGACCCCACACCAACTGAAATGCTACAGGATGGAGAGAGCTATCAGGAGCTTGAAATTATTCTGCCACCCAGCAGAAGTAGCATTGGGCATTGCCATGGCCCTACTTGGGTCCTGGTGCTTTGGTGAGGTTGCCAGCAGGCAGAGAAGAGCATCCTCATCTCTAAACGGTGTCAGCATTCCTCTAGCACTGGGAGAGCTACAGTTACAATGTCTAATCATAAAGTCAATTCTACACTGCATCAGTGGAAGAGGCAGCAGTCAGAAATGGCACATACCTTTGTGTATGTTCTTGGGGGAGCGAGGCTGGCTTCACACAGCAAAAGCTATGTAATCCTTATTTAATCCTTACGCTGGGCACAGGCTGACATGAGGGAACACTCTGCGCCTACTGGACCTTTTTTCCTTATGGGAAACGTCCAGGTATTCAGCTACTTGTGGGCTACAGAAACTTGGGCAGTAGGGCAGGCAGAACAGCTTTTGCAGTTTGTCTGGTGAAGTAAAACTTGTTGCTCATCCACATATCTGATGAAGTGGCCCTTTTCAAACCCATCTCCAAACGGGTTCCTTCTGGCTGCCTCCACCGTCCCATGTCCCAGAGCAGCTCAGGCAGGACGTCAGCATAGCCACTGTTCCTTCTGCAGCAGCTAAAATTTGTCTTCAGTTCATATCAGCCAAAAGACGACAGCGATGGGACCCAGGCACAGCAGCTTCTGCTTCTATGTTTCTTTATCTGTCCTACTGCAGCCTGGGGTGTCCAGAACCACACCACGGCCACACAGTGCCCAGGCGGCAGTTACAGTGTACAAGGCTCAGCTATTGCCAACAGCTCTCCTGTAGATCTCAGACAACTGTTCACAATTATTAATCACAGGAAGAACTGCTTTTCTTCTCTCAAGGATTGCTGGAGCTGGGATCCTCATGCAGGGATAATTTGCAGTCTCTCCTTCAAGTACTTACTTGGGCATGGAGAGGCTCCCAGTGAGGAGCAGCAACTCTCTGCCCGGTCAAGCTGGAGGAAGGGCTCAGAGCCACCTCTCCTGAAGATGCTCAAGATCACAAGTTCGTGTGAAACACAACAGTTCATGATCTTGTTGCTGCAAAGAGCCACCTGATTTATTGACCAGTGAAGATGAGACTCTGTGAGCCTGTGTCCTCCACAGGCTTGTCGTGCCTTTGCACTGCCTGTGTGTCACACACGTCTTCAGCTCTCTGCTTGGCACCCAGGGCTCTTGAGGCAAGTGCTGCATTGCGTGTGTTGCAGGAGGCATTTCCACAGATGCCAAGACAGCACAGCACCTTGTTTCCATTCACTCAGACATCTCTGGTTCTTTCTTGTGGTATTGATCCCTCAGATTAAATGGTTTTTCTGAGTGTCCAATACATCAGCAGTATTGACAGCCCTGATTAGATTTAACAGAGAGCAGGGACTGTATTTTGGGGGCAGCAGTGCTCACACACACTGGGGGAGCAGTTGAGGTGCACTGGGATTAAGGGCCCAATCCTGATCTCACAGAGGGTTAATGAAGCATGGGCGGCTTGTCCAAATCCTCCCCAAAAAGGAACTGGTGAAGTGTGACTAGCTTCAGCAAACCATACTGATGTGGCATTCAGGGGAGCTGGAGGTGCTGTCTGGAAGTCCAGTCCCTCCCAGTCTGGGAGCCTTTGACCTGCTTATATGAACCCTCCACAGGTCAAAGGCTCAGACAATATTATTTCCCCACAGATAAAGGTGCTGATCCCTGGTGTAAAATACACTGATCCCTCCAGCCAAGCTCTATCCCTCTTGCTGCCCTGTGCACCTTGTGGTGGTGTGCGTGTTACAGTGCTCGCACCAGCACCTGTGTGGCTTAAACTGGAGGAAGAAGCTGAAAGGAAAAGCAGTCTTTCACATAGGTCCCCTACTTTCAAAGCTAAAATGGCCAGAGTAAGGAAACTACCCAGAATAGTCCCGTTTGTCACCCTTCATTTGCACAAAGCTCATGATAAATGAAGTGACAGGACACTCTTAAGTCTTGATGTGTTTGTAAAAGGCTCAGCAGCCCCCAGTGCTAGCAACTTCTACCACAAAAATCCTTGCCAGACCAGCAGGGACGAGAGTACTGGCAGGATGGTCCAGGTACTGCCAGTGTAACGCCTTCATCCTTGCCCTGAGAAGGCTTTCAGGGCTTCTCCAGTACCATAAAGCTGGAGAGGCAGAAATGAAGCCAAATAGAGTTAAGTCGACCCAAAACAAAGAAAAACCATTCCAACGATCACTCAAATATTCTCCTGTTACCCAGACCAGTCTGCCTGACGTGTCTCTTCCAGGTCATTTGTGGAGTTGTCCCCTCCAAATAAATGGAGGAAGGAGCAGCTGCTGCAGCTGCAGCTGAAGGATGGCATTGAGGTGTCCTGCCAGCCATGCAGAAATGGATGTAGTTACTTATTAGATGTAAACACTGGTGAATAAATCTAGATAAACCGTAATTATTTGGACCGTGTATTCCTGCTGCTGGTTCAATATTGACTCTTACCTTTAAAATAAAACTGAAGCCAGGCAAGGTAAATGATTGAATGCCTCTGTGGCTGTAATTAGCATGTGCAATGTTATATACCAACACACACAGTATGTGTAATTACAGGTATTGCTGTTTGAGGGAGTTGTCCAGCCAGGTGGAAAGGGTAAGTACTGAAAACACGTTGTTACTGCCCACTAGAGAGGGAAAGGTGTTTCAGCTCACTGGAATAAGACTTTGGTAGCTGTTACCTGGTGAAATCATTTACTGCCCTGTGTGCCTCTTCCACTGAGTGGGTTTGACAGCCAAATTCTCAGTCTTGCCTGTCCACCTAAAGAACAGCTCAGGCTAGAAGCTGCCAACAGCACAAGGCAAAGCACAGTGTCTAAATCCCTACTGCTGCAGTGTGCTCACACCAGCTTCTGTAGGTCATCTCCGGCACTTAGGAAACGACTAGTGTTTTGTCATCTGGACACCTCTGAGCTCCCAGTACAGCACCTACCTGAGACATGTCTTCAACACTGAAACACCCAGATGATAAAGCAGAGTCTGGACTGCGTTTGTCCTCACTCTGCTGGGTTCGTTCTTGCTTTGACCATGGATCCCTCTACATGGGTCACTTTTTCTGCAGCCCCAGAGACACCTTTGGTTGATCAAGCTGTGCTGATGAAGGCCTACCTGCTGCTACTGCCTTCCCTTGTCCATCCCAGACATCTGGTAAGTGGTGCCCAAGGACTGTCAAGGTAAACATTCTCCATTACCTGATCCATCTGGACTTCAGGCCGGGGGTATTTAGTATGGAACAGGCAAGAATCAGTCGTCACGCCTGGCCTTGCTGACAGGAAGATACCATGCAAATGCCCGTGTGTCTGGTGCATGTGCAGCTGCACCTATTAAATGGCAATCTGGTCTCCTGTTTTCCCAAGGCACTGGCTGCAATTTCTCTTCAATCAAGTTTGATGTTTGCACTTTGGTGTCCAGGGGAGCAGATTTATCCCCCAGACTCTGTAAACCTCAGCACACGATGGGGTGCGGTGGCGGCCTCTAAACACACAGGCAATAGACAGTGGCAAGGCTACCCCCCCACCCCAGGTCAGGGCTAGATTTTTCCCCAGAAGTATTTTAAAGCAAGCTGCCTTCACAGACAGGCACAGCTTGGGACTGAGTTTATGCGACTCAGTGACCTGTTGGAAGTTTGCAGAACCTCAGTCACTCAGCTGTTACAAAAGCAGGAAAAAGAAAGGTGGCGTCCCACAGCTGCTGCACTGGCCATGTGGCCACCAGTGTGGGGACTTCAAGTGCCCTCAAGCCTTAGTGCCATTGCACCACGCACTGGTTTGTCAGGTGTGTTCAGGCAGGTCCCCACCCTGGGACCCTTAACAGGGAGACGTTCACTAAGGGTTTGGGGAGTGCTTTTCCCCTGGCAGCTCAGGGTTATCTGGTTCCTGACGTACCAAGCCAAGGGCTGAACAAGCAATTTGCTCTGTTGCAACCATCCCAGTGAACTTGCTCAGTCCTTTGAGACAAATCAGGCTGTTAGTTCAAGCACATCATTTCAGGTCATGTTTGAACTTTCTGTTCCTTTGGGAGGAGAGGGATGGGTGCCATGCCCAGCCAGGAGGTCAGAGAGCATCCAGCAGCTGGCAAGTCAAAGGTCAAACACAGCACCAGCCACCAGTGTCTGGCAGGGAGCAGAGTGCTCCTGGTTCAGAGCTGTGCCCAGGATAACACTGCCACCCCAGAGCAGTTCAGTTATTTCTCACAGTGTTAAACCTCTCACTGTCCTGATCATCCAGGACACAAGGTTTGCCAATAACATCTGCAGATAAAAAGCTTGTGAAAGCTACAGCAGCACCCAGAGATGCACAGCTGTAGCCAGCTATCCCTGCAAATGCAGAGCGCTTGGAATTACAACAGTGAAGCAGGTGAGACAGAAAGGTGCAGGATCCTTGGGCACCAGGGGGTACTGGATATCTGCCCATGGAGAGATGAGGAGCTCTGGACAGTTTTGGCACAGCTAGGATGAAACCTCTCAAATCAGTCAGCTCCCCCATCCCACCAGCATCCTGCCTGGGACTGACACAGAACAATCCCCCCAGCTGTGGGGAGAGACAAGGACACAAAGATGGGAGGGAACGTCTGCTGCCCCATGGGGCAGTGGCAGCCTCATGCCAGTTCCAGCAAGGTTTCCAGGTGAGGTGCTCATCCTCACATCCAGTTTCATCATTACAGAGCCCTCTGAAACAAATGCTTCCCTGGAAGTTTGGTGCAGTGCCACTCAGCACAGCCCACGGCCAATCCCATGGTGGAATTTAAATGACAGTCTTCTTAAACAGGAGCCTAAAGGAAGAGCTTCACTGGCTGAGCCCAGCTCTTGGCTCCATGGTGCAAACACACCAGCTCTGCAGGGATGGCAGAGAATGTTCAGGATCTGGCTCCAAGCACCAGGCTTTGACTCAACATCAGCATTTGAATCACAGAACTCCCTGCAGAAACTTCAGCAGCGTCTTAACAATAAAGATTAAAAAAAAGTCAGAACCAGTCTGAAGAGACCCTTGCAGGGAAAGTTCTGCTCTGCTGGCCTCATGGAGCTGTGGTGGGAAGCTTCTGTGTACAGCCAGCAACCGAGCCCCTAATCGATTTCCCCCCTTTTGGCATTGCTGAGCCATGGCCCTTCTCCCCCAGCAGCAGAGGGCAAACCATTTTTCACACAACAAAGGGAAATAAATAATAAAACAGCAGACCCAGCAGCACCGGAGGGTGCAGCCAGGTGGGTGCCCTGCCAGCCCGGGCAGTGGAATTTGGCTGTTTCCATCGCTCTGAGCTGTGGGGAAGCTGTCAGAGCTGACACACAGCTCTTGGAGCCAGGGCAGCCTGGCACAGCTGGCAGGGTGGGCAGCAGAGCAGGCGGTGGACTGTAGCTCTACATTTGTTCACTGCCAAACTTGATCCTCTGTAGCTCTTTACATAACTAACGTTAACCGCAAACAGTAGCCAGGAGCTGCTGGCAGGAATGGGATGCACATAGCAAGGAGTGGCCTGGGCTTCAGACAGCTCGGCTGTGGCTGCTGAGGCCCCTCTGGGCACGCACAGGGATGGCCAAGCAGATACAAGGCTGAGAGAAAATGGCCTCTGGTTGCCTGGGCTGGACCCTGGAGCAATGTTCCCTTATGCCAGCCAGAGATGTAGCAGGAGAGAGAAGGAGAGCTGAAACTAACCTAGAGGGGAAAACACCTGCGTCTGTGACACATGACCCTGAGCCTTTGGTTTTCTCTCCCCGAGTTTGACCCAACACAAAGGTCCACTCAGGGATGGGGCAGAGAAACTAGGAAAGTCAGGCAGGACAGACTGAAGAGGAAGTTCTGCTGAACACGTGCTCCAGGTGCTTGTAGTCATCATTTTGCTTTCTGCACTTCATCCACAGGCAGATCCCAAGCAAGTACCACACTGACAAGACATTCCACTTTTCCAGAAGTCAAATGCGCCTTTCCCTGCTCCATCCATCCATCCATCCATCCATCCATCCATCCATCCATCCATCCATCCATCCATCCATCCCTCCCTCTGTCCCTCCCTCCATCTTCCCTCTCACCCCCACTTTTCAAGCCCAGCTGTTAACAGCACAAAGAGCAAAGTCCCTCCTTCCCCAAGTTTGACTAACGCATAATAACAACTCCGATAATCCTGAGGGAGGAGCCAGCTTGCTCAATATCTCATTTCCCACAAAGCTGAAGACACTCAGGAAGTGTAGGAAGAGGGGGAGTGTGGCGAGGGCGAGTGAAGCAGTGATGCTTCACAGGACCTTGCCCTCCAATAACGTGCAGTTCAGAGACAAAGACGCCAAAGTGTGCCTTTGGCAGAATTCACCTGCTGAAGGAGACACCGATGGACTGGCAGCAGCAGAGCAGACCATTCCCTTTTAAAGGGTTATGAAAGTTTGCTGCAACCCTCCGAACTGGTGGGACTGAGCTTCCAAAGCAGTAGGTTTTTCTAGTATTTTAAAATGTTTTCCTTCCCCATAGACATTCCCGGAGACAGCTGCTATGATTTCTGGATCCCCATTCTCACACCCACAGCTCGGGATATCAGCAAAGCTCTGCCCTGACCCCAAAACGTGTGGAAGCTCTGCTGCAGGTAGCCCTGTCCGCCCTGCACACGTCCGCCAGGGACTGTGCCGCTTCTGGCCCATCAATCCAGAAACGCCGAGAGCCCTCCCCTGGTTTGTGGGGAGGGTTGGGAGAGAAGAACCATTAACGGTAGGGATGTTACTCTGCTTGGTGGAATCAATTTATATTTACATCCGCTTACAGAAGTTCATTTTAACTTGGCTGCTTGTGAAAGCGCGAGATGGAGGAGAACGGGGGAGCCCTGCCCGCTGACCAAAGCCAGCTCCGCCGTCGCTTTCTGAAGTGAATCAATAAAGGGAATGACTGACAGCCAGGTACCTGCTTCCATCTCGCTGCGCTGGAGCTGCAGTGAAGCCCACACAATCTCCACCGAAGGACTTTGTTTGGAAGCCCTTTGTTAATGGCTTTTCCGCCCGCAGGGAAGGAAGGCAGCAGCCGTGGGAGGCTGGTGCCATCTAACGGCCACTTCGAGTCTCAGCTGTCGAAGGCTGCGCCCGAGCTCGGGGCCCTCGGCAGCAGCTCCCTGGCAACTCTCGAAAAAACATTGCTGCCGGCAGCCAAAGAAAGAAGTAACGGGCACCCAGCTGTAAAGGGGCTTTGAGAACGCGTCCAAGGAAGGGCTCAAGGCCAGGTTGGATTGGGCCTTGAGCAGTGTGGTGTGGTGTCCCTGCACGTAGCAATAAGGGTGGAATTAGATGATCTTTAAGGTCCCTTCCAACCCAAACCATTTTACGATGTCTTTAAATCCCTGGCTTAGCGTAATTGCCCTGCATAGCTCCCACCACTACTGAAGTACAGGGTGCTTACAGGATTAAATATCTACATGGGTAATACCAGAGCCAGGCTGCATGAACACAGCTGGAGGCATAAGCCGTGACCGGGTTTGTCCTCCAGTCCTCATCAGGCTTTGTTTTGTTTACTTGCCAGTCAATCAAACCTAACCAAAACTTTCCACGCTGTGTTCTGGTCCAAGTGATAACTGGATAACTACATAAACGCTAAAGTTTCTGCTATAAAGAAGCACTTCCAAAACACAAGGATGTAGAAAAATCTCCCAACTTCTCCACATCACACTCCCATGATCTCTCTTCTTAGAAGCATAAACTGCTGCTGGCTTTGCAACTGAGATCAGAAATTGTGCCAGAAGACTGATCAGCCTTAGGGGATGGGGCTTCTACTGTTTCTCTGAGAGTCTCTGCAAGTCTCTAAAACCTGGTGTTTATAGACAGCTGAAAGGTCAGAAACACCCATCTCCATCCATCAAACACCCTGCCCTCTCCTCCAGGCTGCCTCCACCACTTGGGCCATGTACACAGCAGTGTCACAGACAGGCTGCCTGTTTCTAATGACTGCTTTTCAGCGAGTTCTCCACCTCGTTTAACACACCGGGTCCCAAACAGCCTCTGAAGGAGCAGACACCAACCCATGCATCAACCCCAAGGGTGAAGGAATGCAGTTTATGGGAACAGAGAGGAGGAACATCAACACTCACATCAGAAGTTTTCATCAGCTTAGCATCCAGTGGTTCTTTCTCCTTGTCCTTGGCTATTTAACAGTCCACTACATTTGACAACAGCCCACAGGACTGAAACAGTGAAAGCTCAATAGTTTTGCAAATGGAACATCCAGGAAATAGAAAAGCAAAGTAGAAAAAGTGAAAAAGTAGACAAGCTGACAGCACCAGAGAAGGCGGCAGTTTATGCGACGTGCTCAACAGTGTGCAACGATCAATGGGCAAGGCAGGAAACCACTGGTCACAACAGCCTATTCCCACCTCCACCATGACATTATTCTGTCTCCTGCACTATGTAAAGCCTGATTGAATGCTCATCTCCTCCTGTAGTTCCTGCAAATCAATCCAAATCTGGTTTGGGACGTAACACCAGTCTTCAGAACAGGTGAGGTTTGTGCAAGCTGGCAGGTGAGGAGCTGGATCACAATACAGACTCGAGTATGGCCATGCGTAGACAAGAACGGGGTAGAAAGATGCAGAACTTGGCAAAAATCCTGTTTTCCTTTCTCAGGTACTTAGGTGGCAACGCGTGCAGCTCCTCACAGCACACACTGCAGCTTCTCTGCACTGCTCCTCCTTGGGTCAAGCGCCCTTATGGTAGTAATTATTTCCTACCACATCAGTGATCTGTTTTGAAGCCTCTTTTCAAGGGCTCCTACTTGCCAACATTTCAGCTCGGAGGTATGTCATGCCTGTTACAAACACCTACTTTATTTCCATGCTCTGTCTTTCAGAATCTCAAATCCGTGCTGTAAAACTGAAAGATCTGAGTGAAGATGAAAGGCCTGTTGTGGTTTGTAGACTCTTGGGAACAAAGTTCAGAGGAAAAATCTACAGAAGCACCTGGCCTTCCAGTGCAAGTTGCTCCGTGTTGACAGTGCCCGCTTTGGTGTCGGTGCAGCACTAAGCAGAGTGCACATGCTTCTGGAGACAAACAGAATAGGAAAATGACCTGAACCTTGGTTAAGATTAATTTAAAATACTAAACCAAAGTTATCCTCCCACATGAGGACTGTGTTCATGAAACTGTCACTAGCCTCTGAGGGCTGGGTTTTGACTTTCTTGTAGACAGAAACAAAAGGCTGGTTTGTGCAAAGACAGGGAAAATAAACATTCGACTAAGTCCTTGAAGACATTTCACAGAGTCGACACAGCTACAGAAAACATAATGCTGCAACGCCTGCAGTCTCAGAGGCTCCAAGGTATGCCATATGCTGGCAGGACACGACCCAGATGCCTTCAAATAACTCTGCATTAATAGCCTTCCCTATATAAATTTTGGTTTTGTTAAAAGAATGAAGAAAAAAGATAATTTCCACAAGCTATTTCCCTGCTCTGTACTTACACAGCGATCAGACCACTCCAGTCCCACGTCTCAGGCTGTTCTACATCAAACCCACGCTGCAGACCAAGAAGATGGGAAAGCTTACCCCAGGAGAGGAGAGCCTGCAGCACAACCTCAACAACAGGGTTCAAAACAAGTGCCTGACAGCACTGCGTATTTCACCACAGGCCTGTCCTCTTTCATCTCGAGGATCCGTGACAGAGAAAACAACTGTTCTCTAACGAGATCAGACTCTTTTTCTTGAGCAGCTTTCAGAATAAGCACAAGCAAGGAGCGATTTCAGAATAAATTCCTGAGAAGCAATGTGCGCAATCAAAGCACCTTTTCTGCAGGCAAGAGATGTAAGAGCACTGTACAAACACAGGGCTGCCACACAAACACCCATCTATTTAAAATACTGTTTATTTGTGATTTAACATTAATTAGCATTACATCTAGGAGCAATTTCCGATAACATTTATATATTTTCCACAGGACACAAGAGTTGGCTGGCTCATTCTTTATGCCGAAGCAGGTATATAGAGGCATTAGCAAAAGGTGCAAATAGTTCACGGTTGCATTTTAAAAAATATTTATGCACATTGCATTCATTTAGATATATTTTTAAAAAAGTTATGAAAAGCGTAGTTCACAGGTTACTGTTTCTACAGATGTTGTAATACAACACAAATAATGTAGAACATAAAAACAAAGTAAGCAACTGAAAGTTTCCACTATGATTAAAAACACTGATTCCAGTATTCAGTGATAGCTAGAAAATTGTTTCCAGGATCCATTCCGACATCGCGTTATCACACTTACACGGTCAAAGCTAACCAGCCCCCCAACATGCTATAATCAACATTTGTGCATGCCAAACCACTCTCCAGCCATATTTAACAATTATATATCGTATAATAGTTCAGCCGGCAAATTTGGAATCACATGGATCTTTAAAATGCATTTCTTATTGCGATGACTGATACAGACGATCTGACACAGCAAAGAAAACCCTCTGTTAACTTTAACTATGTTTAGTTTGTATTTACAATACAATAAAAGTACTAAAATGACACTACTGGTAAAAATGAGTAAGGGGCAGTGCCACCCTTACCCATGGCACTAAGCTCTGATTCGCTCTGGGTTCATCCAAAGGACAACAGATTCATGAGACGCTTTTACAGTGCGAAGGAACACAAAGGAAAACCCAAAGTGTTGCTCTCTGTATGAATCCACACAAACGATGTCAAATGTCTAACATGGAAATGTCGCTTTGCTGATTTAATAAAAATATTCCACAATCCATAGCATATATGTAAAAAAAATAATCACCCAACTTTTACTTTCTTTGTCGCCTCCTATTTTCTTACTATTTCACTTTCCCTTTTAACAGCTTTGTTTCCTTCATTTGGTTATGTTAAGAGACTATTTTTCTTCATTCATTAACGATACCGTGAGAGAAAAAAAACAACCCACACGTAATTTTAAAACATGAATCCAGTTTAGTTTTATCTGCTTTCATCCACTGATATCTAAGTCCCTGGATTCCTGAATTATATTTAAGTATACTCTAAACCAAGCATTCTTAAATACACTCTACTATTAAACGCTTGGTTCACATGCTTAGAATACCTTTATATTGAATGGTATACAAACATTTGAACATATAAAATCTTCTGTTTGTTTTGCCAGTTAAACTAAGTTATCGATGTTAAGTGTATAAAATCCCCCTTCTTGAAAAATAAGGGTTTTCCCCCACCCCCCAACTGATAGAATAAAAAAGAAGTCTTCAAAAATTATATTTCACTAAAATGAAGTATTTGGCAAGAGTGTTACTGAGGAATGGAACTCTTTAGACGCTTCGTATAATTCCAGATAAACTTTCTCTTACATAGTTTTCCCCCTAGTATTATGTGCCAGTGTATAATATTTCTATGTGATCTAATCTTAAAAAAGATTTGAAGGTGTGCTGTTAATACGCACCTGCTCAAACAGGGGTACAGAAACACAAAATATACGGTCCAAATCACAATACAAAAATGTATGGTCTGGTTACCAAATGAGACAGCAGTTGTAAAAAGTCGTGCGATCACTCAACAGTAACTTTAATAAAGACCTTAACTGTACTGAAAGTTTTATGGTCTGCAGAACACTCCAAGCAGAACTTGCTGCTGCATACTGTGATGGTATTTGACCCCGCTATGGTGGCAATTGAGCACCTGCCAGGATAGTTCTATACAAAACTAATGAGCGTTTCCAACCCTCATAGCAATTTTGGAGACAGTTAAGTGAGAGATGACTTAATTTTCAATTAACATTAAAGGGGTTTTTGTTTTTTTGTTTGGTTTTTTCTTAAAGCAAAACCTCTTCCAGTTTCTTTTCTGTTTAGGTTAAGAGTCCAGTTACTGCACGCCCCTAAACACTACTCTGTTAATGGCCAACTTAAACGTTTACAATGTGCAATGTCTCCTCACAACAGAGCTGCATTTACACTTCTACTTTCTCCTTCTTTTTACTCTTTTTCAGGAAAGATGGGGTGCGGAATTTCTTCTTCTTTTTTGATGGGGATTTGGAAGGTGACCCTTCAGGGGAAAGGGTCTCTTCTATCTTTTCAGAGCTTTTAATGGTAATCTCTATGCTCTCCACAGTACTAGTGGTTAACTGGCTGACCCTCTTAGTGAGATCTTCTTCCACATCGTGGGCATCATCCTTGCCGTTCACCACCACCACTGGCATCTCCACAGATATTAGGTTAGCATTCTGGGTATAGAAATCCTCGTGGTTTTCTGAAAGAAAATCATTTTGCAATTATTTACGCAGGCTGACGTGCAAAAATCACACTACTGAAACAGAGTTTGTCAGTCTGGACTGTGATCCAGTCAACCCCAAATGCACAGACATACCGTTTCCCCTCGCGTTATGTGTGCTCTTATTTGTTGTAAACAGATAAATACTGTGAAAATTTCACTAAGGCAAAAGGGGCTGAAAAGGGTAACCTTGTCCCTGCCAAGTACACGTACAGCACACACAGGTACAGTCGACACGGCATACATGCACAGTCTCAAGCACGCTCACAGTTAGGCTTTACTGCAAGAGACCCGTTTATAGAAATGCTGCCGTTTCATACTGAAGCCCTTTGAGGGCCACCCTTTCCAAATGTTGCCTTAGACCTTGTGGAAAAATCTCAGACAAAAAAAATAAGCCTCCTCCTACACTTTCAATTGAATAAAAATATCTATTTTCTCTGCTTCATTAATACTCGAGGTTTAGCAAGTCCTGTGTTATCTGCAGTCTGTAAGAATTACGTATTGGACTCAGGTTATCTGAGCCCCTGGCGTTGTACAGAAATTGGCTGGAATACCTTCTAATTTTTCTGGGACATTTTGCGGGGATTGAGTTTGTGACTGAATTTGTGACAGAGATGAACCATCATCTGAGTATAATTCCTGTTCAGCATCTGCAGGACAAGATTTGAATTAGTAGCCATGCAAAAGGTAAAAAAAAACAATCAAGCAAGAGTGTCAGTGCTAGTACTACAAGATTTACAGCTCTGCTAGCATTGCATTGCTCATGCTGACAACTTCAAACAAGTTACAACAGACAGTTTAAACTCTATAGAAATATGGACTGACATGTTTCTATCTGCTTGCAATCGTTATGCATTAGTTCCTTAAGAGAAAGCATTAAGAAGTGTAGCAGGGTTGCATTCCAGAAAGCATGAACCATAGACTTATCTAGCCATAAGTCACATTGTTTGCTGTTGCAGTAAGATATCATGCTATACCCTGAGCCTGATATATAGCACATTTGTTTTATTACTCAACCTTAGTAAAGAATAATGCACAGTATTATCGTTAAAAAGCTTTACAAACAATCCTGAATTAGTAATTCTCCACAGAGCAGTAGAAATGCAACAAGTTGTGAGAAGTAGAAGATGAGTCTTGCACATTGGGAAGATAAAAGAAAAAGACAAAGAAGCCAAGACCAAACATTTCAGTAAACTTCTGGAAATACCAAGTTATAAATCACAAATCCACTGGAATTCAGGGGTCAGAAAATGCAAATTCAAATGCCATGGTTGTATCAAAGGTAAAGCATTGGGACATATTTCACTTTGCAAGTGAGAGTCCAGGGGCCTCTTCCTGTGGATTCTGATATTGGAACAGGTATTAAAATAATGCAGAAACTGGAGATTTTTTTTCCTACCTTGCCATGTGTTTTAGAAACTAAGTGGCAAAGATCATTTTTCCAACTATTGTTGGCTCCCACTAGAGCCAACTATTCATGTACCATCTAGATTGCTTAGTAAAAATTCAACAGCAAGGCAGAAAGTTCCACAACCAGTCTGGTTGTGGAATCACTATGCTTACAAGTATTTAAAGCTCAGCTGGGCACAGATCTGAGCAACTCTGAGTAGGAGCTTGGACTAAGATGACCTTCACACCCTTATTCAACCGTAAGGGATTCTATAGTTCTGACAAAAAAATGTCACTGTCAAAGGGTGTTTCTGCTAGCTCTATTTCTGTGCAGATCTTCTCTACCTTTAATTTTAAGCATTAACAAAAGAAATAAAAAGCTTTTAACAAAACATTCTACTGTCTCAAGGAGCGATTAGTTCTAATGCAAAGCAGATACAATGGTATATGCCAAGAACTAACACACACACTTTTCTTACAGCAGACATTTTCAAAGTACAAATGAACTCAATATTAAAGTGTGAACCCCAACATTTCAAAACACAGCACTGACCTTCCAGTCCTTGCTGCTTGCGCTCTACTGTCTTCTTGTATTCTTCCAGTTCCTTTTCTGTAAGATGGCTGAAGGGGTTGGGTGGTGCGGGTGGTGCGTGCTCATCCTCTACAAACTGCATTGACTAGAAAAGAGAAAACCACAAAACTTAGTTTAAAAACACCTCAAGCCAACAAGCAAGCAAGATGTACACTGTTAACATCCTCTTTTTAGCCCAGAGTTTGGTGACACTGGGCTGTCAGGGAACACAGCAGAAAAACTTACACACAGACTGAAACAATTATGTTTAATAGGCCTTCACTTTGTAATGATCACTGACCACCAAGCTGTGCATCACCACCCTTTTGCAGCAGCATAATCAATTTTCTATCAAGAGGGGAACAGCTTCACGGGTAGAGACCTGCCTCAACAGCTTGTACTTCAGAGAGTTTCCCATATTTTTGGCAGATTCCTACAGAAAAGATCCTTAGAACTTGAGGTAAGTAACATTGCTCATGCTCCAGTTCAAGAATCTGACTGGAAGAGCTCTTCTGAGATGAATCATGCAATAGGAAAATAATTAAAATGTTGTCGTTGTAGAAAAATCAATTAGAAAATACCCTTTCTGTCCCGAATTAAAAGAGGCAAACTCAATGTTGCTTCAAATTAATTACGGAAACCGGAATGAGGAAACAGCTGCACTAACCCTTGGATGGTGGGAAACTCTTAAACTTAGAGAATTCCAATTCAGCATGGTTTGTTAGGTACGTTGTTAGGGATGTCTGTACTGTTTGGAAGAAAGTCTATTCTACTCAAGACAAGATGGTGTGGACAGGTAAGAAACCTGAAACCTTCCCTCCCAATAAGAATCGTGTTTCTAATGAAAGCTGCATTCTACACGGTCCCATCCCACCTTTTGAGCTTGGTCCTTTCTGTGCCTCATTTGTTTCCTTTAGCAGTGCTTCCACAGCCTGATGAAAGGATAATTTCTGGCACCATGCATTGAGAAGTTAGCTCAAATGGTCTAAGACAGGGTTCTACATCATTAACATTAATGGTAGACAAACCTATCAAGCATATGTTTGAAACTAACCTTTGAAACTCTTCAATGACACACGAACAGTATGTACCACATATCCAAAACCTGGCCACAATCGGTTCTAGCAAAGCATTCAGAACACGTCCCAAACAAATGTTTGAAAGACAAGCATGCCCAAAGACATGTAAATCAGTGAATTATATTGTACTTACTGAACTTGGCTTTTTATCCACAACAATTCCAGCAAGGAGCTGGGACTGTGGTCCCGCTGTCTTTAGGTCATACCGGTTTTGCTCCCTTATCTATACAGAGAGAAGAAGCTAGGTTAGAAGCAGCTATTTCTTTTTAAGAAATCCTATGCCCATTGGATTGGCAAAGCCAGTAACAGCTGCAGCAAATGGCTGGAGGATCGAGCCACGTGCTGCTGCACATAAAAACAACGGTCTCTCCCTTCTACCCCTGAATGCACTGTGCATGCTGTTCACCATTTGAGCACTCCTAAATATCCACGCATCCCAATCCCAGCTCCTGTACTTCATACAAGAAAGTACTCAGAAACAAGCTCCACGGAGTAGTCAGTCTCTCAACCTGCCCTCTCCATCCCCCCCATCAAGTAAGTGACACATGTTAAGTTATTAGAGATCTATCAACACAAAGGTTGGCAAAGATTTTCCTTCTGTAAATACTGAATCATTTTTTCCAAGCCACCAGCACTATCTTCAAATTTTTAATGCTTAAGGGACTGACATACCAAATATAAAGACAAATACAGAGCAGACAAAAAATTACACAGCAGAAAAACAGGAATTACCTAATGAGTCAGTGATATGCAAGAATTTAAAAATCTTTGTCTGGGAATTGTATCATTAACCTCTAGATGATTAGAGGGTGCCTTTCCCCTTAAGCTCCCCTTAAGTTCTAAGGAAGGGGGTTGCTCATTCTAAATCCAGTTCAGTCCCCACAGACACTGATGTGGAGCTTTCCAAGACAGAAAAAAATGCATGCAAACAAATGGAACATGTCCTGAATATCTGTTAATATAGTTATGCCTAGGGTGGAGTACTTGGTCAGTCTGACAGTCAGCATGTTATGTGCTGGAAGGGAAAAGCAGTGAGATAATTGTGTTTACAGAGGAATCCAACAATAACATTGCTCTTTTTTAAACTGCCATTAGGGAGTAAGCTGGATCACAGAAACTTCAGCTTGATAGGTACTAGGAGAGTTAATACAGAACAGTGAGACTGAAGTCATGCTGTAGATGACACACAGCATTTTGGTTCATGTTGACACCTCATCATCCACTAAATACAATTTCAAATAGCAGGCACTACCACTTCCAAACTATCCTTTCCAGAGTTAATACTCAACCTACAACAAACTACTATATTCAAAATTACATCTATATTGCACATGTATCTATGGATTTAACGCATTTCATACATTTGGATGCATGTTTTGTAATGCCAGTAATGGCATACAATGCAAAATCTTAATATATTTTCCATCTTAGAGTGTGTGAATAGGTCATGTTAGTGCTGGGCTAAATATGTACTTGAACGCAGAACTTTGGATCTTTGCTTGCAAACGTTACACGTTCCATTTCAGTACACTTACTTTACCTTATTCCTCTTTTCCAACACTTCACTTGGGTTAGTGTTCAAAGGAACAAATTGGTTTGGATCTTCAATTTTGATTGGCGTTCCCCCACTAGTCTTGGAGGAGTCATCAGCTTTCATCCACTTAAAGAAAAAAGAAAAAGCAGCTAAAAACCCCAGCATGATGCAGAGAAACAAGTTTCAGTGTCAGATTACTGTTGAAGAAGAGACAGAGGAAGGCTTTGTGACTTTATTCCACATGACATTCACAAAATAAGTCCCAGCTCCTTACAGCTCTGTGTGCTTGCCCAAGAGGATTCAAGTTGCCTTAAACACGTATAAACAACATCACTTCCCGTAAACACTGAAACGCATTCCTGGAAAATGCAGTATATTAGCCGTGCACTAATGAACCCATACTGAGAAAGAATCACACTCCCTAGTAACCAGCACACAGGTCCACCAGCTCCACAGCCCTTGCTCATGCAACCAACCTCCACCTCTGCTAACCACACATTTTGTCTGTGGGTTTTTTCCTCTGTAAGCAGGGATTTAATTTAAATCAGTTGCTGATTAATTTAAATTTAGAAATTTGCTAGTCTGTCAGCAGGAGGAGCTGCTGCTTTTACAGTTGTCTGACAGCAAGTAATGCGCTTCTAAGTCCCATCAGAGCCACCTCTACCTCTTTCCAGGTTGGAAACACCGTGGAAGTATCTTAGCGAGCCAAGGGAGAAGGAGTAAGGTCTTGATTATCATTACAAGTAGAAGCATGAACAGACTCTTCCAAGTCTGCTTTTACTAGGCTCAAACAGGAAAGAGGCATTTAGAGAGTACAGTTTATGTCTCCCTTGTGTAGAGTCGAGAACAACCCACGGGTGATTTACAACTTTACTGTATTTGGTGGATAATTAATAGCACAAAAATATATGGCAGAAATCATCGCTATATTTTACCTTACACTGTTACTTGTTCAAGCAGTTACAATTACTCTTCCCCAAACAGAGGGGGGACTTAGTAACTGATGTCATTGAGTCTTCTCAAAATATATTTTTATTTACTTAATAGATCTATTTTCTATGTTTGCTAGAGATTTCCTCATATAAGCTGCACACAATTTACTTCCAAGTAGTGCAACAACTAAGTGACCACTAAATCTACCTACCGTGATCTTAGTCCTGGGACTGGCTTCCCCATTCCAGGACTCCTCAGGCACATTAACTTTCAAGTACGTGTTTGGAGAGTTCAGCCACCTTGTTTTTTCCCTCTGTTGCCTCTGTGCCAGGAACTTCAGGGGGGAAAGTGGGACTGTATCATCTTCAAAGGAAAAGGCAGTCACAGTGGCTGGGATCTCAACATCACTCTTATGTCTGGGCTTTTCCCTGACTAATGGTTGCCTATAGGCATAGCCAGTTCTGTATCCCTATGAAAGGAGGAAAAAGAAAAGAAGTTTAAAATAAAAACAATAAATCAGAAAAAATTAATCCAAAAAAGTAAGAGAGATTTTGAGCTGCAGTACATGCATTAAACAGGCTCACCAAGCTCTTCACAGAACTTGCTAGTGGTGCTGCACATTATTCATTCATAATATTAACACTCAAGAGACCCAATTAAAACACTGTAGAGTAGCAGCTGGCCCTGACCCCACTCACACTTCACCTTTCTCCCACATTCATGACCACAAAACGACCCCTGTTCAGGTTACCCCCTTGGTAGCATTCATGATGACGTCTATCTGTCTTGCACAACAGCACATTCTTCATGACACTCCCCCATTCCTCACCCTATTTGTACTGGAGGCTGCTCCACAATTAATAGTGCAGTGAGGACATTTTCAATATTAAATTAATATCTTATTTCTAATACTAGAATTAACAACAAAATACAGAGGTAATCTGCCATGGCTATTTACTAGGTGGTAACTAAGATTATTTTAATTATTAAGCCACTACAAAGAGCTTATTTGTTTATGAGATGCACTGGATAAAATTGAAGTTAAAAACTTTATAAATTCTCATCAAGACAGAATACCACTGTCAGACACACTGGCATAAAAACTACACTTAAACAAAGCACAAGAGATTTCACACCCAATGAAAAGTTACTTCATCTTAATTTTAAAAAATCAGAGAAACCAGAAAAAAAAAAAATCTGTGTTTTAGAGTTGCTAGTCCTACACTCAAAAGCTTACAGAGAGTACACAGACAATGCCACCAGTGTGCTCTCACCAGGTTGTCCAGCATTCGCATAAGCGCTTCAAACTCTTGCTCCCCAACTTTCCATTTTTGTTGTGAAGCCATATTAACTCCCCCTCCTCCAGATGCTGCCACAGCATGGGTGGTAGGCTTGAACTTCTGCAGATCCAGTAGTAGAAGATTGTCTATTCCACCTGCTCCAGCTAATGCATGAACCTAGAGACATCAATGAGTGCGTTTCATTTGTTGAAAAGCTTTTGGGCTCTACTTTTGTGAATTCACAGGATAAACAAACATATGTTGCAGTTATTTTTCTCATGATCTTTCTCTACTGTGCAAAAACCATATCACAATATCCAGTAACTAATACGTATATACTAGAACACACAGTAACTAATTCCTATGAAAATGATTACAGCATCTGCACTTTGAAAGGAGTAGACTCAAACAGTAGCTTTCAGAGTACTATAAAAAGGTCTTTCTGCAACACAAGACTAATTTTTTTTGTTTTCTATCTGTTTCTGGAGAAATGAGTGATCAAACTCAAAACGAATGGCAAGGCAAGGAAGAAATGGAAATAAGTGGGAGACTGCCATGTGCACGCCCAAATACCTGCCTGGGTTCACTGAGCAACATGACAGCTTTTGGGGAAGGGGTTAAGAGTTACAGAAGGTAAGGATGCTTTTAGTGGACTCTTTTCACAGGTTATAGAGAATATTTAGATACCTGAACTGGGTAGTTGAGGTTAGACAAAACAGAAACAGCTGATTTTGGGACTCAAATGACTTTAAAGTATGCTACTCTGCCATTGTGCCAAAAGCCTCTCGTTTATTTGGCTTTACACATCTTTGTGATCCTAGTGAAAATGCTTCTTTTCCTGTCACAACATTCTGCTTTGATAAATGAGCTGTGTGTTTACAGATCTTAAGTTACACTTCCACATGAAGCACGTATCACCAAATCTATTATCCAGCAGATTCTCTGCATGAAGCTTGCTCTTCACAGCATGGAACAAACCCCATACCCATCAGAGTGTAACACCACCAACACTCTTTCTTGGAAGACTAATACAATATTTATGCTGAACAAACAGTTTCCTGACTATTCCACCTCCTCAGACTTTGACCCGGCGTATGGTTACTGGATTACACAGCCCCAAATATTCTGTAATATTAGACATCTTCCCATCTGGGGTGTCAACTGTAACAGCACCATGTTTGAAATTAAGTACAGATAATTTTTCTCTTACCTGTGTTTCACAGGCCAGCTGCACATTGAAAATGTAGTGGAATGCTTCTTCCAGTGTTTCTCCTAGTGCTACCACGCCATGGTTTCTCAAGACTAACACCTAGTAAAGGAAGACACTAATGTTAAATGGTAGAAACTGCCACAGCACATGAAAAGCCTTTATGAAGAGCATGAATGAGCCTGAATACCTTGCAACTGGGTCCCAGAACTTTCTGAAGCTGAATCCTCTCTTCCTGTTCATCAAGAGATCCCTGGTAGTCATAATAAGCAACATCTCCCAGAATCAGAGCCTCTTGTGATATGGGAAGGATGCCACACTTCATAGATGAAACCTGTTTCAAGAGAAGGAAGTAGTGATAATTACAAAAAATGAAGCTCTCATAACCCATGCAAACCTTAGCAGGAAGTACTTTGTATCTTCACTAGAAGACAGACAAACTCGGTAGTGAAAGCTCAGAAACAATACCTTTTTCTTCCCTAGCTTAATTTGCAAAAAGGTGACAGAGCTGCTGCCACCTAACCTAGAGACAGATTCATTATAAGACAAATTTTCCCAACTAAGTTAGGTTTATTGTGAATTTCATCCAAGGTTAATTCTCAGAATACATCCATTTAATGTTTTTCCTTCTCTCCCACATTTATAACTTCAGAAGACTAGTCTAAAACAAGTTATTTGCCAATCTCTTTTCTGTCTGTAGTCAAGGAATGAATATATCTGCATTTATATGTAAATAAGTAGTACTATTTTATATCAAACATTCTTTCAAATCTCCTTACAGTTCTACCACTGTTACACAGACCACTTTTAACTTGGACTTTTTAATGGTGAGGTAAATCCATGATCAACAGCTATTAATTAAGCTACTTATAGGTGGAGATGCACAATGCAAATTATGATGTATACAGCATGTTATATGGTCTAAGATGCTATAAATGAAGCCTGTGTAAACCATATTATATTTTACAGCCTAAGGAGTCTGAGTTCATAAGATAAACCTATTTTCTTTTCCTCTTCATGCTAGATGGGACACTTACAGCTGCTGTAGCAGGGGTGTGTATGTGTATTACACATCTGACATCAGGTCGTGTGGAGTAAATGGCCACGTGTGGACTGAATCCTGCATTGTCAATACTTAGACTCGTAGTTCCCTGGTCAACCACATCTCCTAGGATGTTTACTTTAACCTGGAAAAGTCAAATAAAGAAACATTTTTTAAGAAGTCTGTGACAGCTGCCATTATCCACAAACTACCATCCCCTCCTTAATTTATACCAAATTTCCCCCCACATATTTAGGGTTCATGGCATGAATAAAATAGAGTAGCCATAAATCTGTGTGTCAGCAAACCACCCTGCTCTCCAATCTCTTGGTAGTTGTTAGGAGTCCAGCCATGGAAGAAGTAAAAAGATGCTCATACAACATATACTCCCCTCTTTGGTCTAGCTGACCTTTCCTTGTTTCTGTCTTTCAAAAAATGATTTACTCAGTATTTATTACATTTTAAATATGAAGAAAGTTCAGCCTTTAAGATAATCTCAAGACAATGAAATTCATAGGGAATTTCCATTTTCACAAAGCATTAAAACAGTAATTTCAGGATCAGGAAAAAGCAGCTGCAGATCCGTATCAGCTCCTGCTCTTATGCTCCTACTTAGGTTCTGGTTTGCTGGTGTAATGCTCTTTGTCTCAATCTCCTACTCCTTCCAGCTGGAGGTAGTTTCTTCGCAGATATGTACTGACATGAAGAACATACAGCAGGCTGTGCTCCAAGGCATGCATGAATTACCAACTATCATTGACTAACTGCCAATCTGTAACTTCACTCAGCTGCTTTGTTGGGCCTGGGGAAGACGATTCAACTTTATCTTCCCACCTCCAAACATAAAAGCTGATCCTACCGACACTACTCCTACAGAGTAATTTCATATACATCACCATATTGTCAGGTTATACAGGGTTGCTGTTACACTGAGGCTATTTGATTTGATGAGTTTCATCAGACAGGAACACAAAACTCTGCTGCCCCACACTGAAGTTGAAGACAAAGCAACAAAAAGCAAAGCTAAGCCCCAAAAGAAATGTTGAAGACAAAGGATGCTAGTATCTAACAGTTAATTGGGTTTTCATCTGGTGGGTAAAGATTAAAAACAAATGTACAATCATAGTTTACAAGTTTATTTTTGTAGCCACATAAGTCTTGTAGAAAACAGGCTGAGCCTTGCTGTTACAACAACAGGTGAATCACATACCAAATTAGAAGCTGAAGCTTCAGAAAAGGACAGACCTCTTGGAATGATTAGAATATGGTCATGTTCTTTGCTCACTCTTACCTGTAAGAGGAAGAAAATGGATTACCAATCTATTTTTGAATTTATATTATTGGGGAGAGTGAAGGAGGGAAATTAATTTGCATGAATACTTAAGATTCCAAATAAAAGTTGTTCTCTAAAATACTTACTGTGATGTAGGCATTTGGCAAGTGTGCCCACCCAAACAAGTCAGCCAATCTATATAAACTGGCTAACTTGCAACGAGTGAGTTTTTCTCCCTTAACAAATGAGGAGGTATCTATCCCAGGTAGATCATTGATGGGTGTAATCATGCCATGGCCTGAAAAACAGATAAAAAAAGATGATGGCCAGTTAGACAGTTAAATAACTTCTAGCTATGCCATAATGTTCCAGAAGCAGTGCATTAGCATAGCAGTACCAGCAGTTATTAGACCGGAACTGCTGGGATTTCTAAGGTATTTACTGAAACCTCTGATATTTCAAGTCAGTAGAAAACATACCCCAAATTTAAGTCTTCATCTCTTTTTCAAACATGAAAGATCTGAAACAAAAGTTTCCAGACTTTGAGCTCTCTCCTCATTCAGGGTCCAATATAAGACTAGAACCGTGCTTTACGACATTTGCCACTAATTAAGTATTTTTACATTATATTTACTTTGTAAATTACAGACGAACACATTCCTGCTGGACTTCTGACAACAGTGCTACTCGTCTGAAGAGATGTTTCAGTCTTAGCACTTCAATTTAGTTCTCATGAAGAAATGAGGATTAGTGCATGAGTTACCAAGCCCATAGATAGGAGAGATCATATCTTAGAGAGAAATCAGAGATCAATTTGTTTCCAACTTGTGACTATACAAGCATCAACTTCTCTCCTTCACAAACACATGATGTCCCTTTGAGAGCTACAGTCTTTATTTACAGAGGAAAGTTAGAACCAGAAGAGGTAAAAGTAATTACGGGTGCAACAAGACAGGTATGAACTTCAAGATTAGTCATGCTAACTGAGGGTTCAGGCACCTGCAGCAGAGACAGTCAGATCACAGTCTCACTAACCAACCAGAGATGCAGAAATGGGATTTATTTGGGCTCTTTCTTGGTCTGCCACTTGTTTTTTTGTAAATAAACTCGGAAGGGCCATTTAGGGACAAATTCTCAAAAGATGCTGAATGCTGGCAGCTGTCACTATGCTTCAGGCTGGTAAGCTCCCATATGATGTCCACCCACAGAACTTAAATTCATGTTAATGTTTCAGTGCTTCATGACTTGGAAAGAAGAACCTGGGTGTTAACTGAAAGTTCCTGGTGATATGTTTAACTACAGAGCATAATACAAGCTGGTTTTGACTATAGGAGGTGTTTATGCAGTGATTCAGTTTGCTGGCCTATTCTCCCCTCTCCACATTTTAAACACAATTTATACGCTAGAGCAAAATAATAATTTAAATGGCTATGTATTTCACATTTTGGTATACATTCACATTAAACTGCTAATGGCACAGCAATCTGTTTCCTCTATCAGTTAATCTTTTATTAGCAAATTCTAGAATAACTGAGTGTGAGGACTCCAAATGTTTTGAATATTATCATGCAAATCAAAGGATTTGGGAGAAAGAAGCCTGAAAAGGAAAGTTCAGGCCACTATCTGTAATCCTTCACAGCTGAAGCAGGTTCTGATGGAACTTTTATTCAAAGAAAGAAGAGATCCCAGCATTGCTAAGTCCTGATGATAATGTAAAAAACAAAAGGCAAAATCATATAAATTATATAAATACATACATATAAAAATTCACTTACTGAGTGAAGCTGAGGAAAAACCTGAAAAAGTGCTTGCTGTAATATAGTCAGCAATCTGCTGTAATGCAAGCAGTCCAGTGGGGTTATTGCCCTTCTTCATCTGTTCTTGAATAAGGCATTCCAGATCTTCTCTAAAAGCCTGTAGAAACATTTGAGAATCATCAGGAAAACCTGGCTTTGAAAGAAACAAGTTTATTATAGGTGGGGCTAGTTGCATTGCCTGGTATTATGTTACATAAAACTTCCCCTTAGACCTTTTTTTTAGCTGCTTATAGCCTTGCCAAATTTAACTCTCTGAACTAAAATTTGTATGCTAAATGTTAGCAATTTGGGGGGTAGGAGGAAAGAATTCAGTCACAGCAAGTTAACCATTTCCCAGAACAAGATAAGATGACATTTTGTAAATTACAACAAAACTCAGTTTTCAGCATTGATTAAAGAATTCTCCATATTTTGGAAGAGGTACTTGAAACTCAATCACTATGTTAATGTTTGGATTTTATGATCCAACTAACCAAAATGATTCAGTGATTCTGTGTCACTTTTACTGCTGGATAGTTTTTAATTCTGTAATCCCTCTGAAAAATCCATTCAAATTTGATAAAGTTATAAACAAGTGGAGCTTATCCATGCTCAAGGGGTTTCACAGACATGCAAAGGAAAAACCCTCTCCTCTCTTCTCATGTATAAGATGTCCACAATCCCAGAGATAAATGCTTGAAGAATGTATAATGAAACAGTTTTTCACAGTATCAAATGTAATGTACTAGGCACTGTGGAGCAAGGCTAATCCTCCTAGATGACAGACAGATTAACCATAACCAAAACAGACGCCTGCCCTAGGACTTGACACTACCAGACTCAGTAAACTCTGTTCTTGCAGAAACTTACCTTACAGGTTGTATTTTCTAACCCTTTAATTATTTCTTGGCAGCTTGTTCCCAACCAGCAGCACACAACACAAGCTGGGATGTACTGTGAATGTTCTGGCTGGTTCATTCCAGAAAGACCTTTGGTGCCTTCACCATGCAGTTGTAACTCTAGGCTATTCCCTGTGTATAATTGTCCCTTTCAGTTGGCCGTCATTAGTAGATTATTCAATTAAAAAAAAAAAAAATAGTTCTGCATGGTAAGTGTCATCTTCCCACTGAATTTCAGTAGTTCTCCAAAACACTCACTTTGTTGAGTAAAGTCCACCTATCTAATAACACAGTCTGTTCATTAAAAGCTTTTGGCTCTAGAAGAGAGAGTTCTACTAGATGTTCCCAAAACATCATCAATACTCTGCTTGACATGGCCACTCGGCTGGACAGCTGTGCATCCATAACTACAATTTGATTTCCACGTTTTCAGATACACATGCTCTTCCTTGCAGTAATTTTGTCAAGACTGTGAGATTTGACAGATTTCCACGTGCAGAGCCTCTAAAAATTCACATGGACTAACTATGCAGTAATCTGCTCAGTGGATCTCTATGTAGACTGGAGCACATATGCAGCACTCCCCCAAACAGCCCAATCACCTCTTGCTAGCCTAAAGATACACAGGCAAAGTTAGACTTTTCACTTTTGTGGATGCTATAGGGGAACTGAATGAGGAAAGAAACCTAACTGGCACTGGAACAAAAGAAGTGAAGGTATGGGAGATGCATCAGCTCTGGAAGACTGCCAGGGAAACAGAAGGTAATCATTGCCAGAAAGGCAAACCAGGATTTGAGGAAAACAGCAAGCAGCTGGAAAAAGCATCCTGACTCTCATCCTTCATGCATCATCAGATGACCATGAAACCCTCTCCCCTCAAACTGTTTCAGCTCTGAGGATGGCCATCATCATCCTGACTCTATGTGATCCAGTGGCACGTGGGTGCCACCCTCACTGCTAAAATAACAAGCAATGTCCTCACTTTGTGTGATTTTCTGCGAAGAAACCTATTGCTGCCCCCTTGGCTCAGCATGTGCCCCGTGCCTTTTTCTGCATCCTACTTACACTCTATTGAGATGCCAATTATTATTTATTTGACAAGATTTTCTCTGGGCAGATAATTACTGTAAACTCAAGTGCCTCGCAAACATTAACTTACTAATCCATAAATCATGCCTTTAGTGGGCAACAGGGTCCTGTCATCATTTCCACAGAATGGCAGTGAGGACATAGAAGTCAAATGCTTCCACCAGTTTGGGACGTTCATGCTGAGAGTCCCAGAGGCCCATTTGCAGGGAACAGGGCACTAAGTAACTTCTTCAATACTCAAAGCACAACTCTTGGTGACAATTCAAGTGCAGCACTGACATTTAATGCACTGCTGTACCTCAGGGCAAAAGGAGGATATGCTGAAAAATCACAGTCCAAAGAAAACACAAAACAGATTATTCAGCATCACCCATAACAGCCCAGTTAGTAGCTGAATCTGAGATTTTCTCACTACATCTGAAGTGGGTTTGGATAAAATTCAGATGCATGTGATCTGCACAATCTCCTGCAGAAAATATTTTCTCATGTAACCTGCAACTTTTATGTTCTACCAACATGATTCAAAGTGCAGAAGCCATAAAGTAAGTGACACTTCCCTGTTCCTTTGCACATCATATTTTCTGCATTACCAAAGTCTTTGACCCCCTGCCCCCAACACAATCCATGATTTCAAGCACCAGCCATTCCAGCACCAGCTCACTTTTCCGTTGACGGTTCCCCATGAGGCTATAGTTTTATGGCACTTCCTCCTTGAAAAGTTGTCTATTAACACTGTAGAGATAACGACTAATATATTTCATCAACAACCCATACGAAAATATTCCCTTACTTCTCAAAGAGGCCCCCTGCAAAGCTCCTTCACTCTTCTTTACAATACGTGTAGAAGGAAACTGCACATTTGCAGTCTCCTGGGAGCCATATGGAAGACAGAATTCATGGAATTCATGGAAATATTTGCTTGGGAGGAGATGGAGAAAAACAGTTACCTGTATTACATTAAATCACACTCACTTCAGCAAGGATCTGCAAAACCATTCACAGTAAACTTGTTAGTCCTATTCGGACTTTTTAATTTAAACCTGTATGAGTAATGTTACTTCCACACCAAATAAAAGGTAGTGCAAAGTAATTCAGGAAGTATGGTTTACATACATTTTTCTTTATTTATTTCTTCTTGCGTTTTTAATTCTTCTCTTTCATCCTCACAGCAAAACTGAGGCAGTGTGGACTGGGTGATTGAGTAGTGAGGTGGATTGTGAACTGGCTGTAGGATAGAAGCCAGAGAGTAGTGGTTAATGGGACAGAGTCTAGTTGAAGGCCTGTATCTAGTGGGGTCACTCAAGGATCAGTACTGGGACCAGTCCTTTTCAATCTGTTCCTTAATGACTTTGATGAGGGATTAGGGGGCACTGTCAGCAACTTTGCTGATGACACAAAGCTGGGTGGTGTTGCCAACACCCCAGCAGACTGCGCTGCCATTCAGTGAGACCTCAACAGGCTAGAGAGCTGAGTAGAGAGAAACTGAATGAGGTGCAGCAAAACTAAGTGTAGAGTCTGGCATCTGGGCAAGAACAACCCCAGGGACCAGTGTAGGTTAGGGACTGACTTGTCAGCACTGCAGGAGANGCTAGAGGGTGTCCAGAGTAGAGCAATGAAGATGATGAAGGAGTAGAACACCTCCCTTATGAGGAAAAGCTGAGGGAGTTGGATCTTTTTAGCTTGGAGAAGAGGAGGCTGACGAGTGGGTGTCAGGAGGATGGAGCCAGGCTCTTCTCAAGGTCATGTAGTGACAGGACAAGGGGCAATGGGTGCAAGCTGGAACAGAGGAGGTTCCATATAAATATCATAAGAATCTTCTTCACAGTGAGGGTAACAGAGCATTGGAGCAGGCTGCCTGAGGGGCTGTGGAGAATCCTTTCCTGGAGACGCAAGACCTGCCTGGATGTGTTCCTGTGCAACTTGGTCTAGGTGATCCTGCTGTGGCAGGGGGATTAGACTAGATGATCTTTCAAGGTCCCTTCCAATCCCTAATGATACTATGATTCTGATCATGCTATTATCATACGTCTAAGTTTAGCTTTGCTCTCTGATGCTAACTAGCATATCATACACTTGCTGAGGCTACCGTGAATGAGGATTTAGTATTGTAGCAAAAGTTGCGTTAAACCAAACAAGCAACTTCCCTGAAAAAAATAATTTTAGAAACAACAAAAGATGGGTAAGAGCCAAGGCAAGCAGCAATCAGAGATTTGGAATGAGCTGTAGAACAGAGGTGAGGACATAGACGAAGGGCATAAAGTATGCCATTTATCCACACGCCAGTGCACAACAATGTTTTCTGGCAGATGGCAGCCTTCAGCGTGTCATCCACATGAATCATACACATTCCTCCATACATATTTCTGAATATTTCAGTACCTTTCGTTCACTGCTACTGATCTTTAAAATCTGTATGTCCTCAGACAACCATCCTGCTTCATGTGCTAGCACAACCTTCCTCTGCTTCTGGTTATTCCCCATGGGAAAGCGCATTACCTTCTGAACAGCAATGTACCCTAAACATCAGTCATTAAATGAATGGTATTTACCAGAGCTTTCGCTGTACAGTACTGATTTCCATATAATCACTACTGTGCAGGGCTCCGATTTTGGGAGCTGACCCACTCGACAGCAGGAATCTGCTCCTGAGCACCTAAGAGCAATCTGGAGACCAAGTGGTTTGGTTTTGCTTTAACTCACGAGACTGTAATGTAGACATGGCATTAGAGGGCAACTGCCCACAAGTGTCCAAGCAATAATCATGCTTTAGAGAGACGTTTTCAGAAACATACAAACACTCTGCTCTGGGGCAAAGCAGATATTTTTCAAGCAGGAAGGTCACTAGTCATTTCAGGTGTAGTATTTGACAAGAAAATGCTAACAAAGGAAAATCTGTACTGTCAGGTGAATGAGAAATTATGTTATTTAGCTGTGTGCTCAGCATTGCTCAGTGAAGAGAACGTTGCATACCAGGGTTTTCAATAGCTCTTTTTTGGCTTGTTTTAGAACACTAAAACTTCAGACATAAGATGATACAATAAGAATAGTGACATTTTACAGCAAGGTATTGAGTCCAGAGCTAGAAGCACATTGGCTTGTGGCTGCAACACTCCTGCACTGCTTCAGTTCCACCATCTGGTCTGTGCTTGCACCAGTGCTATAGCAAGGCTGTTACTTGGATAACGCATCCCACTATAGCTGAGCAATGTGACCTGCTCGCACAAGCATACTTCTGCCCTCAGCGACCAACTCTTCCCAGCACAGCAGTGTCCTGCCTTATTTGTGCTACAATGGCACCCTGAGCATCCTGATGAAAGTTTGCATAGAAAACAGCCCAAGGTATGAAAGCTGAGCTCAACACAGCTTTTGGAAAGGAAATAAAGCAACATTTTAGACAAGATGCACAACCAGGAGGATGCTGAGCAGAGCTTGTATTCACCTGGCAGCAGACAGCCACCTACTTGATTAGCCTGACCTCAGAATGCAGCAGGCTGCAAACTCCTTTTCCACTATTGCAAACTGAGGTTGTTCTCTTCAAAACTGCAGTGAGCTGAACTACACTAAATCACATCAGAAGAAACACAGTTTTGCATTTACACCATGTACCATTCCCTGTACACCCAAGCCTGCCAGATACTGACCTGGCTGCCCTGAGCTGGTGGTGCCTAGCTGACCTGCTTCCATCTCACCCACCTTCTGAACGCCTCTCCACTCCTTTGCATGCAGACATGGATTTCCCCACAACTCACTAGTAAGAATATACATGGCAACTCAGTCTGCTTCTGAAACTTGCTAGAACTCTACTGTTTCTAAACCTCTGTCAGCTTTTATACTGGCTCAGCCACCCTTACATGGCAGTGCAGCTTACAGATCAGATACAGCTTTTATTGATAGTCATCAGTGTTATGATTAGGTCAAGGTTTTTCTAATATAATGGAATTAACTTCTCCTGAAATACTTGCCATCATCTTCTAAAGACACATCATAAACTCAGGCAGTTTAAATGCAAAAGTCTTTCAACTTAGACCTGCAAATGCTCTCAAACTCAAAAGTGAAATCAAAAGCCTTGGTTCTGACTGACTCATTTACTTGCATTTACTTTGAGAAGGCCAGTCTATGCATGAGCTGACAGCATAAATTGGGGCTTTTATAAATCAAAGCAACATTTGCATGTACCAGGTGACAACAGGTATTTTCAGTCACCCTGAGCAGAAAAACTAGAATAAGCAACTTGCCAGAATAACCTATTTTACACATATACACATCTATCTATAGCACAGAATAATTATGTTGCTAGAAGATTTTAGTATTAATCTCTTCATCTTGGTAGGCAGCTTTCTGAGGATCTTAAGAAACATGCAGGCTCCCAAGTACTTTCAATATCCTTTTATGCTACTGATTTTTCCATGTAGCCCTTACCCACTCAAAAAAAGTAGAAAATAAAATATGCAGATTTTCCCTGCCTTGTAAATAGAGAAAACACTGGCATACAGGTCAGCCACAAATACTCCATGCCATTGCAAGCCTTTAAGAGGAGGAAGCATCTGCTCACATCAGGACTAAATGCAGAGTCAGGTCTAAACAGTTTGATATGTCAATGTACAGGAAAGCACCTAGAAAACATCTGAGGTCCCTACGTTTATCCGCAGCACTGCTGTTAGTCTAAAAGCTGCAGAATACGACAAGAACAATTCATTCACTTTCCCTTTGGCTCATTTTTGATCAGTTTATATATATATTAAGTTCATTTTTTAAAAGGACCTAATGCAATCCATCTACATATAAACGTACCCACACAGAATCTTAAAAGCCAAATCATTATCAGTGAAGAAAAGTTTCAAAACTTAACTGGTATTTTGCTCTTGAGCGAAGAGACGTGGATTTTTACTCCTGTGCTGTGAATGCAGCTACCAGCAGAGAGGAAGACCTTCTCCAAAACAGTCAGTGCAGCTTCGTAACTGGCTGTTTCAAGACTGAAGTTTAGATACAAACAACTGGTGCTCAAAGTTGGAAAGGGTGGAGCTGACCACAAAAAAACCGCCAGTGAGTTAAGGCTGGCCAGGAGAAGATAAGAGTCACAAAAAGTGTTTGTTAGCGCCATGAAAGAAGAAAAGAAGGGGTGAGGCTCCTGTGTTACAACAGAAATAAATAGCCTCAGTAATAAATATGGAGAATTAAGTAAAGTTGTAATAATCTCACTTGCAGTGAAAGGTGTATCTGGGCTGGATTCAGAAACCCAGTTGACAGTGGGCTGGTCCCATACAGAGGTCAGCCTGTGCAGGTTTTTCCAGCTCCTCTAACCTGGTACACACCAGCTTGCCTCCGTGAGCTGAAGCAGCATGTTTACTCCTGCGATAAGCTGCCTTGAGGCACCCTATGATTAAAGCAAAACCTGAAACACTGAACTCCTTTGCAAAGCCCATCTTCAGCACACCCAGCTCCCTGCACCAGCAATCTCCACGCTCCCAGCACTGCTGCCATGAATGGTGAATGTAGGTCCTTCCTTTATATTTTCCTCACACTGTTATGCTTTCTCAAGCTATGCTACACATCTTGTTAGATGATTTTAAATGCTACAGGAAATAAAATTCCAGCTTGTCAGGGGTTTTAACAATTTTCTGAGCACAATGAGCTCTTTTTTTTTCCAGTATGTGCAGGAGTAGAGAGGGCAGAAGCACCTGTGGTGGTGATACACCAGGACAGCTGAGAGCTCTTGTAAGGTGTTCTTTATGCATGTGCTCCTGCAGCCAGGGAGGATGGTCATCAGGATTTTCCAGGCACTGTGAAGAGCATGTACTAAACCTGAAACCAAAGGTTTCCATAACTGCAAATACGAAAAATCCAACCTAATGAGAACAGCTAAGTAAGTTCTTTTAATTGTTATTCATTACTCACACTGCAATGGAAACCCCTCTTCCTGCTCTCACCAGATCAATTTGATCCATATATTAAACAGAAAAAACACAGTGTATTTTGTTACAACACACAGGAAAGTTATCAGGCAAAGAACAACACATCTGATTGTTCAATGAGTTCAATAATCTCAAGACCATGGCACCAAAAGTACAACAGGATCTGCAGACATCCCACAAGATGACAAAATCCCAAATCCAAGCAGTTAACAATCGTTAGTAAGATGAGAAACAAGGATGGGAGGTGGAATTGATATGAAAACTGCTGGTGTTTATCTAATAAACCCCCATTTAAAAGTACATGGAAAACAACAATACAGGAATAAGAGATAAATGAAACATAACTCTTATGAATACAAAGCATTAAAGTGTTAGAGAAAATGGGAAAACTCCCAGCTGCACTTGTGGTGCAGGACATGGGTCTGAATGCCATCATGTAACATCACAGCTACAGAAATGAAAGTTAGGCAGTGGGGTTTTCTTAGTTTCTCAGAGATCTATTGAATGCTCTTGATTTAAGGCAGCATTAGCCTGAGCACAAATTCCCCCTTAGTTTGAATGCTGAACTTGCCCAGCACCTCTGTTTAGCCTACGCTCAGCAGTCTGTTACCACTGCTCAGATGACTTCTTTAAGGGACATTTTGTGGCACGTCTCAAACAACCGAGCAAGTTGAGATCACCTCCCCTGGTGAATGAAAAGCTGCAGTTTGTATGACGAAAGCATATGATTAAATAAGCAACTGCGATGAGAGGAAAAGTCATGAATCCCCAGCAGGAAGTCCAGAAAACCTCAGAGAAGACCAAAGGCAGAGGAGGGAGCTGCCATGTGAACAGCTTGACCAGCAAAGAGGTCCCATGGGGATGGATAAGGTTGTGACCTTTTCCTGGCTGTTCCTGAAGGATATGAAAGGTTTTTTGAACTTTTGGCAAAAAAGCAGTGGAAGCTGAAACATGTGAGGAACTGAAAGGACTTTGATATTTTAAGAAAATAAACTGGCCCTAAAGGGAGTGGTGTTGAGAAAATACTGCACGTTCACTCAATACCAAGCAAAGTAAGCTAGACAACTGCAAAAGCTGAGGGGAAAAAATAAGGCATCCTTCAGTTCTGTTCTGATAGTTTGAAAATAACAGAAAAAAATTCAGTGTGGGTGGGATTGCTTGTTTTTGAGGAGCAAAAAATCCGCCTGCATGCTGCATGTCAACGTAAACCTCTGAACAGACAAGTTGCTAAGCTTGACTTATCTCCCCACTGTTTTAGGCAAGACCAGTTGGCATGGGAAACAGGGGGGTGTGTGCATGCACAAGGCAGGAAGGAAGAGAGGCAAAGGAGAGAAGTACATTTTTAACCTCAGCTTAAAAACAACCCTGATTTTGCAATACAGATGGCTAGACCTGAGCCAGTGCCCTCATGCAATGGCAGCACTGAGCCAGAATCACCCTTACACCCTGCCAAGCCATGACAGAATGCATGGTGCTCTCTATATCCAACACAAAAATCAAAGCAAAGCACAATGAGATCCTGCCAGCAAAGTGCTCAACTTAAAACCAAACAAGCTCCAAATAACTGTGTTTCATATGTAAAAATAGCAAGTGCACACTCAACGGGGCCTCACAATGCAGACAAAACTTTCACTGGTAAATTCAAAACACAAACGATGCATTTGCATTCCAATAACCAGGCAGCTTTATGTTTACATATTTCAGCTGTTAAACTCATCATTTTATAAACAGATTTGACTACTCCAGTGTTTTCTTACATCAGAAGGAATAAAAAAAGTACTCATATAACAACATCTCATGTATAAGAATGCATCCTCTCCCATTTCCACCTCAACCTGCAGCTCTTGAATTTAAGATCCTCAGGGCAACCAGGAGGAAGTGTTCTAAGCTTACAACTCTGGACTTTAGGCATGCAGACTGATCGCTTCAGGGAACTGCTGGCCAAAGTAGCACTGGATGAAGCCCTTGAGGAAAGAGGGGCCCAGGACGGCTGGTTAGTATTCAAGGATCACCTCCTCTGTGCCCAAGAGCAACATATACTAACAAGGAGGAAAGCAGGGAAGAATGCTAGGAGGCCCACTTGGTTGAGCAAGGAGCTCGTGGACCCGCTGTCACACAAAAAGAAACTCTACAAGGAGTAAAGTTTCAAGGCTGAGGTTCTCAGTGACTT
>VZRI01008889.1:0-37097 GCA_013397515.1 Upupa epops | reverse complement strand
GTTAAGATCCCAGTGAATGTCTGAGAGGTTGAATTTACCCAAGAGAATCAGGGTAGGAGATCTTGAGATGTCCTCCAGTTGTTTAAAGAATATTTGATCAGCCTCGTCATCCTGATTGAGTGGTCTGTAACACTCTCCTAATACAATATCGATCTTGTTAGCTAACCCTGTAATCTGAACCAATAGGCTCTCCACTCTGTCTCTGATCTCAAGTTCTGTCACTTCCAGGACTTCAGCAATATACAGGGCCACTCCTCCACCCCTTCTTCCTCACCTATCTCTCCTAAATAGCGTATACCCTTCCAATCCAATACTCCAGTCATATGACTCATCCTGCCACGTTTCAGTGACGGCAATTATGTCATACATTTCCTGGCACACCAAAGCTTCAAGTTCCTCCTACTTGTTGCCCAAAAACAATATGGAATGCTTCACGAATTTGTGTGTCATCCTTGCACAGGGGCCATGCTAATCTTCTCTGTATCGTTCCAATTTTAGTATACATGCTGCCGAAGTAAGCACGTCACTGAGTGCTGCATGCAGCTGTTTTGTCATGGGAACGTGGTGAATATACAGAGAGAGTGGTTCTTCAAGGATCAGTGGAAGGAAGGTTTCATCTGAATTCTATTGTTGGCTGAAATGAACGAGTTCTTCTTTCATTCACAGCTGTAAATTCATTACATTTGAAATGATGGACTAAACGAAATTAATTGGTAAATTTTGTCTTGAGATAAACCCCTTGATACAACGCAGCTAAAATCCCAAGGGAAATGACAACATAGTTTAAAAATGGCAAGAAAAAAGGGACATATTTTGAATCTCCTCCAAAGACTATTCCGAAAAGATGTCTTAATCTTCTTTGGTTAAAGCAGTTGGATTACAAATTTTTTGAGCTTTCCTTTGAATTTTTGGGTCATAACAGGACTACACAAGGAGGTAGTAGCCATCTAAAAAAAATCAAAGAAGGGAAATCTTAGATTAGTTTCAGTAAAAGACATGGAAACTGGGGTGCTAAACAGAGAAGCAATTGCAAAACATACTTTAACAAAAAATCCACATATTTTTTTCAGTTCTCATCTACCATTAAAGATGTATTCATTGATAAGTCTGACAGTACTACAGTACTACTGGAATATTAACAGCACTTGAAATAAACATCTTCAAGCTTACTCCTAATACACTTGATATTATTTTCACTTCAGTCACTAGTGACAAATAATTCAATAACACACAGGAGTCAGTAAAGACACTTCCCTCTTGATTATAAGCCCTACATGGCACTAGATCCCTCTTCCTTCTTTTCTTTCTTTGCCCAAAACATTGGAATTTCCTTGCTGCTTTCACTCTCAAGAGACCACCCACCCTCAAGTGATTACACCAGTTATTACTTGCTGTGCATTTCCCAATAAGGAATGAAGCCATGTTTTTGGGGTTGTTATTTATCTTTTACAGTTGTTTTGTTCCCCTGACAATTCATGGTCCTGCCTAGCTAGGATTGTCAAGACTGGCTGTAAAACCAGTTTTAAGGGTGAATTTTTGCAAACAGCATTATTCACATACGTATTAATCTCTCAAAGAGTCTGAATTCAGGAGGTTAGTATCATAGCTATGTGTTTAAAATATCAATAATTTCTAGCCTGTTTCCTCACCTTGTCCCCATCCCTATTTTCACAGAAAGCATCAGGTGTAGCACAGCAGCTGCTGTACACTGCATTCTGTATGTATCTCTAAGTGTTCTGTATTAAAAGAAGGACAATAAAAGGTTCACATAATCCAAGCAAAGCAGATATCTATGAGCAGGAGTGGCATGAAGGCAGGATCATGTGCACTGGAGCTCCTCACTTACAAAACAGCTAAAAGCAGTCCATAAAACCCACTAGAGACAAGGAAAAAGCAAGCAGGCAAAAACCCTTGATTGCCTCTCCAAATACAAGGATTAGAAAACACCTTAGAAAACTATACTCTGGTAGGTTCAGCTAAAAGAGAAAGGGGGTAGATTAGGTAACTTCTTACCACAGAAAGCAGAGAAAGGTAAACATTTTCTGATACCATTTAAACGTAAAGAAAGAAAAATACAGCAAGGGCTACAAAGAGTCCTTTGTAAGAAAGTTACTGGAGTTTGTGACTTTACTGGAAAAGTATTATTACTAAGTGATAGTTGAGTCTGTTCTTATTTTAGGTACCAAACATTTCCTGCACGCTCATTGCTCATTCAGTTGTGCTTCTGTGCAGATTCTGAAAACAGACACTGCTTGATAATGTTGTCTTTTTAATCTGTGTGAGTATTGCTGCATCTGTCATGAAGATTGCAGTGTTCTGTCATTGAAGGTACAGTAAATATTAAACCCTATTACAAATAGAAAGGATTCCAAACAATGCAGATTTGATTTGCTCTAGCCATTGGCTTTAGCTTGTTTCAGTCTTCAGTGGTAAAGGCTCTAGCCACTTCACTGAAGTCCCAGGAGGCAAACACAGAGACAGGGTGAAAGATGATCCAACTACTCTCAGTGAAGATCAGGTCTGAGACCATCTGAAGAACCTAATTGTGCACAAGTCCATGGGGCCTGATGAAATCCACTCAAGGGTCGTGAGGGAACTGATGAATAAAATTGCCAAGCCACTAGCCAGCATACTTGAAAGAGCATGGCAGTCTGGTGAAGTTCCTGCTGACCTCTTCTATGAGGACAGGCTGAGAGAGTTAGGGCTGTTCAGCCTGGAGAAGAGGAGACTCTGGGGAGATCTTGTGGCAACGTTCCTGAAGGGGGCCTACAGGAGAGCTGGGGAGGGGCTGTTTACAAGGGCTTGGAGTGGTAGGACCAAGGGTCATGGTTTCAAGTTGGAAGAGGGGAAATTTAGACTGGAAGTCAGGAGGAAATTCTTCATAGTGAGGGTTGTGGATGTCCCCTCCCTGGAAGTGTCCAAGGCCTGATTGNTCCCCTCCCTGGAAGTGTCCAAGGCCAGATTGGATGGAGCCTGGAGCAACATGGTCTAGTGGCAGGTGGGTTGGAGCTAGATGATCTTTAAGGTCCCTCCCAACCTGAACCTTTCTATGAATCTATAAATCTATGAATCTATGAATAGGTGCCTGTACTGGCAATCCCCATTTCTCTCTTTCATTTTGTTACACTGAAATAATACACAACTTATTGTTAATTATTAATTAATGTTAATTATTAATACTGCCTTACACTTATCTAGCAACATCAGTGAGGCAAACCTTGCAGACCAGAACTGTAAGTTATGTTACACATTCCCTTTACATGTTTTGCACATTTTAGGGATTATTTAAAAGACTCCATGCCAACACACCATTACATACTATTACATAGTGTGATTTCTTCTGTTTGTGGGTAGGATGCAGCCAGAACTTTAGTTCTTGCTTCTTGCTGAACCCTTCTCATGAGTTGCAGGGTGCTAACCTCCAGCTACTCTCCAAGCCAGCTACCACTGCTAGCAGCTGCCATGGAAATCAGTCCAATTAGCCTTGGTACTTACTGTGACCCTACTAATTTATTCTGCCAAGAAGGTTAAGTGAGCAGCTTTTAAATGGTCTAGGAGGAGTGTGTGACAACACAACTGTAAGTAGAAAATTCTACCTCTTGCTGATATTTTCATCTGAGTGCTTACATGAAGACTGGGATCCAATGGAAAGTGGAAAGCCTCAAGAGTTGGATTAAATCAGGCTACAGCTGCCAAAGTGAGCAAGTCAGGTACCTTATGCAGTGGAGCTTTGAGCACTGCCCGTATCTCTACACACATGAAAAACTACTGAGATTGGAGCAACAGAGGAGACACACAGGCTCTTGTTGAGCTTCCCTGCAAAAGCCTAAGGGTTTTTCTGAAACTGCATCTGAGGTGACTATAGAGGAGTTAGGTATTTCAATCACAACATGCACATGCCAACATTTGTGTTAACCTGTGGTATTTGTGGTATTGTAACCTGGTTATATATTGACGCAAACTTTTTACTACCTGAAGATCAGTGCTTTGGTCTTTTGAACAGAAGCAAATGTTACTTTGAATGTTACGTATCTTTTCTTCAACTCCTTAGCTGCTATTTTCCCATTTTTCAAATTTCCTTTGGTATCTAAGGACATGGCAATCAAGCTGATCACATCATATTTGTGCTTTTTGCATCTCTTGAGGGAAAGATGCACCAGCTAACCTACTTAGAAGAATAACCTGTGCACTTTACCTGATGCAGGGCAAGTCAGAGGAGCTTTCTAAAACTTTTTTACCCTGGTTTCAAAGGGATTAATTATTTTTCTACATTCATGTAAGTAGAGAGTAGTAGGACTCCCTTTGCACATGAACCTTCTTAATGCATCCTTTTAATGAAGGTGACATGAAGACGTGTAAAATTCAGACTAAGACCAAGATTCACAGTTTTGACTTTGACTAGACAACCCGGCTCAGATTAACGGAAAACACTGAAAAACCTTCTCACATGCAGATTATTCTGTTCCTTTAATATTTAAATACAAATAAATATAAATATAGGTAATAAAACTTCACCACCATTCACAAGTACAGTTTTATGATTGCAAAAGTGTTACAAGCAGAGCCTTTAGAGCTATATTCCCTCTGTAGGACTAAAGCAAAATTCCTATGGTGTGATCTCAAATTATCTAGTGCCTCAGAATAACCTCCTCCACTGTGGAACTCTTTTTTTTTTTTTTTCAGACTTGCTCTGTTGCTGAGACACCCAGTCATGGGAAACAGTGATTAAAACCTTCCTTGTAACACATTGTGGGAAGAGTCCTTTCAATTGCTGCCATGGCTACAAGATATAAGCTAAGGTCACTATTATGATTGTAGCTGTACTGAGCCTGATTTTTTTTCCTTTATTGTTTTGGTTTTTTTTAAATCAACAGCTGCTGCCTATCACTAAAATTAGATCATGTTTCAGGCAGATATAAAACATAGGATTTTTCTAATTCAGGTGAGTCATGCTGATATTTCTATCTTCTCTGTGGTCCAATCTCTAATCTTCATTATCACTGCAATTTAAATAAAATGTTAACACCTTCAGTTGTCCTGCACCATTAAAATGGCCATCAGAATGTTTTAGTTAATAAACAATTTGAAGTAAACTCATAATTATAGAATTAAGTCTGCATGTTTGCAAACTTTGCTGCATTTTAGAGAAGCATTTTCTAGAACTAATGACATTGCTGGCAATCTGTACTTGTGCCTTATTTAAGTTGTATTATCCTCTGAATTAATCAGATTTATCAGATTTATTCTGGGTGGATTTGCTATCAGTTATTCACAAGCAACTTCCAAAATAAGATCAACAAATACATGGTGTTATTTCCGATTTTAAAAAGTTAATTCTAAGCATCTGGACTGCAAGAAGATCTGTCATGTATTTTAAATGAGACCTCTAAGTCAAAGACCACTTCCATATATACCTGGACCTGGACCAATTCTACCTTCTTGCCTTTCAGCCCCATTTGAGAAACAACAGAGGTAAAGAAAGTTTCTAGGCTAAACTAAAGTATATACAGCTTTATTGTAAATGAAGTGGGATTATTTACTCACATAGCTCTCAAGTGAGTTAATGTTTCTACGAATTAATATCACTCTAATCAGTCTAATAAAGGGTTTTGATACAGAGCAGAAACCAAGGTAGTAAACATAATATGGTGTGACACTGGATAATATACAAGTTTCTTTGGGGTAGTTTTTCTTATAGGTAATACAGAGAACTAAATTATGCACAAGTATGTAATATTTCACATTTTACTTATCTTCTGTTTCTAAAAACTGCTTTTCATATGTAGCTTTCCAAAGCACATAAAGATAGTTCTGACAGTTCTTACCACAAAAATGAAGTATTGCCAACATGTGTATTCCTCTGCAGAGATTTTTCATACTTCTGCATTATCCTTTTAAAAGAGTGTAAAACAACATACTTGGCCTCTCTAGAACAAATATAATTAGTCTCTAAAAATCCACTTCCTTCAAAAAAATAAATTACAGAGTCAGGTAGTATATGTTCCTAGAAGCATCCATGACTTCTCTCAAACCTTAAGGTGCAGGCTTTTATTTTCTATAGTTTCCTTTCTGACAGTAAGCCAAGTGAGGAGAGAATTCCTATTTAGATATATACTGAAAAGTATTAAGTACCTAACTTTTCCACAACTCAAGTATTCAGTTTCAGAAAAGTATATGGAATAAAATGCTACAGAATAAATCTCTAAAAAGTTAATTATCTCTCTGCTCTCAAGCCTTAGCATATTCCAATATTTCTGAATATAAACAGACTGAAGATTTGTTAGTAAGGAGAATACTGGATGACAAATTCTTGGGTAAATTTATTTACAGGAAATGAGTCAGGGATCTCAGGAAAAAATAACTACATTACAGGAATATGAAAAAATGTCTGAAATGTGGATTTTTTTCCCCAGAGACAGAAAGGAAGAGGAAATGTACCCATAAGAACTACAAATCACAAATTCCTAACTTCCTTCTTAAGATACCAGATTTGAATTAAAGTTTTAGTGCTAGGCACCAGTGAGTAAAACAGGCAAAGGAAATAGTTTACCTTTATTCTGTATATTAAAGACTCTTTAATGCAGACACTGAAAAGTACTTGAATAGGTAATTTGCTCTGCTTCTGTAATTCTTTGGAAAGATCAACAGCACTGCACAGAAAAGGATTCTGAGAGCTGCTTCAGGATCTTTTCACATGTTATGCAGCATGCATTTTCCTATGCTAAGTGGAGTAACAGTGACTAGAGGTTTATATGCAAGCAAGAATCCAAAAATTTCATTAAAAAAATCTTTACATATTTTTAGAGAAAGACATTATATTCTTCCAGTTGCTGTAAGGAAGGTGCCAAGGCATACAAACACTAACCTTACTTACACTTTGGAATTTCAAAAAATGTCTTTGTAGTTGACGGAAAAACATTTTCAACACTATCATCGCATACATTCTTTTCAGATGTGTTGCCACTCACATGTGGCAGCACATGAGGTGGATGTTTTCCTGCATTCTCAGCTGTCTCCTTCTCCTTGGTATGCAGGAGATACTAAAAAGTTTGTGACACTTTGTGTGACACAGTTTACGTCAAGAGAGAAGTGCTGCTTTCTAGTCAGAAATTTCAGGTGGGCAAAGGACAAGGGATACCTTTGATGATGTGTTTTTCTTTTGTAACTGGGGCTCACTTGCAAAACTTATTTTGAAATTGAGAAAGCCTGTTCATCTGCTTGATGGCAGGAGGGCCCTACAGATAAATCTGGACAGGTTGGTTCAGTGGGCGAAGGCCAATTATATGAGCTTCAACAAGGTCAAGTGCTCAGTTCTGTGTTTGGGTCACAACAACCCCAGGCGTGGTACAGACATGGGGAAATTGATAGGAAGCTAACCACTAGAAAAGGTCCTGGCAGTGTTGATCAACATCTGAATGAATGTGAGCACGCAGTATGCCCAGATGGCAAAGAAGGCAAATAGCATTCTGGCTTACATCGCAAATAGTGTGACCAGCAGGAGTAGAAAAGTGATTGTTGCCCTGTAGTTGACAATAGTGAGGTTGCACCTTGAATACTGTGTTCAGTTTTGGACCCATCACCACAAAAAAAGACATTGAGGTGCTGGAGTGTGCCCAAAGAAGATCAATAAAGTGAGCATTGGGTCTAGAGCACAGAACTTAAGAGGAGTGTCTGAGGGAGCTGAGGTTGTTTAGTCTGGACGCTGAGGGGAGTCCTTACTGCTTTCTAGAGCTACTTGAAGTTGTAGGTGTTGGTCACGTAACAAGTGACAAAACAAGAGGTAATGGTGTCAGGGTAATGGCACCCTGAGAGACTTAGGCTGGATATATTGGGAAAATTGTCTTCAACAAAAGGTTTAACAACTATTGAAACAGGCTTTCCATGGAAGAGGTAGACAGGTCCTTTTCTGCTGGGCAGCTTTCGAGCCACTCAACTCCAAGCCTACAGTGTTACTTGGGGTTGTTGTGACCAAAGTGCAGCATCCAGCACTTGGTCGTACTGTACCTCACACAACTGGCCTCAGCCTATCGATCCAACCTGTCCAAGTATCTTTGGAGAGCCTTCCTGCCCTCGAGCAAATCAACACTCCCACACAACTTGGTGTTGTCTGCAAACTTACTGAGGGTGCTCTCAATCCCCACATCCAGGTCATCAATACAGATATTAAAAAAGACTTGCCCCAAAGCTGAGCCCTGAGGGACACTGATTGTGACCAGCTGCCAGCTAGATTTCATCCCATTAATCATAACTTCCTGGTAAGGGCCAGCCAGCCAGTTTTTAACCCAGTGAAGGGTACATTTCTCTATACCATGATTTGCCTGTTTCTCCAGAAGAATGTTGTGGGAGACTGTGTCAAGTCTTCCCAAAATCCAAGTAGACAGCCTTCCCCCCCATTCAAAAGTCAAGTCACATGGTCATAGAAAGACATCAAGTTGGCTAAGAAAGGTTTCCCTTTCATAAACCCATGCTGACTGTCCCCTGATCCCTTGGCTGCCCTGCAATTGCTGTGAGAGCTCAATTCAAAATGATCCTGTCCATGACCTTTCCTGCTACTGAAATCATGCTGACAGCCCTGTAGTTCCCTGGATCCCCTGATCTAGAGTGAGGTGTCCCTGCCCATGGCAGGGGAGTTGGAACTGGATGATCCTGTGGTCCCTTCCAACCCTGACTGAATCTGTAACTTCTTCCCAGGGAGGATGAAGGGGCACTGGAGGAGGCTGCCCGGGGTTTTGTGGAGTCTCCTTTTCTGGGGACTGAAACCTACCTGGGCCTGGTCTGGGTGATCCTGCTGTGACAGGGGGATTGGACTGGATGATCTTTCGAGGACCCTTCCAATCCCTGATGATTCTATGATTCTATGGCTCTCCTGCCAGCTTCCTAAGTACTCTTGGGTGAATGCCATCTGGACCCATAGATTTATGAGTGTCTACTGCTCACCATCCTTATCTTCAAGCTCAACATCCTGGGAACAGTTGGTCTGTCTATTAAATGCAGAGAGAAGGACAGCATTAAGTATCTCAGCCTTTCCTCATCATTGGTTGCAATGTTTGCCCGGCCCACCCCCCCATCCCGCCTCCAGTAAGGAATAGAGATTCTCCCTCCAATATCTTATATTATTGATTGATCTATAGAAACTTCTTTTGTTGTTTTATTGTTTTTTTGTTTTATGCCAGTGGCTACGTGGAGTTTCAGCTGGACTTTTACTTTCCTAATTTTCGCTCTGTATAACCTGACAAGATCATTGTATTCCTTCTGAGATGCCTGGCCCTTCTTTCAGAGGTGGTGAACCCTCCTTTTCTTCCTAAGTCCCTTCCTAAGATCCTTGTTCAACCAGGCTGGCCATTTTCCCTGCCCTTTAATCTTATGACATGGCGGATAGCCTTCTCCTGAGCCTTTAAGATCTCCTTCTTGTAGAGTGTCCAATTTTCCTGGACTCCTTTACCATTCAGGACAGTCTTCCGAGGGACCTTCTCAACTAGTGTTCTGCACAGACTAAAGTCTGCCCTCTGGAAATCCATGGTGGAGGTTCTGCTAACTGCCCCCTTTACATCACTAAGAATTGAGCAGTTTGTGATCACTAAGCCCAAGACAGCCTCCAACCACCACATCTCCCACTAGTCCTTCTGTATTTGTAAAGAGGAGGTCAAGCAAGGCACCTTCCCTGGTAGGCTCACCTAATAGTTGTGTCAGGAAGTTACTTTCCATACACTCCAGAAACCTCTTAGTTTGTCTGCTTGCTGCTTAGACTTCCAGCAGATATTTGGTAGGTTGAAGTCCCCAGCCAGAACAAGGGCTGGCGATCGTAAGACTTCAGCCAGCTGTTTATAGGCTATTTCATGTGCTTGCCGGTCTTGACTGGGTGGTCTATAGCAGACTCCCAGCCCAGTATCTCCCCCATTTGCCTTCCCTTTCATCCTAACCCATAAACTTTCAACTTTAGCGCTGTTGAGATCAATTTCTATACACCTAAAAAACTCCCTAACATACAGGGCCATACCCTCACCTCTCCTTTCTTGTCTACCCCTTCTGAAGAGCATTCCAGTCATGACAGTCATCCCACCATATTTCTGTCATGGCAACTACATCATAGCTGTCACGCTGCACAATGGCCTCCAGTTCATCCTGCTTGTTGCCCATGCTACATGCATTAGTGTAGATGCACTTGATCTAGGCTACCAATTTCACCTCCATGCTTTGTCTTTCACCCCTAGGCTCATGACTTCATCACTGGTGAGCCAGGTTTTATTCCCTTCCCCTTTCATTTCTAGTTTCCTGGCCACTTCTGTAGTTACTAAACTAGTAATGAGCTCTGGGCTATTATTGTCCCATGTAGCACTGTCTTCATCAATACTGGAGAGCTGCCTCTCAGTGCACACCTAGTAAAAAACCCATCCCCGTTCAAGTCTAGGTTAAAGCCCTCTGAATGAGCCCTGCTAATTCCTGTCCCAGAACCCTTTTACCTTTCTGAGATAAAACTTTCCCATGCATCACTGCCAGGTCTGGTTTTTTATCAAACCAGCCATTATCAAAGAACCCAAAGCCTTGCCTGTAGCGCCAGTCTTGTAGCCAGGCATTTATGGACTGAAACCTTCCCTAGTAGCCCATGTTCTCACCTGCAAATGGAAGAAAAGAAGATAAAGCAATTTGAGCCCCAGACTCTTTTCACCAGCTGTCCTAAGGCCTTGAAGTCTTCTTCATTCCACTCAAGCTACAGAATGCAGCTTCCTCCTCACCTGTCTGGAAGATCAGTAGTGGGTAACAGTCAATTGATTTGACCAGATTAGTGAGCGTCCTAGTCATATCCCTGATTTGAGTTCCAGGTAGACTGCAAACTTCCATGTGATGAGGGTCAATCCAGCATATTGGGCCCTCAGTTCCCTTCAGGATTGAATCCTCAATAACTAGTACCCTTCTCTTCTTCTTTGTGGAGAAGGTTGTCATATTGCTGGAAGGCCTATCCAATCACTACAAGACCTCTGGAATATATTGCCTCTCCTATCTATCCCTGACCGATAGTCTTCCAGGAGGGGCTCATACCTATTTCTCAGAGGCACCTATGTAGGCAAGGCAGGTGGGTGTTTACCTTCTGCAACAGCCTTGAACTTTCTTCCACTTACCCCTTTTACTTAGGCTTCTATGAACTAAACAATATCTGAAGTTTCTCCAAACTAAGTCATTGCATGACTCTACGATCTTTACTTCCATTTCTGCAGGTAATCTTACAGATCTTACAGATCTACAGTCCAAATCTCCCTTTAAATTAAATCAGTTAGAGAATATTTCTTTCTCTTAAACCCAAGAGAATGTCTTTATCCACAGTACTAGACTATTATTCTTAACAAAGCAAGCTCTATGAAAAGGTGATGAAATATGAGAAATGGAGGAAGACAGCCAGATTGTAAAGTAATTCACACAGATTGAGGAAAAAAAGGACATGTCATTCAAATCTCACTTACAGAGCCCTTTTTCCCCAGAATACCTGTACCTTAGTTCTATTATAATGTTCAGGTATACACAAGTCTGCAGTAAATATGCCAACCCAAACAGTGGTCCAGGTTTCAAAGTACAGTATTTAACTGTAACACTAAGAAAAAATATACACAGATGAGTAATGAACTTCAGGGTCAAATTACTAAGATTCCATCTTCTGTTGCTCCCCAGAAGCAGTATCAATAATTCAGTCATGCATATTTAAATCCACAGATGCCATTGCCTGAAAATATCTCCAACTTTGCCTGTGAAAGAATAACTGTCTTCCATTGTTTGATAATCTTAGACTGTGATTTGGCAAAATAAGCAGAAAATTACCTAATTGATTCTCTGTACTTCTCTTTATTTTAGATTTTTTAAAACTGTAGAAAGGTATTTTGGGTATGTAGCCTATACTTTAGTCTGTGTTCTCTTAGAAATATTATTTATTGAATAGAACTACTTAGGGCATTTTTCATATCAGAACAGCACAGTCATTACTTTTATAGTTCTCAGAATGGGTTATAATCACATAATGAACAGCTTAGCCAGTATTGTAGTAATACAATTTGGAGTGAGACCATTGTTTACTGCCCATGATTGAAATTATATTGTGCATACAGAAAGATTAGTTCCATTATAGATTTTCTTCTAGCAGTCTCATGATTTTAGGACTTCTTTCAATGTGGTTTAAAAAAGGTGTCTTGTTTCTATTTGCCTTTGCAGTTTTTTAATATAATTATTTTATCTTTGGGTACTTAGTACAATTAATGACCAGCAGATAATTTATAAATTTAATAACATCCTGTGTAGTTGGTAGTTTTCCTAATTGGGGAGTAGGAGGAGGATGGGAAAACATTAAAATTGAAATTAATACAGAGTTGACAGGTAAAATTACTTGGCAGGTAATATATTTCAGAATCTTTAGCCTGTAATAGATTATTGAAAAGTCAAAAACTCCTGACTTCAGCACCAGAGCCATTGCTCAGGCTGACTGTGGGTAAGACCCCAAATGTTTTAAGTCTAGCTACCAGAATGCAAGAAATGCAGAGCAGCTGGGAAAGTATGACTTGAATAGCATTGCATACCATCTTATCATTCCAGGTGACATTCAATTACTACAAATATGAAACTGCTGGATTTTTTCCCCCAACAGTTTTTTTGGGGGTTTTTTTGATTGACTGTTACCCATCTTGGATTATGTGTATTAAGTGATACAGCAAGACTCTAGGTTGCTTACAGTTTGAAAGTTAACACAACTATACAAAATTAACATTGTAATGTTTTAATTATGTATTCTGATACAGGTTTATTCTTTGTTTAATAAATATTCCTGATAAGGGATGTTTTACTTTGTATAAAATTTGTAAATTAGTTCTGGTCTTAGGCTAGTGATTCATAATCTTATACTCATTTTTAAATGAATATATTCATTATATTCCTTTGAAAGCTTTACCAGTCTAATGACTGCCTACAAATTACTAGCAATTAGTATTATTTTGATAATTGAGGTAGAACACAATTAAGCATGAACCTATAGTTCTGTGATGGATGATTTCTAAATACTGAAAATTATTTAATGCATATTTATGTACAAATGGACACAAATACAACTGTATGGACCCAAAGTCCTGGTCTATAAATACCTGTTTAAGCCAAGTATTTCACAAACTCTCCTCCTAAAATTAATGTCATAGATTATGGTGTTCTTTCATTCACGTAGCTTATGCAACAGTAGATATCATTAATTAGCTAATGAGAAGAAAGAAAATAATCAGCTTATTAAAGAAAAAACACATTAAAGAGCTTAGTTATAATAAGGCACTCCTACCACTACATGAACATTCAGGATACAAGATTGAGCAAACTTGATTGCCCTTTCATTTTAAAGGGCAGGTACTATTGAAATTTCTCTTCTATACAGAAGCAGCTCTTTGGAAATTGGATAATTTTGTATGTATAATCATAATTTGGTCTTAATGGCTATAGATGCCAAGTTTCTCTTTCTACGTTGAATGTTCTATTTTAAAAGGTTAATTTGAAAGCCAGAAAGTTGTTTAGGACAGCTGATCATCCTAACAACTGCATGCAGTTTATATTTGGTGGTGAGGGGGTGGGGCAAGAATTTTAAGTATAGGCACTAATAGAGCTTATTGATAAATCTTTGCTTATAGTGGTGGGATTTATTATTATTAAAGCAGTATATGATGACTTTAAGCAGCACTGAATTCTTACTCAGTTAAACATTATAGTAAGGAGCAGTCCATCCGATGAAAAACCTCTGGTCTAACCTCAGACAACATTAGAGTCACAAAGAGAAGATAAAATATTATGGGAAAAATGTGACATCTAACTTTTATATAGCTAGATATTGATTATCTTAATGTTCTAATGTACTTCTTATTACCTTTATTTGTATTTATTACACATTTCTGTCAATATTGAATAACTCTTCTGTGTGGACTTCATCAATTTGTGACCACAGAAGCTCCGACTACATTATCTATATTACAGAGCTGTCACAGTCCTTCTCTTGTCAGCAATGACTGTCAAAGTAACTAAGGTCTTTCAAGATAACTAATTAAAACGTACTTGTCCATACTTGTTACAAAAAGGGCCTGAAAGGGCATTGAGGGAAGGCTTAAAAGATTCTCTTAATAAAAGTAGCGATATATAAGTTCTACAACACGCATTAGCAGTTTACATTTGCATTTTTGCAGCAAGATGGCTGGAGTTTCAATCCCCATACAAGTTAATCCAGGAAAATCTGTGCAGCTGGTAAAAACTATTAAAATAGAAAAAGTGAAAATTCTTTAGGTTCCATTTGGCCTTTTGTCCATTTAAGGAGAAATAAGTCCAACGACATTAATATTACACAAAATATATACCACAGTTCTGAAAAGATATATCTATGTATTTTACTATGCTTTCATTTTCTCTTGGGACTATACAGCATTGTGCATCTGGAATCCAAATTGTCTTGACGCAAAAAGAAAACATTATATTCTTCTTGATTCCCTGCACAGGAAGTTATTAGAATGGTATTTGTTTTCAGCACTGTGTTAACCATGCTCCAGATTAGTAGAGCAAATAATCTGTTTGGTTGAAATTGTTTGGCTTTGGCCTGTAAATAACGAAGCACATTTTCAACACACTAAAATCTTTAATTGTATTAATTAATGAGACATCACAGTTCTAGAAAATGTATCCTGTTGATTAAGTTCTTGGATGGCAATGAATGTTTTTATTGCTTGGTTGTATTTAAATTTCTAAATATCACCACTGTGGGTTTCATTAAAGAGAACACAGTATCTTGCACATGGCCAAGTGAGATATGCCCAGGTAAACAGTAACTTGGAACTAATAATACAGCCCTCCATGAATAAAGCTTCCCTGCTGGTGTTCTGTGAAAAGGGAGAGAAGCACATACTTGAAGGCCTTGATTCATAGCTGACATTCAATCTGACCTCTCTTTCACATTGCATGAAATAAATACTAGAGGCTGGGTGTTTGTTGTTAGAATATGTGCTACTGTGACAAATTAACAGGCAAGATGATAAAACCCAGGGGAAGAAATGAGGATGATAGTTCTAGGAAAGTTGGATGGTTTAATCTTTTTTCACTCACAAATAGGAGATTTTTGAAACTTAACTAAAAATTTTCCTTATGTCTTTCGTTTTGTGTCTCAGTACTTTGTTCTTTTATCCCCACTCTAGATTCCCCCCTCCTTTTATTTCCCCAAATGTTGATGAAAGAAAAACACAATACTTCAATATTTTTCCTCAATTTTTTATATTTTTGTAGCTGAGAAGTTACAAGACTCTGTTGCAAAAGCGAATTAAAAAGGAGAAAATTTAATTTGTATTAAAATAATCATAGTGTTCTGGAATGAAAACTACAAAATATTTTTAGAAAAAAAGCACCTCTTCGTTGGTTTTGGTTTTTTGGGTTTTTTTTTTTGTTAAACACTCCAGTTACAGCAGGTATAGAAAGTTTAGAATAGGATGCAAGTATGAGTTGTGCAAAATCTGGAGATACTCAACTCAAACTACGTGTTGTCTTCATTCACAAGGAGGAGGGCTTTTAGGTGATATCCCTAAACATGGTGATGACTCTGATATCTCAGCAGTAATTTTGCGAAGGAAGTAGAGAACCAGTGTGACTTAAATTTTTACTCAAAAATTATACAGTAACCTGTTGGGATTTTATTTTATTGTAATATTTCCTAGGTAAAGTCCAGAAGAGAAAACCTAAAGAAGAGTAAAACCCATATGCACTGGAATATGGGTTTTCATAGTGTGCAACTGCTACAACAGTGATACTGAATTTGAAATAGGATCAGTAAATACACATTCAATTCTATTGGGCTTTTAATTATTAGGTTTGGATCCTCAGGAAGAAGGTAGGAAACTAAAATAATTTAAGAGATATCTGAAATCAGCTAAGCATTCTGAATACCTTTAAGTGAAACACACACGAGACCATGAGGCAAAGGCTAATGCTTTTATGTTTGATTAGTATAGGAGATGACAACAGCAAATTGTCTTAGTCCCAAACCGCTTGAACTGGCTTGGCATACTTTAATGGACAAGCATCTGTTACTGATACAAAATGCCAAGAGAACTTGCTAGAAAGGCCAAGTGTAAGGTTCTGCACCTGGACTGGGGCATGGGCATTCCCAAGCACAAATACAGGAAGAGCAGAGTGTGACTTCAAAGCAGTCCTGAAAAGAAACACAGGGCTGCTGGTCGATGGAAAGCTGAACAGGAGCCAACAATGTACAAGTGAAATGCAGAAAGCAAACTACATTTCATGAGGTGCCACTGCTCATGGCAGGCAAGTTGGAACTGTGTGATCAGTAAGGTCCCTTCCAATCCAAAATATTCTATGATGTAGTTCTATGATAGTGGTACCTGCCAAGAGGGCCATTATTGTGTATGTCTAGAATGCTCCAAAGCTAACATGTGCTAGCATAATACATTGTCTTGTTTGGTTTTACTGAGTTCCTTTATTTTGCTTTTTTTTCCTACCTCTTCTGTATCAAACCCTTAATTGTCCCATGCTTTTATCATTGATTATCTTATAAGTCTTTGTTCTGTAAGGAGAAAAAATGATAATTTTTGAAATAAGGATTATATTGGTCAATTGTTGCCATTCAAGAAATATACCTATCTCACTGTACAAATCAACTGTGTAGCTACTACTACTCCCCTGTATGTTTCAAACTCAGTAACAGAAATGTTGTGTAGCTTATTCTGGCAATGGCTTCAAGTGACTATTTGGGTACTGCAGGCTCCTGAAGTGTTCTTCAGAATGTCCCCTCTTGGTGTCCTAGTGGGTTAAAATACAGGCTATTGGAGCTGAGCAACAGCTTACCTCCATGATTTCTTCCTTCAACCTGTGGTGGTACTGTGCACAGTGGTTCCCAAGCATTAGCACTATTTGAAACACGTAATCACTGAATTTCATTTTCTGAAGTCTGTAACAATTCCACATAAACATTTCACAGAATCACTGAATCAAAGAATATCTTTGGTTGAAAGAGACCTTAAAGATCAAGTCCAACCTTTGACAAAGCCATCGAGTTCACCATTAAGCCATGTCCTCTCAACACCATCTCTATATGCTTTCTAAACACCTATAGGGATGGTGAATCCACCATTGCCCTGGGCAGCCAGTTCTGATGTTTGATACCCTTTTGGTGAAGAAATTATTTCTAACATCTAGCCTAAACCTCCTCTGGTGGAGTTTGCAAACATTTCCTCTTGTCCTAGCACTTGCCACCAGGGACAAGAGGCTGACCCCTCCTTTTAGGTAGCTGTGGAAAGTGGTAAAATCAGCTTCCTTTACTCAAGACTAAACAAACCCAGTTCCCTCAACCACTCCTCAAAGGATTTGTGCTCCAGACCCCTCAAGAACCTTGTTGCCCTTCACCAGACATGCTCCACCACTTCAGTATCCTTCTTGTAGTGAGGTGCCCAGAAGTGGAGACTACTGAAGCTGCTGTCTCACCAGTGCTGAGTACAAGGGGACAATCATCTCCATTACTTCTGCTGGCCACACAATTTCTAATACACATCAGGATGCCATTTGCCTTCTTGGCCACCTGGGCACACTGCTGGCTCCTATTTGTATGACTGCAAATCAGTATACCCAGATCCTATCTGACATGCAGTTTTCCCACCACACATTCACAAGTCTGGCCTACCATAGAGTTGTTACGATCCAAATGCAGGACCTAGCACTTGACCTTTTTGAGTCTCATACAGTTAACCCATCAATCCAGCCAGTTTAGAAATCCCTGCAGGGCCTTCCTACCCTCCAGCAGATTGACACACCTGTGCAGCTTGGTGTCATCTGAAAACTTACTGAGGTTGCACACAATACCCTAATTCAGATCATTAACACAGATATTAAAGAGAACAGGCCCCAATACTGAACCCTGGGGAACACCACTTGTGACCAGAGGCCACCTGTATTTAACACCATTCACCAGCATACACTTTGGGCCAGGCACTTTTTAAAGCAGTTCAGGGTTGCTCTTATCCAAGTCTTGTGCCTTAAATTTATGGAGAATGCTGCAAGAAACAGTGTCAAAGTCTTCACTAATGTCCAGGTAGACACTGTCCACAGCCCTTCCCTCATCCATTAGGCAGATCACCATGTTGTAGAAGGAAATCAGGTTAGTCAGGCAGGACCTAACTTTCATAAACCCATGCTGGCTGGGACTGTTCACCTGGTTGTCCTGTATGTGCCCTACGATGGCACTCAAGATGACCTGCTCCATAAGCTTCCCTGACACCCAGATCAGACCAGCAGTTTCCAGGATCCTCCTTCTGGCCATTCTTGTAGACAGCCATTACATTTGTTAATCTCCAGTCTACTGAAACCTTGCTGTTTAGCTAGGACCACTGGTAAATGATGGAGACTGCATTAGTGAGCATTTCCAACAGCTCCCTTAGCACCCTTGGGTAGATCCTATCTAACCCCATAGACTTGTGCATATCTAAGTAGTACAATAGATGATTAATCATTTCATTTTGAAGTATGTGGGCTGGACACTCAGGGAGCAACTGACATTGCTGGCAAAGACTGTGACAAAGTAGGCAGTTAGTAGTAGCTCAGCCTTCTCCTTGTCCTGAGGCACTGTTTCCCCTTGCATCTAGTAAAGGAAAGAAATTCTCCTTTAGTTTTAACATACTTATAGAAGTGTTTTTTATTGTCTTTTTTGGGGCAGGTCAGATTGAGCTTTGGCCTTTCTAATTTTCTACCTACATAGCCTTGCAACTACTTTGTACTATTCCTGAGTGGCCTGCCCCTTCTTCAAAAGAAAACAGACTTTCCTTTTCTTTCAGATTTGCAGATAGAGCAATCTTCTCAGCCATGCCAGTCTTTTTCAGTCTCTTATGTTACAATAGGATAGCTTGTTCCTGTGTCTTAAAGATTTCCCTCTTAAGGAATATTCAAGCTTCATGGACTCATTTGTCTTTCCAGATTGCCTCCCAAGGAACTCTGTCAACCAGTCTCTCAAACAGGTTAAAGTTTGCTGTCTGGAAATCTGAGGAGGTGGTTCTACTAACTCCTCTCTTTACTTCCCCCAAAATTGAAAACTTTTCTTCTCATGGTCACTAAGCCCAAGATGACCACCAACTTTCATATCTCCCACTAGTCCTTCTCTGTTCACAAACTGCAGGTCTAGCAGGGAGTATTCCCCAGCAGGTTCACTTAACAGCTGTGTTGGAAAGTTACCTTCCAGACACTGCAAGACTCTGGCATGGTTTCCTCTCTCCTGTTGTCCATCTCCAGCAGATATCTGGTAAGATGAAATTACCCACAATAATAAGGTCTACTGATTGTGCTAAACAATTAATTTTGAATCCTGTGAATCTTGATTTTATCCATAATCATGTAAAGAGGATCAATTTATTATTATTATTTCTTCACAGAAATACTGATTTTCCAGGGTGCATCCCTCAAATGAAGTGGCTTTTTTGCTACTGCTTCGCTGCAGCTGCTTTTCCCCATGGATTTTGCCCAGGCTCCAGTGCTCTACCTCCTGCTGCTTCCCTGGCATCCGATGATGACCCTACTGGATTGCCCTTTCAGGTTTTGGTGCGCAGTAGGTTTTGGTATAGGGTACGGGTTTTGGGGAGGGGAATTACCTTTGTTTTGTTAGCATTGTTATTTAATCAGCCTTCTTTATAAAGATATTTATATTTCTGCTGGCATTCTGGGTGTCAAACCTTTTTTATCACATAGATCAGGGGGAGGGGAATTCCTAACCCCGTCCCTCTACCCCCAGATTTATTCCAAACTGGGACACCTGTTTTTCCTTTTACCCCCCTTCAAGTCTAGTTTAAAGCTGTGCCAATGAGCCCAACGAACTCACAAGCAAAAACCCTTTTCCCTTTTTGAGAAAGGTGCTGCCAGCACAGCATGTCATGTAAACCAAACAATGATCAAAAGGCCCAAAGTCCTGCTGGTGACACAGGCTCAGAGCCAGAAATTGATCGGATGGTTCTTCCTCACTCTTTCCTAATTTTGGGTTAGTTCCCACAACTGGGAGAACTGAGTAGAACATTACCCATGCTCCCAATCCCTTGACCAGCTGAGCCAAGGCCTTAAAGTCTCTTGACTGCCCTCAGGTTTCTTGTGTACAGTTCTTCACTGCTACCTGAAAAGTCAATAACAATCTGAGGGAATACCAGGGTAAGAAGCTTTCTTACCATGTCTTTAACCCGGGCACTGGTGAGGCTGCAAACCACCCTAAGAAAGAAAGGCCTGCATACCAGGCCTTTTGGTCTTTTTATTATAGATCATGCCTGAAGCATACTTATTTCTGCATCAGCACAGATAAAACTGACTTCTTTCAATGTTTGCTTCATAAAGTAGTTTAGCACCTTCACACGTGCACTCTTAGAATGACCATTCCCATGGTCCATTTAATCAGACTTGCGACAATTAGGAAAGAAACAGATTCTCAGTCTAAGCCATGTATCTCACTGTAAGGTGATTTCAATAGTACCTTAAAGGATAAAATGGGAATGAAGTATTTAACACAATTTTTTTAAAAATTCTGTCCTTACACTGTAATTTCAGGATCTGAATTCCAGATTCCACTATTTAATAAAGTGAGATGAATGTATTTAATTTTTCATGGTCATTGTTCACCTAGGGCAATTACCTGTAATCTGTAATTTGATGTTAAAGGGATAACTCCTCTGTTATTTGTATTATGGTGTAGATGCCCAAGAACATTTTACGGAAATTTTATCTCATAACGTCAACTTATCCTGGATCCTGTAAATTTTAATACTGTGGATTAACATTTGTATGCACAGAATTTCCCATGTGCCAAGCTTGAGAGCCACAAGGAATATTACTATTTACTTTAGATTTTTTTTCTCTAATAACTGAAGTAGTGTTGTTGGAATCCTTCTCAGATGTTTTTTTTTTACCAACTAACTCTTCTTATGTGGGTAGAGAGGCATTTACTGTGGCATTATTTACGGCATTTTCTTTTTTTAAGAATGGTCCTTAGCAGCTGGGAGAAATCTATACACCTTCAGAAAACTCAGTGAACTGAGGGCTAGAATACCAGGAAAATAAACAGATTGTTTTGATTGCTTAACTGCTATTGTCAATATGCAGATAACCTTACTGAATGAAGATGGTCATATCAGCAAGCTGTTTAATAAAATAAAAACTACTGTCTTAAGGACACTTGTGCTGTTTAAGGGGAAGTAAGTAAGTACTGTAAGGCATGTCAAACATGTTAAAAAGCAGCATTGGCTTGTTATGATTCTAATTCTTATTTGCGTCACTTCAGTTGTCACAGAATCAGAAAAGCCAGGCAAACTGAGTCATCCTGGATACTATCCAAAAACTCCCACATACACCCTGGAAAAAACCTGTCCTTTCAAATATATATCTATATCTTAAATAACCTACCCTTTTTCTGAAGTTACTGTTTGGTGTACTGTTGTCTTCATGTGGCAAAAGCCCAATCAAGCATAGCAACTAGAATACCTTTTTCTACCGCTTTTCTATTAAGATCTTAAAATGCTTAAAACAGGTAGGAAGTACCTTCCTAATACCATACACATTACTGAGGAAATTCAGAAGGAATCACTGTTACTCTGGTACATAGTGCATTACTTACATGTTTCTGTAGACTGGAATTCAATTTCTGATATAAGACTTAAATGAATATAAATGAAATATTCTCAAAGTACTTAATACATAACAGAACTGCCACTGAGCTACAACTGGACCTGCTCAGCAATTTCCCATAGTAACTTCCTATGAACAGTGGAGACAGTTACACAGAATTAAGATGAACTCTGAGAAACCTACAAATATTCAGTGTAAATGATTTACAGCTTTTGCAGATGTTGAATATTACTAAAAAAAGCACAATTTAATTTTGTGCATCAAAGCTGGGAAACCTGCTATGTATTTACTGTTTTGGAGAAAGTTGCTTTAGTCAGTATCTGTATAATCAGGAATAGATGATTTATTTTTGTGTTTCCCCTGTGCATACCATGGGTGATAAACCATTCACTCGAAATCATCTCACAGTTAGCTAATCTGTAGATAATCTAACAGGACAAGCTTTGTAACTCTTACTGCTCCCTTACTAAGTACTACCAGGTTGTCACTATAGGAATGTAAGTTGTTAAAATATCATGGCATTTGGACTTGTTTTGTTGATAATCAGAGGCTATCATCTGTTCAAACTTTAACAAGGGGACCTTAGTAAAATGGTCACATCTAAACTTACCACCACTATACAAATTTTTACATGTTGTTTCTAATTCTCACCTCTGAAAAAAATCTGCTTTTATGGCACCTGACACTGGAATCTCACAGCAATTAATGAACTGCTGGGTTCTTACAAAAATTATGTGCAGAAAGTGCCCATTTCAGACACTTGTTTGCCTACCTACTGGATTCTCATAATCTCTCTTTTAATTGCTGGATATTTATTTGATTCTGACAGAAAGTTGCAAAACATGCCTCCGATGATTGCATACACTCAAGCACATTTAGACAGCACTTGCCTTAAGCAATCAGTGCTGTGAAAGCACTCCTTCTGTAAAAGAGGCTAAAACCACCAGTAAATTAAAAAAGGGACAATATTCTGTTATCCTCAGAAACACAGTCAGTCAAACACTAAGGGCAAGCATGCTGAAACAGTGGAAAAACCCCAAGCATTATACATCAGCATTTCAGTATCTTTCACAAATGGTTCCTGCAGCTTTGGAATCATATGACAAGAAGACACAAGGCATCAGTCCATTTCCTAGCTCTAACAATAAATTAATACACCACTTGGAACATGTAACTTATTTTTGATGTTTTATATGTGGGATGTTTCCTCATGGATTAAGATGCATGAGCACTTCTGTGTCAGTAAAAGATTTTGGAATAGTATCATAATCATACTGGTTTCAAAGTAAGAGAGAAATACGGAATGTAAGGGTAGGTTTCTCTCCTATTATTTTATTCAGACAGATGGAAAATATTTGTACAATATGTTCTATCATTTAAACCATTGACTTGATTGGTTTATCAGGTCGTAATTTTCTTTTTTCTTCTACAAGAACAGCACTTCTCTATCACTTTGCTGTAGTTATTAGTACTGGCATTTGGTTCCCTCTTACTCTAAGATTAGAAAGCATTAGAAAGCATAAGCAAGTTATGCCAAGAGGGGAAGACAAAGAGGAAGCAGGATAACATAAATGCTAATTTTAGGGAAGATAGTGGAAGTCACTAACATGATTAAAACAAGGAATCACTTAACAAGGTTCAGTGATCTATTTCTGGAAATATTAATTATGACACTACTAGGTTTCAAACAGATCTCTTCCAGTTCACAAGAGGTTCTGCTTGCAAAATTCATGAAATATCAGTGTGAGAAAGTGTGACTAGCTGTCCAGTAATATGACCATGTGTGCCTTCTCTCCATATTCTGGCACTGCATTTTGCTCAAATTTAGGCACGCAGAATATTAAAACTGTCAGTTACATACAAGTGTTAAGAACCCCAAAAGCATCTATGAACTGTATGTAGTCTCCAGGGAGAATAAGCAGACTGTTCCCTGCCAAAACACTCCTAAGCTGCCCTGCAGTGAAAAGCCTTATAGGAAAAGTACCAAAGTTAGACAGGGGCAGGGAGAATATAGAAGGAATAGGGAAATACTGTTGTCAGCATCTTACCTTCTGTGTCTATTCTCCATTCTTACCTCAGTGTGTAATTCCTCTTTTCTTTCAAAAAATATATTGTAAAATTGACTTAAAAGTTACTGTAAAGTTGACAGTTCAAGTAGAGAGTATCAGTGTACCTACTGCTGCACATAGAAACTTGATTTTAAAGAATTTAGGAATAATGAACTACCATGAATAATGAACTACCACTTGTAAAGATTTCTCCACTTTCAATTTGTGTTTTTATTGTCAGGAGTCTAGGCTAAGTTTACAAGTCCAATATTGGCTGAAAACTTTTTGTCATTCTAGTGTTCTCTTGAAGAACAGTGCTTATCATGCTTAATTAAAGATTACAGTCTTTAAGTGTCTCAAAATCTGGGAATAGAATTTTTTTTCAGCTCCTGTCATTTAGATATTAACTAAAGGATAAACTTCTGAAATTACCACAGTCCAGACTCTTATCAAAAGTTAATCGTATCATTTGTCCTCTCCTCCACCCCAGTAACTTTGCTGAATTTACCAGTCAGCAGAGGTCAATTTCTCAAAAAACTTGTGGATGGGCTGTTGAGATGACAAAAACACCAAATGAGGAAAATCCTTGTGATCTGCAGTTGAGACAAACTGCTTATTTAGCCTCAGCTGTGTGAAGCCTCCATAAAAGCCATAGGTAATTCATCCTATTGTTTACTGAGCAGTTAGCTTTACAGACACATTCAGAGTGTGGTAAAGGTGAGGGTGATGATAAAGGTCTATAAGAGCTTGAGTTAACCCATATGCTTATTCATGCAATCCACATAATTTGGTTTAGCTCTTTAAAAACTGTTCCATTGGCATTGAATCTGCTGAATTAGAGCATATGTTGTAGGGGTCAGCTCAATCTTAAAGGGGAAAGGATTGTTATTTTTCATTGCATAGAAGCAGTGTTCTGTCAGCCTCAGAAAAAGAGGAAAACAAAGGGAGGGTTTCACTATCTGGCACAGGGAAGGGCCATGACAACTTCACCTGAACAGTCCTTTTCAAGCATAGCATTGCATGTCTTCACTTGTGTAGCAATTTATAACTTGTTTGCATAAGGTGTGTGAATGAGATGCATCTTTCCTGTGAAATGGGAGCATTTCTGAACAGTTATGTAATAAGGATATTACTGTTCTTGTCTGCATGCATAACAGTGAAGGAAAAAGAGAATGGTGCCTGAAACTGGAGAAAACATGTAAAAGCTTAATACCCCTCTATAACTCCAAATTATATTTCTGTGCATCTTTTGTCAATAGCATTTCACATTATACAACACTGGCTACGAAAAGACAGTCTGGTGCAAATTATGTGCAAACAACCTGACTGTGACTTTGGATATGCTATGCCGTCCTGAATGCTGCTGAAACTGCGTAAGCAGGGAAAGAGTTTTATACCTGTGTGTATTAGTGGCTCCAAAACAGATCTTAATATATCTGTGAAGTAATACTATTATAATTTCATTGGGTGATTTAAGTGAATGAGCATCTATGTGTAACAATTCAAAAAAAGGATTGCAAAGTAACCACTAACTTACCTAGAGACTTTAGTTCTACGTGAACTCTGTAATTTGGCACAGTTTAGGTTAAAGGAACTGCCCAAGTGACTCATTTAACCTGAACCATTACACTGGAAAATAACTGTTCTGGAAGGATATTAATGAGTTGAAGGTATAATCTAGTAAGACCCAGAATGCTGCTGTTGGTTCCAAGCAAGCAGGAGGTTTCTTTATGGAACACATGTATTTTTGGATAGCACAAAGGCAGTGCCATAAGGAACTGTAGGAGGATAGCAAATTGCAAGCCAGGATCTCAGTGAAAGTCTGAGGCAGGAAACAAGTGGAACAAGTCATGGGGAGTCTGTCTGGATCCTAAAGTATCTTTGCAAAGCCTATAAAATTAGGAACTGAGAAGATATAGAACAAGAGAGACAAGCTAATAGATTTTCAAATGATACCATGCTTTTATTATTATTTCCATCCTTTCTGTGACAGAGGTATTAGCTTCATAAATTTTCCTACCATTTTTGTCAGGAAATGAACCATAGCAGTTCTGCAGTATCCCTTCATTCTTCTAGTTCCTGTGCGGAATCCCAGTGTTACTCTTTGACACTTGACTTGGCTCCAGTTCCAGGCAATGCAGGATGTTTTAGACTTGTCTAGATCCCTTTCCTGCATAGTTCCTCCTCCTTGCGAACCATGAGTCCAAGGCAGATGGTTGATAGCAGCTGACTGCATTTTGTCTCTAGCCACAAATTGAAAATGCATAAAATTTGAATGAAAAATAAACATATATGATATGCAATAAAGCAATCACAAAATTGTGATGAACACAGTTTCTTCAATGTTTGACACTGAAATCAAGGTACTAGTTAAATAAAGCTGGAAAAGAACATTTTTTTTTCCTCAAGAATAGTCTCAGGATCCATTTCCTAATTTACTGCATTAGATCTGTAGTCTCATAATCAGGTGACAGTAATTTCCCTGTATTACCCTGCCAAATTCCTCTATGGTTTTTCTGTTATGAGCTGTGTTGTTTCTCAGGATTTTACCTGTTTGAATGTTATAAATCTTGTTCAGATTATTAATTTAGAAAACTTCTTGGATGGAAAGCTAGGCACTTCCTATTTATCATAGATTTTTATCTTAAAGATGCATAAATCATCCACTGGAGGTGCTTATCCTTTTCCATTATCATTGTGTGTGGAATAAACAAATAATTTAAACTTGATGTTTAAATTTAGATGGCTAAAATTAGGGATGGTAAATCCCACCCTTAGAGCCTTTAACTCTTAGAGCCTTTAAGTTACCCTTCTCTGTCTTTCCCTGTTGGTCTCACTTTCATTTCCAAACAAGAACAGTTTAGGAGAATTTGTAAACTTTTTGCAGATGATCCCAATACAATCCAATGTGAAGTTAGGCTATATTTGTTTGTTGAGAATAGAAACAGCAAGCCAAAGTGTTTTGCTTTCTGGAAGACTTTAATGACATTCATGGGCAGAAGGCAAATCTGTTATGGCTTGGGGGCAATTTCAGGTAACAGAGAAAGACACTTTGAACTTCATCAGCAGTATTTTGAAGATTGAATCTCTTAACAAAATTTAGAATCTAACTGATTGCTCTGTTATCGAAGAGGCCAAGAAGTTTTCAAGCTGCAGGTACTAAATCTGTAGTAGCTTACTGCTAAGTTATGTTGTTGGAACTTTGGTTAGAACCCAGTTTTGCTGAAGATAACATATTTCAGTGTTGCAGTAACAGCAATTCAAATAAATCAGTCTGTAAGTGAGTAGCTTTTCTGACCTTACATAAAATACTGTGGCTAAATACTATTTCTTAAAGGTATTTATTGTATATTATTTATGGCCAGAACATGTTTAGAACACACTAACTGACTTGATAATTTTCTTCTTTTCGATATTAGTACCTTGTGGACTATATCGTCAAGTAAGAAAGGCGAATGTAACATTTTATTACTTAAAGCTCCATTTAATGTTAGTGCTCAGTGAAGATGCATGCCATTTCATTTTCCTGTGTTAAGCTCTGATACTCCTACTGAAGTGCACAGCACCCTCAATAATCACAGGAAAATCAGTTCCTAGATATCTTTAATTGACTATGGTCAATTAAGCTTTGGTATGTATTATTATTCAAGGTTACTCTCAAAAACAGCAGCACTTCTAGGAACAGTGACTGGTCACAAGCAGTGTCCCTCAGGGTTCAGTTTTGGGACCAGTCTTGTTTAACATCTTTATTAATGACCTGGATGTGGGCATTGAGTGCACCCTCAGTAAATCTGCAGAAAATGAAATGAAATGAAGCAGGAGTGTTGATCTGCCTGAGGGTAGGGAGATGTTGCAGAGGGATTTGGACAGGCTAGAGCCGTGGGCTGAGGCCAATGGGATGAGGTTTAACAAAGCCCAGAGCCAGGTCATGCTCTTCACACTCAGCAGTGCTATAGGCTTGAGGAAAAGCAGCTGGAGTACTTGTGGGTGTTGGCTGACAGCTGGCTGAACATAAGCTGGCAGTATGCTCAGGTGGCCTGTATCAGGAACAGTGTAAACAGGAGGAGTAAGGAGATGATCATGCCCTTGTACTCTCCACTTGTGACACTGCACCTTGAGTACTCTCTGCAGTTTTGGGCACCACAGTATAAGGACACTGAGGTGCTGGAGCAGGTCCAGAGGAGGGCAATGATGATGGTGAGAGGCCTAGAAAATATGTCCCATGAAGAGCAGCTGAGAGAACTGGGATTATTTAGTCTAGAAAAGAGAAGGCTGAGAGGAGACCTTATTGCTCCTTACAACTACCTAAAAGGAGGTTGTAGCGAGGCTGGTGCTGGTCTCTTCTCACAAATTACTAATGACGGGACAAAGAAAAATGGCCTCAAGTTGTGTCAGGGGAGGTTTAGATTGGATATTAGGAAGAAGTTCTTTACTAAGAGAGTGGTTGGGCACTGGAACAGGGTGCCCAGGAGAAGGTGGAGTCACTGTCCCTGGAGTTGTTAAAAAACTACTAGATAGAACACTTGAGGCCATGGTCTAGGGGTTAGGGAGATTCTGGGATGAGAGCTGGACATCATGATCCTGGAGGTTGTCTCCAGCCGTGATGATTCTATGACCAAAGCCTACTTATTTTCAATCTGCTGTTTCAGACATTTTTTCAGCTTTCCAGGATTAGCTCTCTATGACGAAATTGGAGCAGTTATCATTTCAAAATATCAACATCTTGTGTCTTAGATACAGTGTGCATTCAAGGGAGTTCTGGATGCACAGATGAAATTCCCAGAAATATCCACTAATCAGTGTATCTGTTTTGTTTACCTTCATAGTTCACACATTTTCTTTTTTTGTAAAACATTAACTGAAAGATTTCTTACCAACAATTAAAAAATGGTACCATTATTTATCATTACTTTGACTCATAAGCTTGCTTAGCCAAGAAAGCAAAGGCTGAGGGCTACACAAATAAAACTCAAAGAAAGCTTCATAGAACTATCACATCCCTTTAGAAAGTAGCTGGCAGATAAAATGAGTAAGGATGAGCCTGAACAGCGAGTTCTGCAGTATGGCCTTTAAGTACTTAGAACAGCATGTGCTTGACAGAAGTTTTCCCACTTGTGGCAAGAGCAAGACAAAGTCTGATTCCTTGAGCTTAGCTGATCAGTGGTGCAGGAATGTTTTTCTTGGTGCAGTTGGGAGAATGCTACCACCACTTGATCCCTAACAGTGCACTGTAACATTTAGGAAATGTCTTTTTTTAAAACTGCAGATTATTTATACTAGTTTGGAGCTAGCTGCTATCTTACTAAAAAGTGACTTCATCTGAGAAACTTGCAAGAAGTTACAGCCAAGTGTCACAAAATGCAAACAGCAAGACAGGGAGTACAGATGTTCAATATTTATTTAGTTTTAAAATAAACATCTATTCCAATGTATGTAGGGTTTAGATGCCCAGAAAAGGCTAAGAACTCATCTGAGAATCAGTGCACTATGAAGCTATTTTAACCTGTATCTTCCCTCCTTCTGCTTTTAAGCTTTAATGAGATTTCATAAGCAATCGTGTTTTCAGGTAAATTTATACACTGCTTTACACTTTGTTTTTTTGTCGATTTTTGAGAGGAGAGATACCTGGAAGAAGTGTGTAACTTCAAACACTTGCAGATTTGTATAAGTTAAACAGTTTCTTGTTTACATTTCCCATGACTTGGGAATTTGAAAGAATTTGGAAACAGCCTCAAATCAATGCAGTTAAGTGTATGTGTTGTGTAAATATGGCCATATTCCAAGAGGAAGCATTAACTCTGAGTGCATTGGACTGTCATCTGCCTTTAAATTCACAAAATGCTTTAATTTTGGCTGCTTCATGTGTTCTGTGAGGTTCAACATTTGTGAACATTTTTACCTATGGTTCATAATATCTGGAAGATTGACTTAAGGAATTGTACATTTTTAGCCTAACTAAGCAATCTGCTTCAGGGACTTGGGATTTTTGGAGATAGGTGCTGCATAATGTTTCAGGCTTGGGGAAGAATACAATAGTTTCAAAATATGAATAAGTAATAAAAATAGGGGTAACAGAAAGTAGTCTGAATAATTTTGAGGTTTTGTGGTGTATCAAGACAGGAACAAAACCTGAAATTGCAGTTATAACATTCATGTCAGACTCTCCTAATCTTTTTTATTGTGTTTGTTCCAGTAATGATTAAAGACTAAACATGACAATGAACAGGACCTCACTTACCATTGTACAAAGTTAAATTCATAGAAATGTATATTGTTCCTTTTTGTGTTTTATATCTGAAGTATATTTGGAGGTTCTCCGAGGTACATGTTATCCTGTTTGCAGGCAGCCAGTCAGTGAAATGAACAAGCATCCCATACTTTGCAAAACAGCTATTCTGGTAACATTGCACCCTGTAAACATTAGGCTGGAAGCAATTTACCAGTGTAGAGATCTGCACAACTTCAAATATGAAAGGTCTTGTTAAGAGAGAAATAAAATTATAAGAAGTCTGAGACTAACTCTGAATTTCTACAACTACTCTGTTCAACACAGGTCATCATAATCCAAATAAAGTTAAAAATGCTCAGCAAAACCTTGTGTGATGTGAATCTCCTGATCTACTGCGTTCGTATGAACCCTTGATCAATTCTTCTGGGAAAGGTCCCTGCAACAGGAACCAAAACCTGCTTGCTTCTGTTCAGGCAAATTTTTTGAGTATTTTCTTCTACTTCAGCTTTACCTATTAGTTTGTAGTGCTGCCATTAGAATTTGTGTGGCCCTGACCGTGCATACGTCATGAGAATGGACCCATGTTTTTTGAACAGCAATGACAGTTGCAGAAGATGTTGATACTGGCAACTGCCTGTAGGGGAACCATTTGTCCAAGGGTGCAAGGTTCTATTCTCGGTACTGTGATAAAAATACTGTTTCCAGTATTGTATGTCTTCTGCATAGTTTAATATCCTCAATACTACTACACATACAACTTCAAATTATTTCAGATTACTTTGTATCCCTTTGTAAATGTTTAATTACTATCAGCATAACATCCAGGTGACACAAGTGTGCACACATCCTTACAGTTGCATTATGTTACCTTGCAGTCACATAATGTATTGTGAATGCTGTGTTAGAAGACATTTAAATAATTTGTGTCATAGAAAAGTCAATGTACAGCATATTGGATGTTTCAAAAAGATATGAAAAAAAATTAACATAATCATTTACTGTCCAATAATTGAAATGCAATTGGACAGTACTGTCCAGATATTAGTACACAAAAGAAAAATAAAATAATTCAACTCAAAATTCAGTCATGTACAGAAACTGATCATACCGAAAAGACATCCCTGCATTATAAAATATAACAGTTCATGGAAATATTATGTTCTTACTGCATTTACAATGTAACTCTAAGCACTGCTGAAGTATGCAAGATCTTTATCAAGGTATGTCAGGTTAATTGTTTGTGTTTGAATTAAATCATGCATAGAGTAAATCTAACACAACAGTCAAAACAGAGCAGAATGTGTATGAAGTCTTAACAAATCTGCCTAACATTCATGTGTTAAGTGGTTAACTTGGATATGTGACAGCTTGTTCTCTTTTAAATATTTTTGGTAGAAAACAATTCAATTTGGCATTCCAGAGGCAAATGTCAAAGTCCTATCAGTTCCTGAAAATGTGAAGAAGTTGGTTTTAAGAGAATTTAAATAGGTATAAAATATATATTGATCAAAACAACTTTTCTGACCCAGAAGTTTACAACATATGAAAGGAACTGACATAAACTAAACAGCATCAGTCATCTTCTTCTAGGGATTTCTTTTTTTAATAGATTGCTTTTAAATTCACTTAACTTTACAGCACTTTGTTTAATGTTGTTGTAGTGATATTAGTAAATTTTGCTAGGGTTAGATTGCACAGAATCACTGAATCATAGAATCATTAGGGATCAGAAGGGACCACAAAAGATCATCTAGTCCAATCCCCCTGCCACAGCAGGACCACCCAGACCAAGTTGCACAGGGGCACATCCAGGCGAGTCTTGAATGTCTCCAGAGAAGGAGACTCCACAACCCCTGGGCAGTCTGTTCCAATGCTCCATTACCCTCACTGTGAAGAAGTTTCTTCTGCTATTTATATGGAACCTCCTCTTTTCCAGCTTGCACCCATTGCCCCTTGTCCTATCACCAGATGACCTTGAGAAGAGTCCTAGCTCCATCCTCCTGACACCCACCCCTCACATTCATGAGGTCACCCATCATCCTCTTCTCCAAGCTAAAGAGACCCAGCTCCCTCAGCCATTCCTCATAAGGGAGGTGTTCTACTTCCTTTAACATTAGGAGAAGGTTTTTCACTGAAAGAATGATCCAATTTTGGAATGGGCTGCCCACAGGGGTGGTCAGGTCACCGTCTCTGGAGGTATTCAAGGTTAGGCTGCATGAAGTGCTGAGTGACATGATCTGGATGTCAGATGTTAGGTTTACTTGGTTGGTTTTAGGTTGGACTGGATGATCTTTGAAGTCTTTTCCAGCCTCACCATTACTGTGACACTGTGATACTGTGATCATTGTTGTTGCTCTATGCTGGACATAGCTCCAGCAGCTCTGTGTCGCTCTTGAACTGAGGATACCAGAACTGGACGCAATACTACAGATGTGGTCTCATTATCACAGAGTGGGGGGGGGGGGGGAAGAACCTGTCTCCATCTGCTCACCACCCCTCTTCTGATCCCCCCCAGGATGCTGTTGGCCCTCTTGGCCACAAGAACACGTTGCTGGCTCATAGTCGTCCTGCTGTCCACTAGGACCTCCAGGTCCCTTTCTCCTACACTGCTCTCCAACAGGTCAGTCCCCGACCTATACTGGTCCCTGGGGTTGTTCTTGCCCAGATGCAAGACTCTACACTTACCCTTGTTGTATCTCATTTATATTTTGAATTTAAGAGAAAGTAATAAGACTCACATTTCAGTTCACAGAAAGACTACACAAAATGACAAGTTTTTCTGTGATACATATCCTTATTTTTTACAACTTAAATGACAGCCTAGTCTCTTATTTTAATGTAATTTCCACCAAAATGTCATAAACAGCACATTTCAGATTCCAAGGAAACTCCTGTACTCCCTAAAGTTCAAGCTGTTATTTAGATTATTGAAGTCCTTCTGGTCTTAACAAGCTAAAATGTAAAAGACATCCGCTGGCTGTTTATTAATTATGTTTCTGAATGGCTTACGGTTACACTGGAGGATATATTCCAGGCTCTACTTTCTATTAATAGATGCCTGCTCTGGAAATCATAAAAATCCCTCTGTCCTGTTCAGCTTCTACATAAGACAGTATGTCCCCTTCTTTTAGATCACCTACTGTGAATAAAACTCAACCATATTTATATATATATATATAAAACTCTTCCACTATATATATTGAATATCCATGTGAATGTACAACGTGTAGTTTGAAAAGAGGTTGTAGAGAGGTGGAGGTTGGTCTGTTCTCCTAGTGATAAGTGACAGCACAAGGGGAAATGGCTTTAAGCTGTACCAGCAGAAGTTCAGGATGTTAGGAGGAATTTCTTCACTGAGAAAGTTGCCAGGCAATGGAACAGCCTGCCCATTGGTTGAGCCACCATCCCTGGAGGAGTTTAAGAGAAGGGCAGATATTGCACTAGGGGACATGGTTTACTAGTGATTATAGGGCTAAGAAAAGGTTGGACTCGATGATCATGAAGATCTCTTCCAGCCAAAATTATTATATGATTCTATGAATACATTAGATTCAGTTCAAGGTGATATTTATCATAACTGTCTAAATGTCTTGAGATTAGATTAGACTCTAAATAATGTACAGTGACCTTTTTACTTAGCATCTATTTCAGAAACAGTTCAAGTGCACTCAGAGTCCAACTCAGAACTGTGGATATACAACAGTTGCAGATTGTTTTAATAACAGCTATTGAATTTCAGAAGATTCTGACAAAAGCTCAAGTCTGCTTTAGTTTTAACTCTTCAGTTTCATGTAACTGACTGAGTCAAAAGAAGGGCCATATGCAAGTATACTACACAGTTTTACAACCACTAAAAATGTAACAGAAAGTCCACATCACAGAAGGTCACATATTCTGTCCCATCATCACTGTTATGCCCCCATTTCCTTCTACACACAGGAGACAAAAAAGAGTCAATGAAGTACCTATCTCGTCATTTCTCCAACAGAAAAGATAAGACAGATGTTGATAAGTGAGAAGATGTAAATGACAGGAACAATGATTTAACACTGAAAATGCTCTGTAATCTCTTCAGGAGATCATGTTGCTATGATAAAACCCAATATTCTAAAAGTTAAAGTACTTATACACAATTATGAATAATTATGTATCTGCTACTTTTGGCAGTGTATAAGCCTGATCTTACATCTGTATGGCTAGGTGAAAAATTGTCTATATATGAAAAGGCAGAACAAACACTAACAATAATGACTTTATATTAGGAACTGGAGAGCTGAGTTGGTATAAGGGTAGAGCAGATAGAAATGTCTCCTCAAATGACCTCTCCAAGGATAGAGCATCAAAGCTAGTTCAACACCAAAAGACACAGAGCCACTGGGAAGCCTACCACTGCAGGTTTTATTAGCAGGTTAGACAAACATACATGATGAGTGTTATTTGTGTAGTCGATTTTTCTTACTTCAAAGCAACAGTTACAAACCTCTCAAAATTGGTCTTGATGCAAGCACCAACATACCTCTTGGGCTTTTGTGATAGCTTTCCAATTTAAAGAAACTTAAAAAGTATAAAAACAGACCTATCTGCTCTCCATATGCAGCAGAAGAAATCAGGACTCTCTGGAGGTGACCTTGACATAGCCAACTAATTTCTAGAAGAGTTCTCCCAAACAATTACAGGCTGCACCTGGGAAGACAATGCACCTCAGCTGAATGGACTCATTCATTTCATGTGAATTGAGGCCTCTGTGCTGTAAAATAAATAATTTTTTTTCCTGACAATGCAATTGCAAAACTAAAGGGCGTTAACCTTTAAATTACAACACCTAATCCAGCATTTTGTATTCTGAGGATAGGCAAGTTTCTAGTGCTCTCATAAAAAGATGAGGATAAGGTGTTTTGGTACAATCAGGATGTAGGATACTAGCACTGGGAGGCAGTTAAGATGGGAGCTCTGGATGAGGCTCTTTTGTTTCTGCATCTCCTGCTTGGACAACTCATGCAATGTAGACTACCCACAAGAAGAAATGAGGAATGAAAGTAGTAAATTTATACACAGAGAATGGCTCTTTGCCTACTAAAAGTTATGTTTATGCTGGTGACTTTGTACACCAGTTGGTGGGGAGCACAAGAAAGACCTGGCTCTTACTGATTGTGGGGAGGGAGAGAGAGGAAAGAGCGAGCCTTATCATAGCAGAAAAAGGAAAGGGGAAGGATTGGAAAGAATTTTCCCTCCCACTTTTCCCAAGTCAGAAAACCAGTGAGAAAGTACCTGTGTTATTTGTCTAAAGGTAATTTTCACCCTGTTATGTAAAACAATACTTTGACCCATAAGGTACTTGACACACACCTGTATTTACCAGGCATGAATAACTGAAGCACAGGCTGTCTTTTGTGAAATAAAGAAGAAAACAAATAACTAAGACTCAATTAGCCACACAGCTTATAAAATATTGGGTAAATATGTATGTGTACATATGCAATTTTATGTATTGTATGCCTAAATCACAGCAAGTGTTATAATTAATTCACATTAAAGATTCCCTACTTTCCTGAATAACACTCACTGTTTTCAGTTTGCATTTCAAGCAAAGTTTTAACATTAAAGGGATAAGGCAAAGGATTTCAGCATTATTGGTTTTTTTTATCAATTAGAATTTTAAAAGCAGCACAACATAAATGTAACACAAATGAAATTATCTCAATAGAGAATAATGGAAAAATTACCCAGCAAGAATCTATGCCTTACCTCAGTTTGGTGGGTTTTTTCCAAGTATCTGCAGAATGACTCCAGTGGAAAAAAAAGTAGTTCTGATATGTGATCCATGTTCAAGTCAGAATGCAGGTGAAGAAGTCAAGAATGTTTTCAACTCTGTGTGTGAAATGTTTAATGTTCATTATTACATTATTACATTGATTTGTATCAACTTTTCAGAAGGGATAGGCAAGGCTGAAGAGGTAATATAGAGTGCCACTCTCTGCCACAGAGAGTGCACACAGGAAAGCACAGAAATGAATGTGGGTGAAGATAGGGTTTAGTCCTTATGGGTAAGAATTGGTAGCCAGGCCAGCAGAAGTGTTTGTGGTGGGAACTGTTATAGACTACTCAACTAGGATAACATGGCAAATAAGATTTTTATAAGCAGTTGAGGGAGGTTTCAAAATTGCTGCCCCTTGTATCAATGGGGCACTTCAATCTTCCTGTTGTCTGCTGGAAATACAACACAGCAGAGAGAGTACAGTCCCAGAGGTTCATGGACTGTATGGAAGAGAACTTCCTAACACAACTAGCGAGAGAGCCACCAGGGAAGGTGCCCTCTTGGACCAGCTTCTTGTGAACAGGGGGAGGACAGTGTGGGGAAATAAATGTTGGAGGTCGTCTAGGGCACAGAGAAATAAGGAGAGGGGTCAATAAAACTGTGACCTTAGATGTCCACAGGGCAAACTCTGGCCTGTTCAGGAGACTGATTGACAAAGTCATTTGGAAGGCTGCCCTGAAAGATACAGGAGTCCAGGAAGGCTGAACATACTTCAAAAGGAAAGTCTTACAAGCATAGCAGCAGGCCATCCCCATGTGCCAAAAAATGAGCCTGCAGGTGAGAAAACCAGCCTGGTTGCGCAGAGAGCTTTCGCATGAACTCAGAAAAAAAAAAAAAAAGACTGTATCTCCTTTGGAAGGCTGGGCAGGTGACTCTGGAAGCACTTAAGGATATTGTAAGGTCATGCAGAAATAGAATTAGAGAAGCAAAAGCTCAATTCAAACTTAATCTGGCCAAATCTGTTAAGGATAATAAGAAGTGCTTTTATAAATACATTAATAACAAAAGGAGGAATAGGGAAAATCTCCACTGCTAATTGGATTAAAGGGGGAACATGGTAACTGAAGGCAGGGAAAAGGCTGAGGTACTTAACACCTTCTTTTCCTCAGTCTTTAACAAGAAGTGTGGCTATCCCCCAGATAACTGAGCTCCCGAGTTCNATGGAGCAGATCATCCTGAGTGCCATCAAGCAGCAGGTACAAGGCAATCAGGGGATCAGGCCCAACCAGCTTGGGTTTAAGAAAGGAAGGTCCTCCCTAACCAACCTGATCTCATTCTATGACTGAGATAGATGTCAGTCTCATTCTATGACTGAGATGGGTGAGCCATCAAGTGAATACGGGGAAGGCTGTGGATGTAGTCT
>VZRI01008886.1:140131-156819 GCA_013397515.1 Upupa epops | reverse complement strand
AGGCTGGAGAAGGGACTGGAGGGGGAGGCTGAGGGAGCCTGGACTGCCCAGGGCAGTGGGGGAGTCCCCGTGTCTGGAGGTGTTGAAGGACAGCCTGGCTGTGGCCCTGAGTGCCCTGGGGTGGCCGCTGGGGTGCTGTTAGGTGCTGGGCTGGGCTGGAGGAGCTCAGAGGGCTCTGCCAGCCTCAGTCATCCTAGGATTCTGTGTTTCTGTGACTGCCTGTTCCCCCCCCCTCTCCCAGCGTGAGATAGTGTACTGCCTGGAGCACGGCCTGATCTATCGCTGCGCGAACCAGTGCGTCGTGGCGCTCTCGGTCTGCAGCGTCGAGATGCCCGACATCATCATAAAGGCCCTGCCTGTCTTGATCGTTAAACTGACCCACATCTCCGCCACAGCCAACATGGCCATCCCCCTGCTGGAGTTCCTCTCGAGTGAGTCGTGATGTTCCTGTGCTCCTGATGCTCTCCGCTCGGTGCGACTGCGCCGCTTGCTTTGACCCAGGGCACTCAGGATTGGGCTAGTCACCCACCCCCCCACCTTGGAAGGGTTTCTTGTGGTTCGGTGAGGCCTTTGCACCATCCTCAAGGTGCAAATACTGGGGCAGCTGGTTTTGTTACGGGTTTTCTGTGCAGAAAGCACTGGCACAGCCTGAGGACAGAGACCTGCTGGGCGCAGGGCAGCCCTGCAGCGATGGGTGTTGCAGAGCTGCTTTCTCTGCTCTAACAGCTGGTGATCTAGGAGAAGCAGGATCATAGGCTGACCCAGCCTGGAAGGAACCTCCAAAGGGCATCCAGTCTGAGCCCCCTGCAGTGAGCGGGGACAGCCTCAGTTAGATCAGGTTGCCCAGCCTCCCTGGGCAGCCTGTTCCCGTGTTCAACCCCCTCCTCCTCACAGCCCATTGCAGTCTGCCCTCCTCTACTGTGAAACCGTTGCCCCTCATCCTATCACTCCAGGCCTTTGCAAACTGTCCCTCTGTAGCCCCCTTCAGGTACTGGAGGGCTGCTCTGAGGTCCCCCTGCAGCCTTCTCCAGGCTGAACAACCCCAGCTCCCTCAGCCTGTCCTCATAGCAGAGGGGCTCCAGCCCCCTGGTCGTTCTAGTGGCCTCGTCTGGACCTGCTCCATCAGGTCCTGGTCCTTCCTGTGCTGAGGGCTCCAGAGCTGGACGCAGGACTCCAGCTGAGATGTGACTAGGGCTGGGCAGAGGGGCAGAATCTCCTCTCTCAATCTGCTAGCCACAGCCAGAAGGCCACTAGCATCCTGGCCAAGTGCTAGTTTCTCACCCACAAGCACCCTCAGGGAGTCCTTTTCCTCAGGGCTGTCTCCTGTCACCTCCTCACCCAGCCTGGATTGATAGTGAGGGATGCCCTGACAGCCCCGCAGCTGGTACTGAGCTGTGAGCTCAGACAAACTCACCCGCTCTGTGTTCTCCTCTTGTAGCTCTGGCCAGGCTGCCCCACCTCTACAGGAACTTTGCAGCCGAGCAGTACGCCAGCGTGTTCGCCATCTCCCTGCCCTACACCAACCCCTCCAAGTGAGTTCTCAGCTCCTCATCTCCCCTCCACAAACCCTTCCAAGTGAGTTCTCAGCTCCCTCATCTCCCCTCCACAAACCCTTTCAAGTGAGTTCTCAGCTCCCTCACCTCCCTCCCCTCCACAAACCCTTCCAAATGAGTTCTCAGCTCCCTCATCTCCCCTCCACAAACCCTTCTCAGCTTCCTCATCTAAAAGCAAAGGAAGGAGAGGTGGGGCTCTCACTGTAGTAGTTGGGAGGAGAGTATTTGCAGGGTGCTGGCTCATTGTGCGGTGTCTCCAGGCTGTTGCTGAAGGAGGGCCATCCCTTGTTTTCCCTGAGCAGAGCAGAGAGGGTTTTCCTCTCCTTTCTCTGAGCAGCTGTTCCGTTCTGGAGCGGCACCACAATGCAGCAGGAAACTCTGGGGAGCTCTGTCTGCTCTTGCAGGTTCAACCAGTACATCGTGTGCCTGGCCCACCATGTGATTGCCATGTGGTTCATCCGCTGCCGCCTGCCCTTCCGGAAGGACTTTGTGCCCTACATTACAAAGGTAACGGGCCAGACACGCTGCCCTGACCCAGCTCAAACCAGTGCTGAGGCTGGGACAGGCTCTCCCTGCCAGCTTCTGTTCCAGAACCAGTAGTGGCCGTGGCTGCGGTCGTTGAGCTGCCCGTGCTAGCGCTCTGTTGGTCTCCCCGCAGGGGTTGCGCTCGAACGTGCTCCTTTCCTTCGATGACACCCCTGAGAAGGACAGCTTCAGGGCCCGCAGCACGAGCCTGAACGAGAGGCCGAAAAGGTAACCGGTACTGGGTTCCAGCAGGGCCTCGCGTCCCCTGCGCCCTCCAGCACTCGCACCCTCCACTGCCCTTCTCTGCGGGAGGCTGGGTCTAGCTGCCCAGGATCTAGGATTTAAGCAAGGAAAGCAAACCTCTTTAGGTCAGGGCACTGGGAAGAGGCTGGGATCAAAGCAGTCCCCACGTCTGAGGGGGGTTCTGGAACCCTCTGGGGCTTCTTGTTGCCCGGTTCTGAATAGCAGTAGCCCTTTCAGGGTGAGATGTGGCAGCTCCCTGCTCCCCGAGGTGACAGCAAGGGGGAGAGGCAGAAGCCATGGAGCACCCTGACAGCATAAACTCCTCCTGGTAGTCGATCTGCAACGACTGGTAACGCAGTGCCAGAGGAGCAGCCAGTACAGGCTGAGGGAGCCAGGGCTGAGAGGTCCTGCAGTGGTCCCAGCCAGAGCAGGGTGCAGGGTGGCAGGCAGCTGCCTCGTGCCTGGCTGGCTGGGTGTCCTGAGCCTGTCCTGGAATCTGGTAGTTTTAAGCCCAGCCTGAAGCCTGCTGAAGTCAGGATTTGTCAGGGGAAGCAGATACTCCTTGGGAAGGCATTTCGGGCATCTCTGATGTCTGCTTCCCTGCAGGGCTGACCTGAGCTGGTTCCTGACCTAAACGGGTTCCTTTCCTTTCCTAAACTGGTTCCTTTCCTGACCTAAACCGGTTCCTCACTCTGCTTCACGTCCCTTGCCTCAGTGTTGACATGCACTAAGCACATGGTGGCATTCAAACCCTGGGAAAAGTGCCTCTACTTCATCTACCAGGCTCCAGGAGTCCCTTGCTGTGAAGAAACACCCCCCCTGCCCTAACGCTTGAGCTGTGGACCCTGTTTTGTGTCTCATCCCTCCCATCTCCTCCTCTTTCATTCAGAAAGGCGGAAGAGAGGCCTTCTGACGCTCACTCGTCTCTCGAAAGAGAACGTCAGCTACTCTGGGTGTTGTTTTGCTCTTCCCCAGCACTCCTGTTCAGTTCTCCCGGGTTGGAATACTACTGTTCCTAAAGGCTGCGGCTCACGCTGCTGGATCGCTGCATCTCTGCTAACGATTGTGGGCTGCGCTCGGGCAGCAGCCCAGGGCACCCAGGCTGTCTGAGTGTGGACTCTGGCCAAGCGAGGGGGGGACTGGCTTGCAGCAGACACCTCCTGCCTTGCTTGAGCAGCTCGCGTGGTTGCTTTTCACTCCTTAAACCCTAAAGACTCCGCTTTCCTGTGCCCTGGCGGAGGTGCTGGGTGTTCCAGGAGGCCCAGATCCCAGCGGGTGTGGTGGTGGTGAGGTGTTGGTGTAGGTGATAACTCGGAGTGTGGCCAACAATCTGTCAGAGCTGGTGGGTGCTCCCTCCCTCCATTCAGTGAGCTCGGAGGTGGTGCTTGGTGAGAGCCAGGAGGGCTGCATCAGTGTCCACACTGGGTGCGTGGGGATGTGACCTGCTGGCCCTGCCCTCACGTCCAAATCCATGCTGAGCCAGCCGTGCTGTGACCTGTTACCTGCCTCTTAGACGTGAGCTGCTGCCACCCCCACGTGTGCTGGGCACCCGGCAGTGCTAAGGCTGTTCCAGTTGCAAGTCAGATGGCTTGAGTGGCAGAAGAGCACTGTGCAGGCAGCAGGGTGTTTGTCCTCCAGCCCTGGTGACTGTGCAGTGGAGAAGGATCAGTCTGGTGTAGATGGCCTGAGCTAAGGAGCCACTCTCACAGCCCCTGGGGCCTGTGTGGATTCAGACTAGAAGCCCAGCCTTAGGCCAGACCTAACCGGGAGGCCTGATGCCCTCCCGCAGCTCTCAGCTGTCTGGAAAGCTTTTCCCCCCTCTGGGGCAGCAGCCAGGCTCTGACCCTGCTGTGAAGCAGTGAGTTGTGGCTGCCACCACGGCGGTGGCACGGGGCATTGTGCCTGGTGAGCCCTGAGCCTCCCTCGCCTTTGCCAGCGCAGTATTCCAACTCCTCCCACCCGCTCCCTCCGTTCGACCTGGGTCCCGTGCGTGCCGTAGCAGCCCCCCCCCGGCTTCTCGAGACCGCGGGCCGTTGTCTTTGAATGCTTCCAGCTCTGCTTGTTGGTCCCTGTTAATTTTTGTTTTCCCTTTTGTTGTTGTCTCCTCGGTTTCGTTTTGGCACCCGTTTTGATTTTCCATCACCCTGCGGGATCCCCCAATATTGACCCTGTGACCTGTGACCTTTCAACCTTCATCCCTACAATGATTTCCTCCCTTGCTGGGACTTCCTTTGGGGCTTGGTGCTTCTCCACCCAGTAGTTTAAGACTAGCCAAAACCGCCAAGCAAGGCTTGAATAACTCTCCTCCAGTGAAAGAGCTGAAAGAACCCTCTGCAGTTGATGCCTTCCGATCCCGCAGCATCAGTGTGTCTGAACATGTGGTCCGCAGGTAGAGGCACTTTGAATGGGGAGAATCCAAGAGCTGCTTGGAGTTTGGCCTGCAGGGGGGGGTGGATTTGCATGTGGGGTGTTTGCATGACTTGATGACGCAGGGAGAAGCCTGAGCCTGAGCCATAGGGAAGTATCCTGGGCATCCCATGGTTTCCCAGTGTATCCTGGGCATCCCATGGCTTCCCAGTGCATCCTGGGCATCCTATGGCTTCCAAATGTATCTTGGGTACCCCATGTCTTCCCAATGGATCCTGGACATCCCATGGCTTCCCAGTGTATCTTGGGTATCCTATGGCTTCCAAACAAACATATCCTGGGGATCAAATGGTTTCCTAATGCATCCATGGCTTCCCAACGTATCTTGAGTACCCATGGCTTCTCAATGTATCCTGGGTATCCCATGGCTTCCCAACACATCCTGGGTATTCTATGGCTTCCAAACATCCTGGGGATCAAATGGTTTCCCAATGCATCCTGGGCATCCCATGGCTTCCCAACATATCCTGGGCATCCCATGGCTTCCCAACATATCCTGGGCATCCCATGGCTTCCCAACATATCCTGGGTTTCCCATGGCTTCCCAGTGTGTCTTGGTTATCCCATGGCTTCCCAATACATCCTAGGCATCCCATGGCTTCCCAACATGTCCTGGGTATCCCATGGCTTCCCAGTGTATCCTGGTTATCCCATGGCTTCCCAACGCATCCTGGGTACCCCCTGGCTTCCCAAGAGCAGCTCTCGGGCCTCCCTGTCACACCCAGCGCTGTGGATGATTCCTTTGCCCTGGGCTCTGGATTTTGGGAGAAGGCTGGGGAGAACCATCCACAACGGGAAGGAGGTCGTGTCCTGTGCACGTGTGGGTCCTGCTGGCAACTCAGCAACCCCTCAGAGCAGAGAGCTGCCCCCGCAGAGGCCTGTGATGCTCTGCTGACATACAGACGGGCTCTTCCCCTCCCGGGCTGAGTGCTGGCACCGTGTAGGGTTTGATCTGTGAGGCAGAGGGAGCTGGCAGAAGGCTCGAGGGTGCTGTGGAAGCCTTCAGCTGTCTCTTGCTAGAGCACCTGTCACAGCTGCAGGGACCCAGTGTTGGCTGCAGACCCTGGTTTGCTGATGGGGAGGATGGAGCCACTGGTGATCGTTCTGAATCCGTCCCTCGGGGTCGTTCCCTCCAGTGCTGTCTGTGACCTCCTGGTGCCAGCACAGCTGACTGCAGTGTCTTCATTTTTGACCCTGAGCTATTTAGGGGGAAGACACTCGAGTGACTGAGCTGGCAGTGTAATCCTGGCACTCTGTGCTCTCAAAACCCCCCTGAGATCGCCTGGGTGACCACCTAGTGTTTAGGTGTAACTGGTAGCCGCAGGGCATTACCCTAAATCGATGCCAGAAGGAGTCCTAGAAGCATTAGGGATGGGAAGGGAGCTGGAAAGATCCTCCAGTCCAACCCCCCTGCCACAGCAGGATCCCCCAGACCCAGTGGCACAGGAACACAGCCAGGCGGGGCTGGAACATCTGCAGAGAAGGAGACTCCACAGCCCCCCTGGGCAGCCCCTTCCAGGGCTCCGGGACCCTCCCTGGGAAGAAGGTCCTGCTGAGAGTGAGAGGGAACCTCCTCTGCTCCAGCTGGCACCCAGTGCCCCTTGTCCTGTCCCCAGATGCCCTTGAGCAGAGCCTGGCTCCATCCTCCTGACACCCACCCCTCCCAGATTGAGAGACATTAACATTGGCCTTGCACCCCAGCTTGGTCCTGAGGCCGTCAGGACTCATCCTGAGTAGCCTGTGGGTTGAAGCTGCCTGCTCTCCCGACTGATGCACTGGCAGTTCCCCTTCAGAGCGCCATGCTTTCCAGTTTCGAGGTAAATGGGGTCGTCCAAAGCTATTGGCACCGGAGGGGAAGCCCCCTGGCCGAGCAAAAGGGATGCGACAGAGGAAAAAGCCACCCACGGGACTGTCACGCGAAGCACAGAGGGCTCTGGTTGACGGCTCATGGGCGCCCTGCTGCCTGGGAATCTCGTGCAGGACGTGGGATGCTTGTAGAGTAGCGAACCCAGAGCATGGTGCTGCCGCTCACTCTTTGCTTGGGGCTCTTGCCCGTGGGCCGCTGGGCATCGGGGAGCGCTGGCCCGGCCGAGGAACCCTCGACCCGTTCCCCAGCGTCTCCACACACCCCCTTCTCTGCAGAGCACGGGGCTGATGCGGAGCCGGTCCGACGGGGTCCCCTGCCCGGCCGGCTGCTCTCCAATGCGGGGCACGTGCATGTCCGGCAGCCGGCGCCGCATCCCAGTCTCGGGGAGGAGGGGTGGCAGGGACGGGCGTCCTGCGGCGGGGCCTGCGAGCTGGGAACGTTCTCTTGCAGTCGGATCCAGACGTCCATCACCAGCTCGAGCCTGGGCTCTGCCGATGAAAACTCGATGGCCCAGGCCGATGACAACTTAAAGACCCTCCACCTGGAGCTCACGGAGACCTGCCTGGATATGATGGCTCGCTACGTCTTCTCCAACTTCACTGCGGTGCCCAAGAGGTAGGGCAGGGGGAGAGGCTTCGCTTGGAGGTCCGCACGTGGCTCTGTGAGCAGGGTGCCTGTGGCAGGGCCGGGCTCTGCACCGCTTCCACGCGGATAAACCCTGCCTGGGCTGCGTGAGAGCTTCGATGGCAGCGGAGCCGCCTGGCCTGAGCTCAGGAGGAGCCTTGAAGGCACCTGTCTGCCAGCAGTGATTTGCTCTCTGTTCTGGCTGGGTGAGCGTGGTCTTGGCTGCAGAACCAAGCGCTGTGCCAGCTGCCTTCGCATGGAGGCTGCTGCCTCCTCTCACTTGTCCTTCCCAGGAGGAGACAGGTAGCTCAGACAGGGCTCATAGAATCCTCCTGGCTGGAGAGGACCTCCAGCATCACCAGGCCCAGCCCTCATCCCAACAGCTCCCCAACCCTCAGGGGTTCTAGCTACTCGGTTTTTAAAGCCCTGCAGGGATGGGGACTGCACCCCCTCCCTGGCAGCCCGCTCCCTGGCTCGTTCCCTCCTGCTCTGCTCTGTGTCCAGTGGCACTGCTCTTAGCCACCACTAAATTCAGCTCTTCCTATACCCTGACACGAAGTTCAGCTCGTCCACCCCTTATCCTGGTGGGAGCTGTGTGTCTCAGTGACCAGGGGGGATGTTAAGACCAGTCGAGAGAAGGAGAGGAGGCATCACCTCCCCACACAGCCCCTTGTGCAGGCTCTGTGCTCTGCAGTCTCACGTGTCGCTCACATCCGTGTCCCTAGGTCTCCGGTGGGTGAGTTCCTGTTGGCTGGAGGAAGAACAAAGACGTGGCTGGTTGGTAACAAGCTGGTGACCATCACTACGAGCGTTGGAACGGGCACGAGGTCCCTGCTGGGCCTGGACTCTGTGGAGCTCCAAAGCAGCACGGAATCGAGGTAATTCCTCTCCCTGTTGTAGACAGTTCCCCCTCGGTCCCCGTTACAGTGCTTCCTGCAGCCAGAGGAGGAGCCCCTCGCTCATCCAGCATCAACACCTTCTCCTTCGGCAGCTCAGACCCTGTTTTGCAAGTGAGACAGACCAAGGAAGCGCCAGCAAAGCTGGAGTCTCAAGCTGGGCAGCAGGTTTGCAGAAGCTCTCGCAGCAGAGTCCGATCCATGTCAGGTAAATCCCTGTGCTGGAGCTTTCGTGCTGTTGTGGGGTCTCTCTTGGAAGCTCAGGGCTCTGAGGGCCAAGTGTCTGAGCTGGTTTGGCAGTCTGGAGCTGCCTGGTGGTCGCAGCAGTCGCTGCTCTCTTCTGTTAGCCTGACCCTGAGGAACAGCTTCTTCCAGGGCAGTTGGAGAGTCCTTGTGCCCGGGAGGGGTTGCAGAGCCACGGGGATGTGGGGTGAGGGACCGGGGTCAGTGGGGACCTGGCAGTGCCGAGTGCTGAGTGCGTGGCTGGACTCAGTGAGCTGAAAGGGCTTCTCCTGAGGTGTCTGCCCCGCTCACTCCGCGTGGCCCTCCCCGTGTGTCTCTTGCTAGGTGGCCATGCCTTGCGTGTCGGCGCCTTAGACAGCTCAGCCTCCCATTTTCCCAGCGGCTCAGCTTCCCAGGGGACCCAGGGTGCTCCTGCTCCTGCCTTTCGAACAGAGAAGACCAACCCTGCCCCGCAGACAGCTCTGCAGAAGGAGAAAGCCAACCTGGCTGCGTACGTCCCGCTGCTGACCCAGGGCTGGGCAGAAATCCTGGTGCGCAGGCCCACAGGTACCGGGACAGAGCTGCAAACCTCGGTGTGGGCAGGGGGAGCTCGTGTCACTGGCTGAGACACCAGAGCCCGCGTGAAGCTCAGTGAAAAATCCATCCCTTACTGGCTCCTCCAACCACCTACCCGGTGCTGCTCTGCAGTCAGAGAGTCACAGCCTGGGGTGGAGCTGGAATGGAGCTCAGAGCTCACTCAGTGCAGACCTTCTGCCGTGGGCAGCGACGCCTCTCACCAGAGCAGGGTGCCCACAGCCTCATCCATCCTGCCCTTGGGCACTGCCAGGGATGGAGCAGCCTGTTGCAGGGCCTCGGCACCCTCACAGGGAGGGGTTTCTGCCTCAGACCTCATCCCAGTCCGCCCTCTTTTAGCCTGAACGCAGCCCCTTGTGCTGTCACTGGGGGCCCTGGTACAGATAGATGACTGTAGAGTGCTCTGAATCCTCAAAAGACCTGTGGAAGCAACAGGTAAAATCAGTACCTGGAGCTCTGCTTCCGCGGGAAGTTGCCTCCTGAGGGAGTCACTGGCCTGGTACCTCCGATTCCTGACGGTGCTCGAGTGGTTTTGCTGCCTTCTGGGAATCAGCTGTGGCGATGAGCAAGCAGGGTGGGTTTGAAGAGCTTGGGGTTGACATCCAGAGCCCTGGGAGCCACCTGGTGAAAGCAGGGACTGAGAGAAGGCCGTGCCTGTGCCGCCTGTGGCCGGGGGTGCTGGTTCAGTTCCTGGAGAGCCCGGAGCTCGATCCGCTTGGGTTTTCCCTTGCAGCATCCAACCCGGCTGCGGTGTCGGCAGCTCTTAACACTCTCTGCCCTCGTTCCTCTTCGCAGGGAACACGAGCTGGCTGATGAGCCTGGAGAACCCGCTGAGCCCCTTCTCCTCGGACATTAACAACATGCCCCTGCAGGAGCTCTCCAACGCCCTCATGGCCGCCGAGCGCTTCAAGGAGCACCGGGAGACCGTCCTCTATAAATCCCTCTCTGTGCCCTCCTCCAGCCTGGCCACGGGGACGGCCAAGCCCTCGCTTCTCCAACGCTCCAACACAGGTGAGGGGCTGCGAGGCCGGTAGGGGTCTGGCGTGGCTGTCACTGGGAGCCTCTTGAAAGCCTCTTGAAGGTCCTGTAGGGCAGCGGAGCTTGTAGCGTGAGGAGGGGCACTGCAGCGAGAGGAGGAGGCGGGTCGAGTGAAAGACCCCTTCTCGTTTCCAGAGCTTCTTCAGAAGGGTCCATCTGGTTCTGAAAGAGAATGAGGAGGGGGAGTAACAGAGCTGCTCAGGAGGGGTAACAGAGCTGCTCAGGAGGGGTAACAGAGCTGCTCAGGAGGGGTAACAGAGCTGCTCAAGGAGCAACAGAGCAGCTTAGGAGGAGTAACAGAGCAGCTTAGGAGGAGTAACAGAGCAGCTTAGGAGGAGTAACAGAGCAGCTTAGGAGGAGCAGTGCAGCTGCTTAGGAGGATTTGTGTGTTTTGTGCTGTTTCCCAACTAAAGATTAACCAGCTCGTGGATCTCCTCCCTCTTCCACTCTCCTGGGGCTGATCTGGGCATCCCCAGTGGATGCAGCGATTCCATTTCCCATGTGTCTCCCTCCAGTCTGGGTGTGTGTGTTGGGTACCGGGAGCACCAGTGCCAACCTCAGCAGCTCCTTGCCCCTTTGAGAGCAGAGCACAAGTCCTGTTGGCTGTGGATTTATCCCCCCTTAAGGGGAATCTTCAGCCTGGAGCCGATTGCAGTCGAGTTCCTCTTGAGGCCCTGCTGTAACGTGGTGCCCAGGCCTTCTCACCCTGTTGCCTGAGGTGCTGGTCCCCCTCCAGCAGAGCCCCTAGCACCCTGGGCTCGAGTTTTGAAAGCTTTACATCATCCCTGCTCAGAGCTTTTAGCAAGAGCAGCCAGCTCGGAGGCTGTTGGCACTGCCAGCCCCGGCCAACCCCAGTTGTAGGGGCAGACTGGGCTCTGCTAGAGGGGGTGGAGAGAAGGGAAAACTGCTGGGCTCTGGGTGTGATTTGGCCGGGCTGGGTTCATGGCTGGACCTGATGCCCTGTAGAGGCCTCTCCCAACCGAGAGGACCCTGCGATTCGATGGCTGGAGGAGTGTGGGCTGTGGTAGAGTCCACATCAGATTCGAATGAGGCGTTTGAGCCGATGCCTCCAAGTTGGTGGCCTCTAAGTCTGACAGAGTTGCCAGCCATGCTCCTGTTAGCCCAGTCTCTGCAGCAGGTGGCTGGTGAATTCATGGTTTGGAAGACGTTTTGCTGCCAGACTTCAATACGTGGGGTGTCCTTCCTCTTCAGAGGCCTAAAACTGGGACTCTTTATCCCTAGTCCTACTCTCCACCCTTCTCCGTGGCTTGAGAACTGCTCTGTAGCAGCCGAGGAGAAGCTCAGGGGCTGCTCTTTCCTTGCAGTCTGGGGTGATGGCTGAGGAACTCTGCTTGCAAACCTCCCAAAAAACCCAGGGGTGCTTTTCATTTTCAGAGAGAGCAGCCCCGCTCTGCGGAGCTGGAGCTGTGCTTCTGCCTCCTTAGTGGGGTCGAGACCCCTCGGAGACCCTGCAGTTGTCCCTGCGGCCTGTAGCCAGCTCCCCCCAGCCTGTCCTCTCCCTCGTGTTTGTCCCCTGTGCCTGGTTTAAGAGCAGGCTCTCGGTTACACTGGAAACTCCTGTGCTTTTGGGTTTTGTTTTCTCTCTTCTTTGTCTTGATTATGATTTCTGAGTGATTTCTTTTGGCTTTGTTTTTCTTCATATGAAGTCTCTCCTTCCTTTTGATGTAGCTGCTCACTCGATTTCCCTTTGCAGTGGCCTCTTTCTCTTCCATGTACCAGTCCAGTTGTCAAGGGAAGTTGCACAGGAGCATATCCTGGGCAGGTACCTTTCTATCTAAACCAAACAACCCCGAAACAAAGCTCTTTGCCATAGAAGAACACCCCCTGACTCATGGCCGCTGTGTCCCCCATCCTTCATCTCCCCCCACCCTCCATGTCTCCCGTCCGTTCCCGGTCTCATTCCTCTCAACAAATGGGATCTTGACCAGCATGAAGAAGTCCAAGCCAGATCCAACATCTGCAAGTGCAGGCCGTTTGAAGCAGCTCGTGGGGTGGGATTGCCAGGCCAGAGGCACGGAGACCTCTCTGAGCATCAGGCTGCCTCCATCAACCCAGGGCAATTGGCTTCGTCCTAAAAGCAGTCACTCCCCGACCCCCCCTCCCTGCCCTGAGCCCCGGGGATCCAGCGGCCTGGACCCAGAGCAGAGGAAAGGAGCTGGGAAACCTCCCTCGTGACCCGTCTGGAGGGTCTGGTGTTACCACAGACGCTGCTTAAGGGCGGCTCTTTTCATTGTAACCCCCAGACGGAGAGCCGAGTGCGCTTCGGGGGCCAGCCCGCCCCCTCCCCGGGGCGCTGCGGTGGGCTCAGACCTCCCCTGCTTCAGTGGGACGAGACGGAGCAGAGCTCAAACGGCAGCTGGGCTGACGGGGCAGCCGCTCCTTGGGGTTTCAGTCAGAGGGTTGAAATGACTCTCTTCTGCCCTCGCTCCTCCCCTGGAGGGTTCTCGGGGGGGGGCAGCAGGGGGCTCCGAGCCGCCGGGTCTCCCTGGCACAGGCAGCGGGCAAAGATTCCTCTCGGCTTCTCCTCTCGGCTCCGCTTTGCCCCTCTTCCCACTTGCCAAGGGCAACTGGGGAGCCTCAGCTTACGATTCCAAACCCTCAGCCCTGATCAGACTGGGAGCACTGGAGCTAGACGTGCAGGTGTGCTCTGGCTTGGACAGCTAACCAGATCAGCACGTTGGCGGGGTGGGCGAGGCTGCCTCTGGGGGGGCAGCAGGTCTGTGTGTGCGCGGTGCTAACTGCTGCTTTGACTTCATGGCCTGGCTCCCGCCGGCAGCCCAGGAGAAGCTGCTTCACTGGTTGAGTTTTGATTCCTCGTGGAATGTTGCTGGTTTCCTTTCTGTCTCTAATCGTTCTGTCCTGCTCTCTCTCTCTCTGTGTGTGTGTGTGTGCGCCCGCTCCTTTGGTCCTGGGGAAGGGGAAGGGGAAGGGGAGGGATGGTTTTTCCTTTGGAAAGCACATCGCCACTCTCCAGCTTGGTCTTGCAGCCGCGGTTGTGTGCGGAACGGGAGCCTCCTGTGCTCCAGCCTTTTCCTCAGGACAAACCAAACTGAAAGGGATTCAGACTGACAGTGAAAGCTCGAGGCCCACAGGAGCCCTCGGTCACAGCCGTCCCCCCGTGCTGCTGCGCTCGCTGCCTGGAGGCCACAGGAAAGGCTCTCACGGAGGCCGGGAGCCCCTTGGCCACTGGCAGGGGAATCCAGAGGAGCCCGTGGCTCTGTTCACTGCTGGCGTGGGCAGCTGCCACCAGCAGGATGCCCAGTCTCAAGCTAGATTGCCAGCATGGAGCAAGATTCCCAGTATGGAGCAGGATTCCTAGTATCAACCAGGCTTCCCAGTGTGAAGCAGGATTCCCAGTATGGAGCAGAATTCCCAGTATCGACCCGGTTGCCCAGCATTGAGCTGGATTCCCAGCAATGAGCAAGCTTCCCAGTATGGAGCAGGATTCCCACTATGAAGCAGAATTCCCAGTATGGAGCAGGATTCCTAGTATCAACCAGGCTTCCCAGTATGGAGCCGGTTGCCCAGCATCCAGCTGGATTCCCAGCATTGAGCAGGCTTCCCAGTATGAAGCAGAATTCCCAGTATTGACCAGGATTCCCAGCATTGAGCTGGATTCCCAGCATCAAGCAGGTTGCCCAGTATTGAGCAGGCTTCCCAGTATGGAGCAGGATTCCCAGTATCGAGTAAGTTGCCCAGCATCAAGCTGGATTCCCAGCACTGAGCAGGCTTCCCAGTATGGAGCAGGATTCCCAGTATCAAACAGGCTTCCCAGTAAGGAGCAGGCTTCCCAGTAAGGAGCAGGCTTCCCAGTATGGAGCATGATTCCCAGTATCAAACAGGATTCCCAGTAAGGAGCAGGCTTCCCAGTATCAAACAGTATTCCCAGTAAGGAGGAGGCTTCCCAGCACGGAGCAGCTCGCCCAGTGTCGCCGCAGTGCCCCTGTGCTCTCTCGCTATCCTGCCCTCCCGCATCCCCGCTCACAGAGCCCAGCTGCCCCCCTGCCCTCCCTCCCTCCCTCCCGGGCGATGCCAGGCTCAGGAGCAGCTCCGTGCGGGATCAGGAGCCGATTCAGAGCCAGCGCAGTGCTCGCTCCCCTCTCCTGTCTGTCCTGAGAGCCCAGCGCAGTGCCCCGCTGGCTCAGAGCAGCCCCTGGCCGTGGGGAAGGGCCGGCTGTGCAGAGCAGGGGGAGCCCCGAGCCGAGGAATCAGAGATGCGGGGCCCCCCGTTGAAATCCCGTAGGGAAAAGGCTGGGACCCGCGAGGAGAGGCTGGGGGCCTTGCTCGCCCACCCGCTGCAGCCGCCCTGCCTCGTGTCTCCCTAGAGTCCGCGGTGGTGCTGGAGGAGGGCAGCCCTGCTGAGCTGGAGCTGAAGGAAGCCGAGTCCCCGGCTGAGTCTCCGGAGAGCGAGGACTTGGAGACCTCGTGTTCCGAGCGAGTGCTGAGCGAGGAGAGGTTCGGTAAACCCCACGAGTCCTACAGCAGGGTAAGAACGAGCGGGTTAACCCCCCCTCTGTGTCTGTCTTGAGGGGCTCAGGAGTTACCTGGGCTCAGAGCCCCTCTCCGTGCCAGTGGCAGGAGCTCACTGCTCATCCCAGGCTGTGAGAGGGTGGATGGAGGGCTTGGGTGGTTCACGAGGAGGGGGACTGCGGGCAGAGGAGCCGCAGCAAACGCCCTGGGCAGAGTCCTCCATCCCCCTCTCCGCACGGTACCAGGCACCTTCCTGCTCCCCTGCCCCTGGAGGTGTCGGGCTGGGGGGTCCTGGAGCGCTGCTGTTGCGATCAGAGACACTGCTGACCCTTCTTTCTCCCTTCAAGTCCTCCTCAACCTCGAGCCAAGAAGAGAAATCCCTCAAGTCAGAGGACCTGGTGGAGGGCGGCATCCCCATCGGGAGGGGTCTGCCGGCGGAGGACGGCCGCACGCTGGACGAGCTGTCCTTCCAGCCCTCGCAGCCGCTCAGCAAGTCCAGTTCTTCCCCCGAGCTGCAGACGCTGCAGGAGGTGCTCAAGGATGCCAACGGCAGGGAGGTGACGAGGAGGCTGAGCACCGAGGTGAAGTCCAAATCCCAGTCGGGGAACCTGGAAGGAGAACTGGGCGCTTGGCTGGGCAAGGGGGACGATGCCAGAGCCGCGGGGTCGGGCGGGTTGGACGGTGCCGGCGCTGCCAGCTCCCCCCGCTCCCCGTCGGGGCACCGGCCCCGCGGTTACACCATCTCCGACTCGGCGCCGTCGCGGAGGGGAAAGAGGATCGAGAGAGATGCCTTCAAGAGCCGGACTGCGGCCTCCAACGCCGAGAAAGTCCCTGGGATCAACCCGAGGTGGGTGGAGGGGCTCGGCTCTGGCTGGGTCTGCGCAGGGCAGGTCGCTGGGACCCCAGTTAGCCCCCTCCCCAGGAGCTGGGAGCAGCAGTGGGGCCGTTTGCTGGGGTTTCCTCGTGGTCTCCCCCCTGCTGTAGGGTCCAGCCAGCTGTGGCAGCGCTGGCTGTGACCGGGGTGACCCCCTGCACCCAGTGCCCTGGCTCAGAACACTGAGGAGGAGGGAGGGAGGGAGGGAGGGGGTGGCAGTGGTCACCCAGGTGCTGGTAGCTGCCCCAGCCTCGTCGTGCCAGGGCAGGTTGGACGCAGCTGCCTGCACGGTCCCTTCTGGCTGCTGCAGGGCCCTCCAGCAGGGAGGCTGCTCCCGCTCGCCCCTTCTGCTCCGGGCAGCGGGGCTGACGGTGCAGGCGCTGGCACAGAGACGGGTGGCCGCGTGGCAGGCACGGGGTGCAGCTCCTGAGCAGCTGCAGAGCTCTCTGTGCCTGCTGGATCGCTGCTCCTTTGGCCCTGGCCAGAGCCGCAGCCCCCTCCCCGCGCTCCCCTTCGCAGCTGACGGGGTCTCCCCGCTCTGTCCCGTCTCTGTGCCCTCAGCTTCGTGTTTCTGCAGCTGTACCACTCCCCATTCTTCGGCGATGAGAACAACAAACCCCTCCTGCTGCCCAACGAGGTAGGGAGGGGGGGTGCCCTGAGCTCTGGGGCGGGAGGCTGCGCTGCACGATGCGCCCGGCGGCTGTCAGGGGTCCCTTGCGCTCTCCCCTTGGGTCCCTTTTGCTCTCCCCTTGGGTCCCTTTCGCTCTCCCCTTGGGTCCCTTGCGCTCTCCTTCGTTGCAGTCTGTTCGTTTCCAGTCCATTAAATTCATTCCAACCCGTCTGATTTCACTTTAATTTATTGCCCTTTATTCATTTTATTCCCTGTAACTCTGTTTTCTTTCAGTTTATTGCCTTTTACTCCATTTGTTTTACTCTCTCTGACACCGTTTTGTTCCACTTTGTTCTCTTTTACTTCATGCCATTCAGTTCTGTCTGATTCTGGTTTATTTTCATTTACTGCCTTTTATTCCATTGCATTTTATTCTATTCTATACCATTTTATTCTGTTTTATTCCATTTCATTCTACTTTATTCTGTTCTAATTTAATTTATTCCATTTCATTATTTTTTATTTTATATCTTTTATTTTATATATTTCATTATTTTTTATATTTCATTATTTTTATTTTACTCCATTTTGTTTTTATTTTTATTTTGTTATGTTATTTGACTTTATTTTTTACTTTATTTGACTTTATTTGACTTATTTTATTCCATTTCATCATTTTTTATTTTATATCTTTTATTTTATATATTTCATTATTTTTATTTTA
>VZRI01008886.1:97985-129723 GCA_013397515.1 Upupa epops | reverse complement strand
AAGAGAGACCCTCCTAGCCCAGAGAGAGACCCTCCCAGCCTGGCGAGAGACCCTCCCAGCCCAGACAGAGAACCCCCCAGCCCGCTGTGGTCCTGCAGAGCCTCTGCCAGCTCTCTCTCGGGCTGCCCTTGCAGCAGGAGAGCCCTGCAGACCCCCTGAGCCCAGGACACCCAGGTGCCCTTGCAGCTGCCCTCAGCTGCTTCACTGCTGCCTCCCAGGCTCCACGCGCAGACCGCTGCTCCCTCCCGGCCCCCTGAGAGGTAACCGGGGTCTGGCCGAGCTCTGGCGCCTCAGAGCACACAGTACCTGCACGGTGAGGAGGAAGAGGAGGCAGGCAGCCAGGGCGCTGAAGACGCTGTGCAGGAAGGCCACCTGGTAGAAGTTGGTGAAGCCCCTGCGGTTGCTGAGGTACTGCAGCCACTGCCGGTCGGCCAGCGTGGCCTGGCTGAGGTGCACCAGCACGGTGCCCGTGCTCAGGAGGATGAAGACCCACTGGCCGTAGTGGCCCCAGAGGGTGAAGTAGGCTCTGCCTTCCTTCTTGATGGACAGTGACTCGGACACCACGAAGTAGACCACGAAGGCCATGAGGAAGACCTGGCGGAGCAGCGCAGGGGTCACGGGAGAAGGAGGAGGCGCCCCGGCACCGCAGAGCCCCGGGCGGCAGCTGAAGCTCTGCCTGGCCGCAGCTGGATCCCCACCCCTCCCCGAGTTCCTCTCTGCCCTCTGGGCTCCCCCACTCTCTCCCAGCAGGGGGAATCTCCTTCTCCTCTCAGTGGTGGGGACAGGGACGGGGACAAGCAGCCCCAGGCAGTGGAGCTGCAGTGCCCACTGCGTGTCCTCGGAGCCCTCTGTGCAGCGAGGAGGAGGAGGAGGAGGAGGAGGGCAAAGGATCTCGGAGGGGAAGCTCTGCCGCACTGACCATCATGAGGAGCTGCAGCGTCACCCCCTCCCTGAGCCGCAGCAGCGGGAAGGGGCTGATGGTGACGGCAGCGACGGCCTGGCCGGCGCCCAGGAACTCCAGCTGCAGGGTGATGGCAGCGTGCAGGTCCACGCTGGGGTTGTACTGCACCAGCTCCACGAAGACCACCCGGCTCCTGCGGAAGAGCAGCGGCTCAGGGCCGCTCCAGCAGCCCCCCGTGGCCTCGGGGTGACAGCAGGACGACCCCGCGGCCCTGGCCGCTCCGCACGTACATGTTGTCGATCCACGCGTGCTGCTGCAGGAAGCTCAGCTGAGCTCTGCTCTCCTCCAGCGATGCCCCCAGCTCCTGCACGTAGCCGCTGCTGTCGTAGAAAGAGATGTAACCCCAGTACCAGACCCTGCGGAGGGAGAGGAGCCGCGGGGTGAGAGCGGAAGGACCAGGCCGCCTGCGATGCTCTCTGCAGGGGCTGCGTGCGGCTGGCTTTGCTGCCCTGAGGGCCGGGCACCACCCTGGGCACCGTTTCAAGGGCAAAGCCACCCCGTCCGTCGTCAGCAGCAGGAGCAGGGGGTGTGGGTGGGCTGGCAGCTCCTTACCCGGGCAGGTCTGGGGGCGAGTAGGACCAGGCAGCCGTGGCGTTCCCGGCCACCCGTTCCCAGCCGGCGCCGTAGTCAGAGGTGGAGAAGCTGTGGGGGTCGGCACAGACCCCCCCGGCTGCTCTGCCCAGGCTGTGCAGAACGTCCCGGGCACTGCCCTGGCACTCGGCTGCAACGAGACCAGTGCTGTCGTCACGTGGGGAGCCCAGCACAGCCCAGCAGCGCTCAGCCACACGGCTGGCATCACCCGGGACGCCCTCCTTCCATCAGGGGGCATCCCCACCCCGGCTGCCCCCCGATCACCCCCTGCAGGAGCAGAGCCAGGGGGCACAGCAGTACCCACTGCGGGCAAAACTGCCCCCAGCCCCAGCCAGCTCATCCCTCCAGGACCACCAGCACCCAGCCCGTGAGGGCAGAGCCCCCCACCTACCCTCCTGCAGCCTGAGCTGGCGCAGCCGGGCTGTGCCCAGCGTGGTGCTGTAGCTCTCCTGAGCCGAGCGGTTGTGGTAGAGGTAAGGGAGGAAGATCTGCGACATCCAGACCCAGAACTGATCCGACCTGCCGCGGGGAGGAGGCGTGAGAGGCAGAGCAGTGCCTGCAGCTCGCAGCCATCACCGCCTGCGCTGCTCCTGGCGCTGCGCACCGAGCTGTGGGGAGCTGACTGCTCCTGCCCTGGGTGCCCCAGGGGCTGGGAAGGGGTCAGGAAGTGTCTGAGCGACTCCATGCGGCACTGGGATGAGGACTGGAGCCGGGGGGACTGTGCCAGCGTGGCGTGAAGGACCAGCCCGCGCCCTGCTCTCCCCCCTGCACCCCACACGCAGCCCAGGGCCGCCGCTCGGGCCTTGATCTGGGGTGCAGGAGGTGGTTGCTCGTGACCCTGCTGAATCCACAGCCTGAGCAACCCCGCGTCCTGCAGCCCCAGACACAGGAGCAGCTGTCGTTCACACAGCCCCTTCCACTTAGGAAAGGACTCCCAGAAGCTCTGAGCTCCCACAGGACCCTCTGCTCTCCGGGGGAGGAGAAGCAGAACCACAGACACGAAGCCCAGCTCCACCCAGGCCCTAGCGCTCCTCACAAGAGCCCCGACCCCGCGTGGGAGCCACCGTGGAGCAGCAGGAGCCTCTGCAGTTACCTCTTGATGCGGAGGAACTCGCTGCTGCCCAGCTGCTGCCTGATGGAGCTCTGCAGCAGGAAGGCGCTGCCGCTGCTGCGGGAGGGGTCTCCGTAGCTGGTGAGCAGGATCACCAGCAGGAACATCATGTAGATGAGGAAGTTCTGCCAGCACAGGGTACAAAGGGATGGCACCCACGGGCAGCGCGCGCCGCTCCCTAGCCCTGCGGTGCCTTCCACCCACAGGAGGTCACAGAGAGGACGACTGACCCCGCCAGTCTTTTACCCACGGGGAAACTGAGGCAGAAGCGAGGCTGTCTGTCTGCTCCTGGAGCCACAGCACCCTGCCCCGAGGCACCAGGAGAGGTCTCACCTTCAGCATCCTGTGCAGCAGCTTGACCTTCCTGGCCTCCTCCTTGGCCTGGAACAGCGCAAACCCCTGCGGGGGCCGGACCTTGCTGATCTTCTCGGAGACGTGCTCCACGAAGGGGTGCTCCACCAGGGTGTCGTCCTCCTCCGGGTGCAGGCGCTTGGCAACCAGCGAGAAATAGAGGGCTTCCAGCAGCACCTGGGGCCAACAAGCAGACCCTCCAGTGGCCTCTTCCACCGGACTCTCTCTCCAGGGGCTCTGGGGAGCCCCAGGCGGCACCCAGGACTGCGGCCGCGGCCTGACGCGTGCCCGGGACTCCTGCCGGCCCTACCTTCAGCGGCTCCCACACCAAGAAGGACGCCAGGAAGCTGAATATCCCTGAGATGAGCCACATGAGGGCCACGCTGGAGGAAAAGCCCACCCCGATCCACACGGAGACCCCCGTGGAGGTGGCAAAGAGGAGCAGGCTGATGCCGTGAGCCAGAGAGGAGCACCAGGGCGGCAGCAGGCGCTTCCGGAACGTCTGGTCTGCAACTGGAAGGCAGAGGCCGTGCTGCTGAGGCTGAGCACAGCAGCCTCACCCCAGCACAGAGCTCTCCTCCGCCCTGGGGTGAGTGGGGAATGATCCCACATTTGCCCCAGGCTGCCCGGAGGGGTGGGAGAAGCCCCATCCCAGCAACCACCCCAGGTCAGGCTGCTGTGGTGCTTGAGGGCACCTGGGCGGCTCCAGCCTCCGGGCAGGGAGCTGTCAGGAGCCAGGAGGTCTCCCCGGAGAGAGAAAACCAGGCTGACCCCCCTCCCAGATCCATCAGCCGCTCCTCACAGCACTTGGGGTGAGGCAGAAGGATGCTGAGGGTGGGGAGAGCCTGGCCCAAAGCACCCAGAGAGGTGGGATAACCCCCATCCCTGGGGCCATCCCACGTCTGGCTGAACCACGGGGCTCGGAGCCCCCTGCTCCGGGTGGGGATGGCCCTGCCGGGGGGTCAGAGCCTTTCCCAGAGCTCCTTTGCTCCTCCTGCCCTCTCTGGTACCTGTCCAGGTGGACTTGGCGGATCTGCTCACTTCCCTGGGAGGCGCCGCCACGCTCTGGCCCTTGTCGCTCAGCTTGTGCATCACGACCGTCTCCACCTTCTCCCCGAAGACGCTGGAGCTGCCAAGGCCAAGGGGTGGCACCGCTGAACTGGGGCAGCGCTGGCTCCGCTGTCCCCAAGACCCGGCTGAACCCCAGGGCTCCCAGCAGCCCCAGAGCAGCTAGAGGCACCCTCTCCTCCTGGAGCTGCTGGCCCAGCCAGGGCACACGGACACACACTGCGTCTCGTGGAGGAGGGCTGGCAGCCTCTCCCCTCCCTCTGTCTCCCATCTAGCGCTGGGTACCCAGCAGGGAGCTGCCACCCTGGCTGGGTGGTGGCCGGGGTCCTGGCAGGGGGTGTCTGGAGAAACACTGGGGCTCCAGGGGAGAGTCCAGGTGGCTCCTGGAAGGGTGGCAGTGCCCTCCCCGAGCTCTGGCTGTGAGGGCTGCAGGAACCATGGCCAGCAAGAGCAGTGCCTTGTGACAAGGCTGCCACCGGCACCGGCAGAGCCTCAGAAGCCAGTTCAGCCCAGTTCACCCCACTGGCCCCATACTGGCAGCTGTGGAGCTGCCAAGGGGCTGCCAGGGAGCGGGAGGCACTGGGGCTGCTGTGGAGCTGCCAGGGCTCAGCAGGGGCTCCACTCCCCAGACACTCACAGGCCTGAGATGAGATCCGTTTCAGCCCTCATGTACGGCCCTAGGTCCTGAGAGTGGGAGATGCCGCTGGCTCCGTCGGCCAGGATCTGCCGGATCAGATCCTCATCTGGGGAAAGAGAGAGCAAAGGGCAGAGCTGGGGGGGTCTGTGCTGCCCAGGCTCAGCTGCATCTGCGGGTCTGGCGAGGGACAGGGCCAGGGTGAGGTCCTTCTCCTCGGCGCTGCCTGTCTCTCCTCCCTGCCTGTCCCCAGCTTGGCTGTGGAGCCTGACATCGAGCTGCTGGCAGAGGAGACCAGCTTCTCCTCCAGCCTTTCACAGAGGCTCAGAGTCACCCTGTGCCCAGGGCTTCCCTGGCTGCAGCCACACTCGGATCCCGTGGGATTGCCCCTCACACCCCTCCTCGCTCTCAGCCTGGGGACTTGAGACCGACCCACAGCAGGGTTTCCTGCAACCCCAGAGCGGAGGGGCCACAAGGGACCTGTGGGGACCTTCTAGTCCCCCCCCCAGCAGAGCAGGGTCTCCTGGAGGATTCCTGCTTTCCCAGACAGACCCCCTGCTAGGAAAACACAACCCTCCTCCTCTGCCCCTCTCGCTGAAGTCACCGGTGATGGCAGCAGGCTCTGCTGTTGTCTTCTCCAGCACCGAGCTGCAGCTCCCAGGGCCCGCACTGCTCCTCCTGCTGCTTCCCAGGGCACCAGACCCCGGCCCAGGGCAGCGCTGCCCAGACACCCACCTGAGGCAGAGAAGTAGCGGGGCTGGCCCTGGTGGATGCCAAGCGACAAGCTGTCCTCCTCCGTCGCCAGCGGAGCCTCGAGCCCGAGGTGGCGGCTGGCCCGGCCTCTCTTCAGCTTCTGGATGGTGTTGCCCATGATGGAGGGGTCGCTGAGGAGGTCTGGCCAGCTGAGCAGGGCCTCGCTGGAGGGCCAGCGCACCAGGCTGCGGGCAGACGGAGCAGTGGGTACCACTGGGTGCCCGTGGGGAACGGGAAGCAGGAGACAAGCAGGCACGTGGCACTGCCGAGCAGCAGCCCCACTGAGCAGGGAGCTGCACTGCACTCCCAGCTGCCCCAGCCCCAGGCCCTACCTTTTGGAGTCCTCCAAGAACAGGTCGGTCTTGGTTTGCTCGGAGAAGGCCTGAGGAGGAAGCAGAGGGGGGTTTGGGGGTCTGGTGTGAGCAGCAGGTTGTTAACATCAGGGGGCACTGCCAAACTGGAGCCACAGCTGCCCTGGATCTGCTCCTGCAGCAGTAACAGGGAGCACTTGGACCTGTGCAGCCCGCCCAGCTGTGGGGTGAGAAGCAAACTACCTCTGCCCTGAGCCCGGGGAAGGTGGGGAAGGAGCTGTCGAGGATGGAGGAGTCCAGGTAGTTGTCAATCTCCAAGGACTGCTGGTCTGAGTGAGTCACGGGGGGGCTGATGGAGACCTGCAGGAGACAGCAAGGCTTGAGCAGAGACGACCACCACCTCACGGCACCTCAGAGCTCTGCTGCTTGGTGGATCCTGAAGGCTCCCAGCTCTGCTCATGCAGGCAGGGCTGGGGTTCCCAGTCCTGCCAGCTGGGGATGACAACAGCCACATGCACATCCTGCACTGGCACTGGGACCCACTCCCGTCACAGCCCAGTGCCTCCTGCGCTGCCCCAGGAGCCTGCAGCCTCCCGCGGAGCAGGGAGTGCTCCAAGGAAGGGCAATTATCAGCCCCATCTGCTGCTCATCGGCCCCTGGCTGCAGCACTAACTGGGGCTGCTAACTGTGCCTAAGCAGCCGTTAGATCCCCAGCCAACCCTGGCACAGCCCAGCCCACCCAGCTCCATCGGCACCCCCACCCCGCGCTGCTGGCACCACACAAGGTGCCCAGCACACACTCAAATCACAGAGGCACCAAGCACCTCCAAGAGCTCAAATGCAGGCACTCGTCTGTCTCTCTAAGGCCACGGGCTGCTCCCAGCTCAAGAGGGAGGCAGGGACGTGTGGAGGGAGGGGAAGGGTCTGGCCCCGGCGCAGGGCAGCACAGGGGGACAAGGGGGGATGTGCAGGGAGCAGCGGCAGAGGTGCTGCCCCAGCCTCAGGGGAGCAGACCTGCTGCCTGCAGCTGCCCGTCCTGGTTACCTTGCCACGGGCCATCCGGAAGAGAAACAAGATGACCAGGTAGAGAGGGTAGACCACCACGCTGGACACCAGACCAACAGCCACCGTGTCCACGTTCACTGGGATCAGGTTGGAAACGGCCGTGTTGCTGGGGAGAAGCAAGAGGGACCAGAGGTGAGTAGAAAGCTGCCCGACCAAGAGCAGGCTCTCCTGGATCCTGTGTGCCAGCACCCCGGACTCTTTGCAAGGGGACTGGCTTGGAGCTCCCACACCCCGAGGAAGGACAGGCCCGAGGCCAGGCAGCTACTGCCAGCAGACACAGGGTCCGTCCTGTGTAACAGGAGGGGCAGGAGGGGTGCCGAGTCGGTTCAGAGCTTGGCCAGAGCACCAGGGGCCACCACGTACCCTAGGTGGACGTTCCCCACCACGCCGTACCACACGGCGTTGGCACAGAGGAAGAGGAAGATGAGGAGAGAGCAGCAGGTGGCTCTCTGGACGCGGGTGAAGCGGCTGCGGGGCGGCCGGTCCCACATGGACAGCCAGACGTGCTTCTCGAAGAAACCTCGCTGCAGCTCCGCCACGAAGATCCGCGAGAAGCTCCTCAGCTCTGTCTCACCTGAGCACAAAAGGGGAGGCAGAGAGACTCTCAGGGCCAGCTGCCCCCGCAGAGGGGACCTGCCACGGTCCCTCCTCACAGGCAGGTGCCTCCACGGTGCCTCAGGCACACAGGACCTGCACAAGGCACCGGGGCAGTGAGGAAGAGCAGGTGTGAAGGCTCCGTGGTCTCTCTGCAGGCCCAGTGAGAACGGCCAGGCAGGAGCAGCACCCCAGCCCCACGCCCCAGGGACTGAGCACTCACTGGCAGCATAAACCTCCCTCTCCACCATGCCGTCGTTGTCCTCGCTGTCCACAGACAGCCAGTCGTTCACCAGGAAGAAGTAGCTCTTGCTGCTCTGCAGGTCCCTCACGATCACATGCTGCAGGTACCACGCGGGGCTGAGTCCTACAAGCAACCACACAACCACCTGCTGGGTGACCTGGGGCACAGAGAGCGGCTGTGAACGGTGCCCAGCGAGCGGTGCCACCCGCCCCCCGGGGCAGCCGGGGGCCTGCAGTCAGCTCGGGTGCTCACCCTTGTTGTCGTGCCACACGCGGATGCGCCAGATGCTGCCCAGGCTGCGCTCGGTGGCCACGTGGAAGACGTCGAGGCTGTTGCGGCGGAAGGCGTTCTCCCCGTCCAGGTGCCTGTGCCCGCTCTTGTTGTCCACCCCGTACAGGGCGATGCCCACGTGGGCCGTGGTACCTGCCCGAGTGAAGGGGGGAGCCCGTCAGTCCCTCCCACCCCAACAAGGTGGAGGTTTCCCCAGCCCTGCCTTCCCCTTCACACCCCCTGGTACCAGACGCCCTTCTGAGGGGCCACGGGGAGGCTGGGGAGGATGGGACGAGCTCAGCAGACCCCGGGGTAGTGTTAACGCTCGAGTGCCAGACTGGCCTGGCACCGGCACCTTGGCACGGTCAAGGTTCTCTCTGGAGGGGACAGGAGCTGCCCCTCCTTGCCCTGCTGACGCCCCGGAGGGAGGAGATGTTTGCTCTGGAGGTCTGCTCCACCAGGGAGCTGAAACACTTGTGTTCTTTGACTCCTCTCCACCACCGGCTGCCAGATGCCCCTCGATCCACCTGCTCGACCCACACGGGCCCTGAGGCGGCCTCAGCAGAGAGCTGCTCCCAGTGACACCAGTGGTTCCAGTAAGACCAACAGGAGATGCCTCTGGCAGTGACAGGGTGGCTCCCAGCCTCCGTCCCTGCTCAGAGCTTCCACATCCCAACCGCCCGGATCTCCAAGCCCAGGATGATGATTCTGGCAGCCCTAGCTACACACCCAGCCTGGATCACAGAGCCAGCCTGTCTGCCCTCGTGTGCTGGGAAGGGTTCAGGCAGCAGGACAAGGTGAGGGCTGCCCGCAGGCAGTGGAAGAGGGCGTCTGAAGAGCCCTGGCTGCTTCTGCAGCAGAGGGGCAGAAGCGAGGGGCGATCGCTGCCTCTTGGCTGCTCCTGCAAGCACAGCCCAGGCCCAGAAAGCAGGGCAGGGGGATGGATTTCTATCCTGGCTGCTCCTTTCCACCCCAGCAGCACGTGGCAGGGCAGCAGGGTCTTCTCCAGAGCTCCTGACCTGCCCCCAGCATCACCATAAACGCTGTGGGGAGCCGTGAGCTGCCTGCTCAGCCCCTGCAGGGCAACGCCTGGCGCACGATGAGCTGAGCTGAGGCCTCGGCAGCGCCGCAGGCATCAGTCCCCCTGGGAAGGACGCGCAGGAGGAGACGCGGGGCTAACCTGATCCCCTGCCCCAGCCTGTCTTCACCAGGATCTCGTATTTGTAGAGCCCGTTCTTCCCGCAGAAGGGAATGACCCCCACTCGGTTGATGTCGATCACGTCCAGCTTGTGCACGATCAGCGCCGCCACCGAGTAGGTCACGAAGCACACAGCACACGTCAGCAGGACGATGTAGTTGAGGCCTGGGCCTGGAGCCTAGAAGAAAAAGAAACAGGTTGGGAAGTCACTCTCCTTCCCCCCACCCTGCAGGAGCGTCGCTGCCCCTTCCCGGCTGTAACTGATAGCCTGTGAGACCCCAGCCCCGAGACCCCAGCCCCTGGGAGCACAGACCAGCACGGAGCACGTGGAACGTGCTGTGACGCTGCGCTGCCAGCCAGAGCTGCTGCAGCAGCTGCTGAGAGCTCCCTGCTCCCATGTAGATCGCTCTGACAGAGCTAGAAGAGCCTGGACACCCCTGTGAGGCTGGCAGCAGCAAGAACGGAGCTGGGTGGCACCCAGGAGGAGGTCTGGCACCCAGGAGGAGGTCTGGCACCCCACTAAGAGGTGAACACACCGTGAGGTGTCCAGCACAGGGCCTGAAGCCACCCACAAAGGTCTGTTCTAGCAGCAGCCAGCACTGATGGTGAGAGGATAGAACTCTGCCGTGAGCTCAGCCCATCCCAAGCTCCCGGGCACTGTACTGCTCCGGGCACAGCTCAGCACGAGCCCAGCTTGAAGGGGAAGCTGGTGGGGGCCTGCGGTTTCTCTCTGGGTGACAACGGCCTCCGCTCTGCTGTACTCACGGGGAAGATGAACTGGACGGAGTTCGGGGGGACGAAGAGGCTGGCCCCGAAGGCAGTGAGGTGCTGGGTTAAGCAGACGGCCTGGTCTGGCCGGGTCTCCTCCAGGGGGATGATGCCTTCTGTCTTCCAGCGTTTCTCCTGCTCGCTGAAGTACTGGCAGAGGGATGTGTAGAGCCCCAGCGTCACCTCCACCGGCGACCAGCTGAAGTGGTTTGTGATGTTGAAGTAGTACCTCTGGATGGTGTCGTCGGTCCTGGAGACGGGAAAAACAGCAGGAGACCCCAGGAAGCAGCTGCTGGAGGGACCCAAAGCCCGTGCTGATACAACTGCGCCCTTGGAAACCCCCCTGCTGCAGCAGCAGACAGGGTGTCCTTCACAGAATCACAGTGGGTTGGAAGGGACCTTGAGGAACAGGTTCTCCGAGGACAGAGGAGCGCTGCAGAGAGCAGCAGCAGCCTGGTGCAAGCCATGGCTCAGCCCTGAGCGTCCCTCACACACATCCACCTCACGTGCGGGCGGCAGGGACTCCTCCAAGGGAGGTTCCTCTCACCTGGGTGAGGTGAAGAAGGTGTAGAGCTTGTGGTCACTTCCAGCCAGTGCATCCAGGCCAATCCTCTTGGAGGCAGAGCAGTTGTGCTCGCTGGGCTGCGGCTCGTGGTGCAGATAGGCCATGATGAAGGGCTCGGGCTCGCTCGCCAGGTAACGCTCTGCGGAGGGAGGGGGACAACAAACACAAACACTGCATCAACACCAGCGAGAGCTCAGCCCTGAGGCCGCTGCCAGCAGTGGGTGCTGAGGGAGGAGATGCTTTTGCAGCCTGCACTGTGAGTGCAAGGGACTCTACATGCCATCACAGCTAGCTAGCCAAGACAGGGAGCAGACGCCCTCCCTCCAGTGCTGAGGTGGCTCAGCAGAAGGGCTGTGAAACCCTGATCTTTAAGGTCCCTTCCAATCTCAACAACTCCACGGCTCCATGAGGAGCAGAAGGCTCCTCAGCAGCAGAATCACAAGCGGGGGCTGCAGCAGGGACTGGGTAATGCCCTTCCCAGCCAGAACCTCAGCCCTACAGAGCGGAACTCGCCGGCTACACCTGACACCCTCCCACAGCGAGCAGTTCTCTCCTCACAGCTCTCCTGGGAGCGGCACCCAGCCCACGGGAAGCGACAGCCAAGAGCACCGAGAGCTGGATCCGCCTGCTGTACCGTTGAGCACCCTGTAGGTGAGCTGGAAGTGCAGTCCTGCCTCTCTGTTGTTGCTCTCCATCGTCACGATCAGGTTGACGGACGCCCTTGGCTCGATGACCTCGGTGCCAGCAGAGAGGTTGTCGGCACCGGTGCTGTTGGACACCGTGACGGTGATGGCCTTCTCCGAGTCCAGGCTCCCGATGGGGATCTGCACTCCGTTGTGTGTCTGGAACTCCATGGAGGCCACCTTTGTGGACACGGTGTAGTTGCTGATGTAACCGAAGGGGAAAGGATTGGAGTCCACTTGGAACATGACCTGAATGACATCCGTCAGGTTGGAGAGGGTGGTGTTGAACGCCTGGGGGATGGAGAACTGGCAGTTCGGCGTGTTTTCGTAGCAGAGCAAGTTCAAGGGATCGGACCGCTTGCCTGTGGCCTTAATTTCTCCTCCCACCAGCTCCAGGGGCTCTTCGTTCAGCACTCGAGACTTCATGAGGATGCGCATCAGGCTGGACGACAGGTTGTAGGCTTTGGGAGCCAGCAGCAGGTTGTGGGAGTCAGCCAGCAGCTCCTGGGGCTTGGACTCTTGTGAGGCTGTATTGACGAGGTGAATGAGGTCTCCTGCCAGGAGAGAGAGACAGATGCAGGTGGTGAACGGTCCTACGGCCTAGGTAACGCCTGGCACCTCCCCACAACAACCAGGCAAGCCTCTCCTTACTCTCCTCTGCCTTCTGCGCTGGAAGGCTGAGCAGCCCATGGCTGAAAGCAGAGCTGTCAGCAGCTCCTGCAGCCCCTCGGCCGATCTCCAGAGGCTGGTGGTCAACACTCAGCCAGCAGAGCTTCCCTGCCCTCCCACAGGGGACAGGGACGGGGACAGCAAACACACGGTACTGGGGTGTTGCACTGTGAAGTGGCAGGAGGGCAAAGAAGGTGCCTCTGCTTCCTCCTGGAGAGGGGATTTTCCACGGGGTGCTCTCTGGTGAAGCCCAGCACCCTCCTCAGACCACGACCAGCAAGGCTGGAAGCCATCGTTGTTACTCATTGTTTACTAACAGGAGGATCCCTGGAGGATCGGGGGGTTATTAATAGCTGCTGTAGCTGAACATCCACGGGAACAGCTGCCACAGCCCGGACACCCCTGGGAGAAGGAAGCCCTGGGGTGCCCCTCCGCGAAGGTTAGATGCACGTAGCTCTCCTGACAGCTTGCAAAGGGCAGACCCCTCACGGTACAACCCCCCACCTACTGCTAGCAGCCCCCTGCGCAGGGGGAGAGTGCCCTCAGCAACTCCTGGCCCAGCACCACCCAGCCACCCCGTGCCCTGACCGGTGATGTTGAGGATGTTGTCGGCGATGCCGGTGGGGGTCACGGTGCCCTGGGTGGTCTCCCCTTGCAGGATGGTCATCATGGTCTCCAGTTTGTTCAAGGTCCTTGTCAGGCACGCCTTGCACACCAGCTCCTTGCTCACCACCTGCACGGGGAAGCACAGGCCGATGCCTCAGCAACAGTCCCCGGGATGCAGGAAGGCAGCTGCAGGCCAGTTCAGCTGGTTCTGTGCTGCAGAGACCTTGGGATGATTCCTCAAACACCCCCTGCACCTCGAAACCCCAGCCCCAAGGAGGGGAATGCAGAGCCCACGGCTGCTCTGCCGGCACCGAGAGGTGCCAAGAAGCTGGCGGGGTCTCCAGGACTCTTCCATCCCCTCCCCTTGTGTACGGGCAGGAATCTGCTGGAGGAGGCACTAGGGTTGGGAAGAGCAACCACAGGGCAAGAGCATCAAGTTCCCTGAGGCCACTGGTAGGGACCAAGCGTGCCTCCTGCTGCCACACACCCTGAGCTCCGCTGCGGGGCCGCACGCTGCTCCCAGGGAGGTCACCCGCACGGGGCCGAGCTGAACGCCTGCACCCACTCAGCGGTCTCCAGGAAGCAAGATTTAGCCCTTCCTGAATCCATTCCCAGTGTCCAAACCCTCCTGAGAGCCGTGGGAGGGATCCTGCCACTCAGGCGTGATGGATGTCCCTCCCTCTGCCCCCACATGTGTCCAAGAAACAGAATGTTCTCGCTGTGGCCTGGAGCTCCCTGCACTCTGGAGGCCTGGATGGGAGGGACCGAGGCAACACATGGAAGCTGTTACCACAGGCTCCTTCCTTCCTCGCTGTCCCCTTCAGACCAGCACAGGCTTCGATCGTGATGCGCCCTGCCCTTCGGTGAAGGATGCAGACAGCACCTGCAGCTCCACAGCTGCCCCTCTCCTGCTTCTGTCTGTTAGCACGGAGACTCTGGAAGCTGGAGTCCCCAGGGCGCAGCGAGGCCTCGGGGTAGTGGGGGGGAAGGAAAAGGGTGATGGGGAGGAACCACTCGAGGGGGGCTACTGCTCAGGAAGGTTGAGAGCCTTTCCTTAGCCCTCTCCCAGAAAAACCCAGTCTGGTTCTTCCTCCGCTCTGGAGGTAGAATCCCAAAGGTCCTGATGGATGCAGGAGGGGGCAGGAGACAGGGAACCCCCGGGGGAGCTCTGGATCACTGGTGCTCTCAGCTTTGCACTGCAGCCCAGAGCGCAGACGAGGCCTGCATCAGCAGCTTCTCCAGGGCAGCAACAACTCTGCCTCTAGACTGAGGCTTCCACAGCGACAGCCTGGCACCACTCCCCTGCTGGGATGGGGTGCTGCACCCCAAAGACAGGAGCTCAGACAGACTGCTGAGCTCTGCTGAGTGTGGAGAGGCAGACAGGGACTCTGTCTGGGATGCAGGACTCTGCCCATCACCTCAGTGAAGCTGCTGCCCTGGCTGGGGAGGCGATGGGCAGCCACGGCAAGCAAGGCCAGGGTACCTGACTGCAGCCCCGACAGCAGAGCTGTGCAGGGGGAAGAGGAGGAGCAGGCCAGAGCCGCCTGGCTGCCCCCCAAACCCCAAGCACGTTATATAACTGGGCTCTCTTCCCTTTGCCCATCTGACACAACAGAGAGCCACTCCTAAATCCAGCAGGCAGCAGCCTCGGCACCGGGGAGCTGAAACCGGGAGCTGGCTGGGGAACAGGAGCGCTTCCAGGCAGCGGTGGAGCAGGGCAGTGCTCCTAATCCCGTGTGGTAGCAACAGGGCTGGAAGGGATGTCAGGCCCTGGCACCGTCCCCTGGCTCGTGGCACGTCAGGCTCTGTCTGTGTCCGTGCTAACGGAGTCCAGCCTGGCCTCACACATCCTGAGTCTGCCCCAGTGCTTCTCCAGTCTCTCCCAGTCTCCGTCTGCGAGTGAAGGAAGCTGCCTGCTGCCTCAACAGGCTGGGAGCAGAGAAGCCCAGAGCTCTTGGTGCCCTCCAGCACACGAACACCTCATCTTCCCCTCGTCCCCACGGCGAGGGGCAGAGCTGAGCACCCTTGGGGCTGTCACCCTCACGGACACCCCAGCGACGGCCACACGGGGTACCCGCGGGGGGGGACGTGCGTGGGACAGAGGGAGGGGGACTCAGAGCAAGAAGCGAGGGGATGGAAGCTGCGTCTGGAGGAGCAGGAGGCAGAGGGGACCCTACCGTGCACTGCGCCAGGGCGGCCGAGATCTGCTGGATGTCATCCACGGTGTTGACGCTCAGCGAGTTCAGGGTTTCCGTGATGTTGTTGCGGATCCAGGAGCGGAGCTCGACCTCGGTCCCGGTCTCAGGTTCCAGGAGCACGGAGCGCTCGTACTTGGTGGGGAAAGAAAGGCAGGGTAGAGTGAGGAAAGGCACCGCGGGGTGAGGAGCTGTGCTCAAGCCATCTCCTGCTCCTCCCCAGGTTTAAGGAGCTGGGTTTTCAGCTTCCCCTGCTGCTCTCCGGGCAGGCACAGCAGAGCAGGGCAGCACCGTGCAGTCCTTTCCCAGCTGAGCAGGGCCTGGGCTCAGGGGGATCGGTCCTGTCTGGCTCCCAAGGGGAGCTCCCATCCATCCGGAGAACCTGGGCACAGCCCAGACTTCCTGGCCTGCCTGCACAGGTGCCCACGGAGGGACTGGGCCCGACTTAATGCAGGAGTGAAGGCAAACGCTACCAGGACGATGCTCCTGCCCTGTGGATGAAGAACCCTGTACACACACAGACCTTTCTAGCTGCTCTAGCTCAGAGCGAGGAGGTCTGCTCAGCTCTCAGAGCGTCCCTTGAGCAGCGACAGGGAGTTTCCAGCCCTCCTGAGGTGCAGAGGGGTGGCTCAGAGGAAGCACCAGGGTGGAGGGCTGGGATTTCTGGGTTTAAATTCAGGTTTGAGGCTCCAGGTTGGCAGTGAAGTGGGAATTCCCTCAGCGTGAGGGGGCAGAAAAGCAGCTGCACGTGAGGCACCCAGGCCACCACCTTCTCTGGGACCTCTGTCTTCATTTGGAGCCCCTGGTCTGCAGCTCGTTGCTCTCTCAGATGCAGGGCAGGAGCTCCAGCCCAGCTCCAGCAGCACAGACAGGGATGCACATGGAAAGCTGCCCTACCTGCCTCTACACACACACCCGGCCAAGGGACGCTACGGGGGACTGCAAGGCCTCCTGGAGGCCCCTCCTGGGCAGAGCGAGTGGTTTTACCTCATTTAAGATGGTGATGAGAGCCAGGGAGTACTCGATGACCTGCTGAGGGTCCCCTTGCTTCACTAAGCCCTGGAGCACGGTGTCAGTCTGGTTGTAGAGCCAGTGGGAGAGGCTGGGGAAGCCCTCGGGTAACCCCACTTCCATGGAGCTGCAAAGCCAAGAGGGGTTGGGGTTAAGCACAGCCCCTCAACCGGGGCAGGGGAACGGGGCAGAGTCTCCCTCTGAGCTGGGAAGGCAGACGAGAGGGAAGCAGGAGGTTAAGCAACAAGAGCACCGCTGCTGCTTGCCCTGCTCGTGCCCAGTTTGCACCAACACGGACTGGTTCCTCACCAGTGCAGCCCTGGGATGCAGCCCTGCGCCTGGAGAGAACCCCAGGGAGCAGCAAGAGCACTTTCAGCCCAGGTTCAGTGTGCTGGGGGGGGCTGCACTGGCTCTGGCATCGCTCCCTGGGGCCTGAGGACCAGCTGGGGCACAGACTGGCACTGCAGGACCGCGTGGGGAGCTGCAAACCACCCCCGGGGCAGGAGCAGTCCTGTGGCTGGGCCAGGCAGCACAGAGCAGCCCGGGGTGGGCACCTGGCACCCACACGGCGCACACTGGCACCACGGGAGGGTAACTGGGCCGTCCCCAGGAGCCTGGGCCGGGCACCGGCCCTACCGGAGCAGCCTGTGAGCGGTGGCTCTTACCGGTTGACGGCCACCACGGTGGCTCCCAGCTGGTCCTGAACCAGGACGGCCACCGACAGCAGGAAGCCGCTCTCGCGGAAGCCGGGCGGCAGGAAGGCGCTGTGCTCGGCCCGGCTGCCCTTGTACAGGCAGAACTCGTGGTAGTGCCCGGCCCTGCTGCGGGACACCAGCAGGATGTAGACCAGGGTGCCCTCGGCCTCCTCCGTGTCTCTCCAGCCTGCAAAACAGACCCAGCCCGGGGTTCTGACAGGGCTGCAGCTGCCAGCCCCTCCGTCAGAGCTGGCCTTGCCTCACCCTGCTGTCCCCTGGCACAGGGACTGGCTGTCTCCTGCTCGAGGACTCCCCTGGGCTGGGAGATGTCTGCAATGGGAAGCTTTGGCCTGACCCCCACCCTTTCCATCTGGATCAGCAGCCATGGGGTCCCCCCTCAGGCTCCTTCTTCCCCAGCTCCCTCAGCCTCCCCTCAGCAGGGAGCTGCTCCCCTCCCTCCATCCCCCCTGGGGCTCTGTGCTGGGCTCTCTCCAACAGCTCTGTGTCCTTCTGGACCTGAGGGGCCCAGCACTGGACACCAGAGCCCAGATGGGGTCTCCCCAGGGCGAAGACCCTCTCTGGCTCTCCTAACCACCCCCTTTCTCACCCACCCCAGGCTGCCACTGGCCTTCTTGGCCACGAGGGCCCGTTGCTGGCTCCTGACCATCCTGCTGGCCACCAGGACCCCCAGGTCCCTGTCTCCTGCACTGCTCCCCGCAGTCCTCACCCTCTCCTGGTCCCTGGGGCTGTTGTTGCACAGTGCCCCAGCTGAATTTCACCCCTTCCCTCCCTGCCCAGCTCTCCAGCCTCTTCACTCTGCTTCTCCCCCAGTCGGGCTCTGGCCACCAGTTCCCCCCGAATCAGCTGGGCTCATCCTTCTCCTGTGCCACGTGGCTTCCCGGCCTGTGTGCCCAGACACCATCCCTCGCCGACAGCAACCGCTGGGGGAAATCTGTGCTCCAGAGACACAGACTCCTTGGCCCAGGGCTACAGGCCGCGGGCCAGGCCACTTTCCCAACGCTAGCCTGGTTCTTGCTGTCTCTGCAGCTGGTGGAGAAGGTAACTGCCAACAGGAACATCCAGCCCACAGGGCCCCGGGGCTCTGTGTTTTGACTCTTCCCACACGTCTGACTCACTCCTGGGCACCCTTCTCCTTCCTCCTGCTCTGCACTACCAGTCTGTTCCCCCCGGCACCGGGCTGGCCCTGCTGTCACCACTCAGCTACAGCAACCAGGGTGGAAAAAGCAGGGCCTGCCCGCTGCCAGCACTGTCAGAGCCCCCCGGCTGGGGCTCACAAAGCCACTCGGGAGCCCCCTGCGGAGCAGAGAGGGCGGTGGGTGCCCTGCGCCCCTCTCACCTGCGCACTCGAAGTGGACCTTGGCCGTCAGCGCCCTGAGCGGCCCCTGGGGAGAGAGCTGGCAGGAGCCTCCCACGGGCGGCTGGTTGGGGAGGAGGTCGATGGAGGCGAAGCCTTCCTCCCCCGTGGTGAGGTCTGTGATGTGCAGGGTGAAGGTGTAGCCCTCGCCGTCCTTGAGTGCCCCCGGCCTCAACACCAGGTTCATGCCCGTGTGGCCGGTGGAGGTGGTTCTCTTGTCCAGGACGAGAGTCTTGTTGTTGAAGCTGTGCGCTGCCCATCTCTGCTGAGGGCCACAGGGGAATCCCACAATCATTCAGGCTGCAAGAGCCCTCCGAGCTCATCCCGTCCAACCATCACCCCAACCCCACCCTGCCCAGGGCCCCCAGTGCCCCAGCCACCCAGTGGCTGAANCTGCTCTAGAGAGGTAGAGCCCCTCCTGCCCCAACCTGCTTTCAGGGAGCTGTGGAGAGCAGTGAGGTCTCCCTGCAGCCCCCTCCTCTCCAGACCAAACACCCCCAGCTCCCTCAGCCTCTCCCCACCAGCCCTGTCCTCCAGGCCCTTCCCCAGCTCCGTTGCCCTTCTCTAGACCCACTCCAGCCCCTCAACATCCCGGTGCTGAGGTGCCCAGAGCTCCAGTCCCCCCCGTAAGCTGTTCCCAGCCCCGGTCTCCCATAAAAGCAGCAGCAGCAGCAGCTCTGTAGCAGGAGCGACCGCCAGGTCTGCAGCTGATAACTCAGCTCCAGCCTCGTGAGCAGGGGGAACTGGCAGCTCTCCAGAATGGCTGGTGGGAATATTTCCACCCTGAGATCCTCCTTTAAGGCTCTGGGATTACATCCCCCCACCCCCCCGGGCCCAGCGTTTCATCACCCCCAGCACAATACACAGGAAAGCCATGAGGCCCCGGGCCCAGTCCCCAGGGCTCTGAGCGCTGCAGGACCAGCGTGGCCGGGTGCCCGCTTCACAGCGCTAGAGGACAGCGAGAGGAAGAGCGAGAGAGCCTGCCAGCCTGGAAATGCCACGCTGGGGGCCACAGAGAGCGGCTCTCGCCACGGGGATCCTGCCTGTGGGAGCTCCCTCACTGCCAGGTTGCAGGGATGCTGCGCTCTTTAGAGGAGGGCAGGGGCTGGGGGATCAGAAGAGCCTGAGCCATCTCTGTTTGAGCTGCCAGGGAAGCGGGGGCACTGCCCAGCAGCAGGGGGAAGGGAAGTGCCTGCAGATCTTCTCCAGGGTGACCAGCTCTTGTGCAGAGCAAGCCGGTCACTCGAGGCCACCCAGCAAGGGCTCGCCCCTGGGGAGGACGAGGCAGGAGATGGATCCCACTGCCTGCGACAGGGAAAGCTCTGGCAGTTCCACTGGTTACAGGAACCTGCTCAACGGGCTCTCCTACCCTGCTGAGACCCAGCTCAGCACGCAGGAGCCCTCAGTCACACCAGGCAAGCTCCATATGGGCCCTACTTTAAACCTCTGACTCTAAGCCAGGCCTGCAGCCAGTCCCAGAGGCTGGGGGGAAGTGACCAGCATCAGCCAGGCACCAGCACCAGCCAGGCTTCTCCATCCCCACAGCCAGACCCAGCCTGCTGCTGCATTTACGGCCAGAGACTGACTCTGCTCTGAGTCTCTAGAGCTCTTCAGGTCCAGGACTTTACTGCTCGCAGAGCTCTTTCCAGCTCATCCTCTCTGTCCCCCAGAGAAGAAGCGAAGGCCAGCGCTGCTGGTGGTGCCTTTACCCCAATCCTGGAGTCGTTGTGGCAGTTCTGGCAGGTGCCCTCCAGGTAGACGTAGGAGCTCTTGCTGACTTCATAGACAGACTGAGCCTTGCAGGAAACACACTCCAGGGACACGATGGGGACTCCCCCTCTCTTGATGAATACCTGGGGAAGAGAGAGGAGACGTGAGACGACCCTGAGAGAAAACACAGCCAGCAAGCAGGGCAGGAGCCAAGCCAGCAGCCGGGTCTGCACCAGCCCAGCCTGTGCTAAGGGAACAGCAGCAAGGGCTTCCCCAAGGATCTCACTCTGGGTTGATTTTAACTGCCAGAACCTTCTCCTGCTGCCCTGGCTGGTGCTCTGGGGTGGGGCTGATGCTACCTAAGGCACCCTGTGGGGCCAAGCGTCTCAGGAGAGCTGTTAGCCCCATGCAAATGGGATGGAGCTGTGCTGGAGTCTAACTGGGAGGAGGAAAAGCTCCAGCTACAGCACGGACCAGACATCTGGTGAGCACCTGGCACGGGAAGCCAGAGCAGCTCTTCTCTCTCTGCTGTGGGATCAGCTCCTGGTCCTGCTCCCGCAGCCGGGGGTCACAGCAGATCTGCTGAGGACACGGGAGAGGGGGGCTGGGGGTCACTGTCCTCTCCTCACCAGCTGCTCCACGGGAAGAGTTTCCAGTCCAGAGGAGCTGAGGGCTCTGGGTTTGCTGGCACTGTGCTGCCCTGAGCAAACCCAGCGTTGTCTTGCTGGCTCCTCCACCCCAGCTCTGACCTACTGAGCCAGGAGCTGACCCTTGGGCTCTGCCTGTGCAGAACCCCCGGCACTGCCAGCGCTCCCCAGGCCCCGGAGAGCCAGCAGCAACGACTACAACAGCCAGAACACTCTGCAGTCTCCCACTCTGCAGCCAACTCTGCAGCCCAGCAGAACCAGCTTCCCCAGGGGGGGCCATGCTGCCGCAGGCCGCCAGGCACCAGCTCAGCTGCCCGTCTCAAGACATCCTGGGCAAAGCACTTGGGGCAAGGAGAGCACCGGTGGCATCACCGGGATGGCCGCGGAGCTCTGACCCCAGCCCAGCGCCTCAAGGCCCTCCATCCCACAGGAAACGGGGCCGTGCAGCCCTGTGCCCTGGCAGAAGGAGCCTCCCGAGCTGCCAGCCGCTGCTGCACGTGGCGGGCTCTGCAGAGAGGAGGAGGACTGCCGGGCCCTCGAGCCGGGGCGCGGGGAAGCTTCGCTCTCTCCTGCAGTGCCTGCAAGTTTCCCGCGACACTGGAATCGCTGTTCAGCGCTCCGGCAGGGAGAGCAGATGGGACGGAATGTGCTGGGAACACTGACTGTCTGCTTCACCCTCTCTTCTCTCCCTTGTTTTCGTTGTCTCCTTTCACCCTCCAGCTCTGGTTTCAAGCCCCAGCAGTAAGAGTTTCCACTGACTGCACCTCCCGTTGCCTGACAGACGCAGGGCTGGCCTCGGGGCTCGGCCTCGGGGCTCAGCAGGAGCCCTGCGAGCACCCTCCCTGAGGAACAGTCAGCAGGGAGCACCCGGCGGCTGCTGACAGTGACATGAAGGGCTCTCCGGGCCAAACCTGGGGCAGAGCCTGGTGCTGTGATATCTGAAGTCATCCAGGACTGCACCCAGAGCCGGAGGAGCTGCTGGCCACAGGCTCCTCTGCCGGGCTCCCGCGGCAGAGCCGTGGGCAAGGGCTCTCTGTCCCTGCAATGGTGGCCGGCACTGTCTGGGGCTGGGTCACTGAGGCAGCCTCCCCCCAGAGAGGGGCTAACACAGGGTCTGAGGGAAGGAAGAAGCTAGAAGGACGGGCAGGACTGGTGTGGGTGGGCACCGGTGCTTTCACACCCCGGCTGAACTGGCACCCGTTGTCAGAGCGGGGCTGGAGGATGCAGCCCAAGTAGTCACCGTGAGCGGGCAGTCCTGAGCTGGCAGGGCTCTCCCCCAGGAGCTTCCCTAGAGAAAGGGCTGCGGGTGTGCAGCTCGGCTGTGCCCAGCAAGAGGCAGAGAGCAGGAGAGAGGCAGAGAGCAGAGGGGGTACGTACGGTTTGGTTTGTCGCCTCGGGACTCATCCCCTCCTTCCTGACAGTGAGGTCGAAGGTGTATTCCACATCTGCCTCTAACTCAGCTTTGGAAATGGTGACAATTCCTTCCTTGGCACTGAAATTCAGAGAGCACCCTGCAGCCGAGCTCTGCTTGCAAGGAGAAAAGAACTTTCAAACCCTCCTTGGCACGGGTGCACGTCGGGTTAGTCCACAGGCAACACAGTCAGCTCCACACTCAGTCATCGTTAGAGCTCTCTCCGCGCGATGCAGGGTGGGGTGTGGACAACAGAGCCCCTTACCCCACCCCCAGGGACAGGGAGCAGCACTCTGGGTCTCACCTGAGCTTCAATGTCTTAGTTTACAGTCAGTAACTGTCCCTTGAACAGCTCATAACCAGCTCCAAACTCTAACCCACCCACACTCTGCGTCTGCCTGAGCTGGAGGAATCCATGACCACCAAAAGACCCCCCCGTTCCACCAGGAGCGGCTCCGAGGAGCATCACCCCTAACGCTGGAGGGGCGGCTCTCCCTTCCCCCTCTATCAGAGCAGGGCCAAGGCCACTTCTGCGGCTGAGGACAGCGACTCCAGTCACTCAGCTCCTCCAGAGCCTGGCTCTGGCCTCTGCTGCAATCCGAGCTGTGTAACCGTTAAGGGAAGATGGAGCAGAGCCCATCCGTGATGCCTGCAGGTGACAGAGGCAGCTGCTCTGAAACCCAGAGGCCAAGTACAAGGGAAGCAGCACTGAGGGTGCTTCAGCTTCCACGGCCCAGCTTGCCCAGGCCGCCCTCCTACCTTGGAGGAGAAGGCGCAGGACCAATCGTACACCAGCGGCGTCTGCTCCCCGTCGTCCAAGTTGGGGTCGTAGGACTTCTCCCCGTCCAAGATCAGGTCCTGCGTGTTGGACCAGACGCGGTACGAGCCACCGTCGATGATGGGGACCAGCTTACTCGGGATCACCGTGACGTTGGCCAGGATCCTTTTGGACAGCGGGGTGTCTCCAAAGGAGACGATGAAGACGAAGCAGTAGTTGCCAACCTGCAGGGCCAGCTTGGGGATAACGAGCTGGGGCCTGTTCACATCAACGTTGGGCAGGCGGATCCTGCTGGACTCATCCAGGTTCACGCAGCTGGGCGCTCGGTAGATCTCCCAGAGGTGCTCTGTCTGGTACTTGAAGCACCCTCGGAGGTCAATCTGTGCCTCTAGGTAGTTCCTCTGGGACCTCTTCATGACTACCTGAGGGGGCAAGGCTAGCTCCACCTCTGGCTCCTCACACTCCAGGACCTGGACGGTGACGGTGAGGTGGGCTACGAAGAAGCTGATGAGATTGGCTGCCTTCACCTCCACCAGGTAGTCCCCGGGGCTCGCGTACGAGTAGTTGGCCACCGCAACCCTGGTCCTTCGGGTGGGAGAGCCATCCCCGAAGGTCCACAAGAACTCAACGCTCCTGCTGCTGGGCACCACTGCCGCTTCAAACAGGGCTGTCCTGTTGACAAAGGCATTGGAGGCGGTGAGGATCACCCGCGCTATCGGGTCTTGGACCCGGATGCTTCTGCTGACGTTGACTCCTCCCAGGTCGTTGAAGGCGTGGAGGTGAACCTCGAGCAGCCCCGCCGCTTCGGGACTGTAGGAAACGCTCTCTCCCGCCGCAGCGACCACGGACCGGCCCCGCTCCTTCCACAGGGAGAACTGCCAGGAGAAGGACACGCGGGAGCCGCTCCCCACCCAGGCGCTGAAGGTCTTCTCCGTGCCCGTGGCTACGGCCTCCTCGCAGCAGTTCAGCAGCCTGACATCGCGCACGGCCTCCAGCACTGAGATGAGCACCTGGGCGTGGGCGATGCTGATCTGGTTCTGCACCGTGACCGTCACCACGTAGTCGCCGCTCTTGCTGAACTCGTGGGTGTACCTGGACCCGTTGAGCACCACCGAGTAGTCGCCACTGATGCTCACCAGGTAACTCACAGAGGTCCCCGACAGCATCCTGATCACGAAGGTCACCTGCTCGCCCGGCTCCACCACCTTCTTGCTGGCCACAACCTCCAGTCCCTGGATCCTGTCCAGCACCGAGATGTTCCTGCTGGCCAGAGCCCAGCTGACGGCGTTCGACGCGTTCACGTGGACGGTGTAAAACCCCGCGGCGGGGAAGGCCACTGCCACGGACCGGCCGCTCACGGTGCCATCGGGCACCTCCCAGAGCCACCTCACTGCGGTCCCTCTCCGCAGCTCCCCCTCGAAGACCACGGTGGAGCCCGACGAGACGTATCTGCAGTCCAGCTCCGCGGTCCCTATGCTCAGCCCCTCTATCACCTCCTCCACGTAGACGACGACCGTCGCGTTGGTCGAATCCAGCTTGTTTTCCGCTCCAACGGTGACCTCCATCACCCCAGGGCTCTGGAAGGAGTGGACGATAAAGGGCTCGGAGGTCACCAGCGAGACGCCATCCTCCAGGTACCAAAGGTAGGTGACGCCAGTGCCGCTGCTTAAGGTGGTGCTTATGTTAACAGAGGCGTTGACGGCAACGGGGTTGGGGGAGGCGCAAGGCTTCAGGACACCAAGGCTTCCGACGAACTCCAGCGTCCTGTTGGCAGTAGCGCTGCCCAGCATGTTGGTGGCTTTCAGGCAGACGGTGTAGTTGCCCGGCTCTAGGACGCTCAAGGAGAAGGTTTTCCCGCTGGAGGTCTGCACGGCGTAGCCATCCCTCTGGGCTACCCAGCTGTAGGAGATGTTCGTCCCCTCCCTCACCACCGCCTGCAGATGGAGCGTCTTGTTGGTTGGGAAATAGAGGTCCTCCACCAGGTCGCCGCTAGCCACCTGCAGGCCTTCGATCTGCTCCAGGACGTAGACGTAGATGCTGTCCTGCAGCGAGCTGATCACGTTCTCTGCCGTCACGATGACGTTGAAGGTGCCCACGGAGCGGAAGGTGTAGAAGATGGTGGAGGAGCCTTGGATAGGAGTGCAGCGGTCACACAGGATCCACGAGTAGCGGATGGCGGTGCCGGCGGCCAGCGCGGCCACGAAACTCACCGACCCGTTCAACGGCACCACTGTCCTGCTGGCGTTGACGGTCAAGCCCTGCAGCTGCCGCATCACCGTGACGTTGAGGACGGTCTCGCTGACGCTCACGGCGTTCCGGCCCGTCACGCTAACGGCGAAGCGGCCCGTGCTGTTGTAGGAGTGGCTGGCGAGCTGCCCGGGCCGCGTGGTGCCGTCGCCGAAGTCCCAGCAGTAACTGACGTTGGTGCCGTTCGTGGTGGCAGAGAACAGGTAGATCTGCCTCAGCTCCAGGACGCTCGTCCCGTTATACTCGATCTTGGCCACCCCGACCGGTTCCTGGACTTCCACGAACGCCGTGTCGTTGTTGAAAGAGACGTTGTTGGAGACGGTCACCGTCACCAGGAAGACCCCAGCGCTCTTGTAGGTGTAGGTCACCTCAGTCCCGCTCGACCTGGCAGACTCGTTGTTCCCGAAATCCCAGCGGTAGCGGTACTGGTAGGGGGGCTCAGCGCTCACCTGGAAGCTGCTCTCCTCGCCCAGCCTCACGAACTGCTTGGAGGGGAGAAGGGTGACGTTGAGGACCTCCGGCTCCACGCAGACGCTGGTGAAATAGTGAGCCTTGTTCAGCCTGCTGGAGAGAGTCAGCGACAGCGGGAACGTCCCGCTGCGGGTGAAGTTGTGCGTCACCACGGGATCCCCGAGGACCGTGACGTTGGACGAGCCGTCTCCGAACGTCCAGTCGAAGACGTACTGCTCGGGGTTGCCCGTGACGTAGGCAGTGAGCTGCACGTCGGGCTGCTCCAGGATGCAAGAGGCGGGTTCTATCTTGAGGACTTCCAGGACAAAGACCCGCACAGGCACGGTCGTGGAGAGCGCGTTGACTGGATTGACAGCCGTCACGTTCACGGTGCAGTTGATGTCCTTGACGTAGACGTGCTCCACCGCTGGCACCCGACTCCGCAGCACCGTCCCGTCGCCCATATCGAATATCCAGGCGATGCTGTCCCCGGTCTGCACCGAAGCATTGAGAGCTACGGGCGCTCCCAGCTCTGCCGCCTCGTCCGCGGAAACACGGAGCCCGGTGATCTCTTCGAACACTTGGTAGCACTCCACGGTCCCCACGCTGCTTACGGTGTTGTTGGCCGTCACGGAGACGTTGTACACCCCTCGCCGGGGGTAGCTGTGCGTCGCTGTGGGCTGGCTGGCTGTGAAGAGCGAGGAGCCGTCGCCGAAGTCCCAGCTGTAGACGACACCGTAAGGAGAAGGCAGCGCGTCGGCTCTGAAGGTGACCGGACGGCTCACAACTAAAACACCCTCCTCTGCTTCCATCTTCACGTCGGTGAGCTGACTGTGCACCTGCACCGGGGTCAGGTGGGTGAGGTTCTCAAACTGGTTTGACACCAGCACCAGCAGAATGTATTCACCTGCGATGGAAGGGAGCAGGACAAGACCAGCAGTGAGGACAGGCGTGGGCCACGGCCTCTTCAGCTCTGCAGCAGCGCGGGGCCTCTCATCTACCCGCTGTTCCTACCTCCGAGGAACACAGGTAGGGAGGGTGGCGCCGGCTGAAGACTTCCAGCTACTCTGGCCTTCTAAGGCCACTGCTTCACTGGGAGGTGTCCTGAAAGCCCCTCACACCAGAAACACCCGGGTCCCTTCCACCCCAGAGAACGGTGCCTGCCGTACCTGGCTCTTGGTAGACGTGGGACACGTTGTGCTCAATCACAACCTCGTGGACACCGGGATCAGGAACGAGGAAGGACTTGTTGTAGGGAGGTTTGAACAGAGAGGTCTCCTGGGCACCATCCCCGAAGTCCCACCTGCGGAAACACGCACCCCACGTTACGCTGCACACCAGGAGGACGGGGCAAAGCCCAGAGGAAGCCTGGCCTGCGCTGGGGGCTGCCTCCTGGGCTGGGGGCTGCCTCCTGGGCTGGGGGCTGCCTCCTGGGCTGGGGTGTCCACAAAGAGCTGCAGGAAGCCCAGTGCCAACGGTCAAAGCAGCAGCTGTGCCCGCTGCTGCACAACTGGTGCTGTGAGAGGAGGACAGCAGCAGTAAGAAGAGGAGGAACCCAATATTAAGGTGACACTGGGATCCTCTGAAGGAAGGGTCTGCCTTTCAGCCCGGACAGTAGGTCCCAGCCAGCGTGAGGGAGGGACTGCACAGCAGCTGGAGAGCCGCTGAGAAACGGGCCCTGGCAAGAGCGAGGGCGCAGGCAGCACTGGCGAAGCCACGCACAGCGAGCTCCTCAGGTCAGGACTCACAGGAAGAGAGCGTCCACAGCAGAATCAACCCGAACCCTCGCCGTAAGCTCCACGGTGCTGTTCTGAGGGAGGACAGGCAGGACCCCCAGCACAGTCAGGTTCTTCATCTTATTCATCGTCTCCACCGTGACGTTGTAATTGACAGTAGAGTTACTGACGTGGTTGGAGGCCGTGAGCTGGGGAGGAGAGTGGGACAAAGAAGGTGTCTGACAGGCCTGGCCGTGCTCTCCTCTCCTGAGAGGGGGGCTTCACGGGACTGGAGAGGTCCCACTAGGCAGGCGAGTGGCTTGTGGGAGCAGGCAGAGGCAGGGCTGGGACAAGGAGGCAGAGGCAACAGCTTGAACAGCAGCAGAAAGCAGCACAAACTGCAGGGCCACCTACCTGCTGGACTACCACATCCCCAGTGCAGTCAGCCCAAGGAAGGACTGGCTCTACAGCCAGAGAGCAAGGAGAGCTGCTCATCCTGACACCCTCCTGGCTCTGTACTCGTCTGTACCCCCAGTTCCCTGTGCCCCACACACTGTCACCAGCTGGCTGCCACCAAGGGGATGGCAGCCACCCAGTTTCCTGAGGACAGGGCAGACAAGTGGCCCCGGGCACAGAGCGGGGATGGGAGAGGCTCGTAAAGCCAACAACAACGGGAGCAGCATCCTGGGTGGAGTGGGCACAGAGAGTGAGAGCTCAGCGGGCAGAGGGAAAGGGAAAATCAGCAGGCAAGAGACTGAAGGAGCAGGACGGGAGCAAAGCAGGATCCCCACGATTATCCAGACAGGGAGCACGGCAGTGGCAGCTAACGACGACGCATCGGGCCACGTCCTCAGCTGCGGGAAGAGCTGAGCTGCTGCCACAGGGACCCTCCAAACCCAGCTAACTGAGACTCGAGAGGAGTTTGGGTCTAGTGGATCTGTCACTGAGCTCAGCAGCCCCAGACTAACGACGCCTCCCTAAGTAAAAGCAATCCAGGACTGTCTGTGCAGTGCTAATCAGTGCTAGCGTGTCCTCAGCACTGGCACTGCTGTCTCTCCAGGAAGCCAGAAGGTCCCTGCAAATGGCCTGAGCAGCCTGGAGTTAGAGCAGGACTCAGCACGGCAGGACAGGAAGGTGTCCTGGCCAGAGAGAGATCTCCTTCCACCCACTCCCCACTCCATCCTTGTGCTGGGCTCAGGACAAACCCCGCGTGCAGCAGTACAGAGAGAACAGCACAGGGAGCACAGGAGCTCACGGGAAAGGCTCTGTCCTGCCTGTGGAAGTCTTACGTCGTCATCTTGCCTCTCCCTGGTGCAGAATCCACCTCCCCCGAGAGGGCTCCTGCTGGGACGGAGTAAGGACACTCCGTGCACAGAAAGCAGCACGCAGAGGGAAGAGGAGAAAGCGAAGGTGAAGAGGACAGCGAGGTCAGCTGTAAGGGAGGGAGAGGAAGAAACCAGCAGCGTGTAAGGGAGCAGCTCGGCGAGGAGCAGCGTTGGGACCCGCTCAGCTCAGCTCAGCTCTACCTTCCCCTGTTCCTGCTGCTCTCCCTGTGGGGTGAGGTGGAACCCCGGCCCCAAGTGGGAAGGCCCTGGCTTACCGAGAGCTTGTACACGGCCGGGCTCTGGTAGATGACGTTGAAGACCACGTTGCAGAAGGTGAAGGACGGTTTGTCGTCCACGGTCCAGCGGAAAGTCACGTCCGAGCCAGCCTCCATCCCTGGGGTGTAGCTCTGAGAGGCAGGAGAAGAGGGCATCTCACACCAGCGCCAGGGAAGAGCACGCACAGCGCCTCCTCCCAGCAGACCTCCAGCTGAACCGAGAGGGACGGTGGCTCTGTGGCCGGCACGGGAGTGCGGATGGTGACTCCACAGCTGAAGGGCAGACAGGCAGCAGGAACCACAGCGCCTGTTCTGACACCCCAGTGCTCTCTGCTCTCGTGATCAGGTGTCTCCCTCGCTGGCTAAGAACCCTTCCAGGAACAGCCAGCTGCACAGGGAGCCTGCCCCTCACCCACTGACGATGTCCAGCCCAAAGCTAATCTGGTTGACTGGTGCTGCACAGGGTGGGCTCCCTCCTCACTCCCACAGACCCTGCGGAGCAGACCGAGGCAGCCAGGAAGGGTGAGAAGAGCAGGCCCCGCAGGCACAGGGTGCTGCCGCCAGCAGGCAGAGGTTGCACAGAGCGCTGCAGACAGCAGGTCCTCAGCCGGTTCCCAGGGCTCGGCTGTAGCTCTGGGGACAGGGGGGCTGGGGGAGTTAAAGACTGCCAACACCAGAGCGACTCCAAGACTCGGATGGAGGGAGGGGTGGATGGATGGATGTTTTTGTAGCTTCAGCTGACCGATCAGAGTCAAGTCCATCTCTTCCCCCAGCACTGCCAGAGCCCCACTGACCCCCTGCCCTCACCCCACAGCTCCACGGCTCTGCAACCCCTCCAGAGATGGGGACTCCCTCACTGCCCTGGGCAGCCTGGGGAACCCCTGTGGGGCAGAAATTGGTCCTCAGGACCAACCTCACCCTCCCCTGGTGCAGCTGGAGGGTGGTTCCTCCCAGAAGACTCCAACCCCCTACATGGCTCCATCCTCCTGAAGTTCAGGGAGCTGTGGAGAGTGAGGAGGTCTCCCTGGAGCCTCCTGTTCTCCAGTTCAACCCCCCCGGCCCAGTTCCATCAGCTGCTCCTCAGAGCGCCGGTGCTCCAGCCCCTCCATGACCTCCATTCCCTTCTCTGACCCCACTCCAGCCCCTCCATGACCTTCTGGCAGGGAGTGAGGGGCCCAGACCTGACCCCAGGATTCAAGGTGGGGCCTGTGCAGCACCCAGTACAGAGGTGCAAGTGCTTTAAGGATTGAGCAGAGCAAACCTCAACACCTAAAGGCACCTTGACAAGCCAGAAGGTGGCAAATCCTGGCCCCTCCTAACACCACTGGTTTCTGGGGGACTGGAAAGGCAGACTCCCCCTTGCAGGGAGTGCCCCCTGACCTCTGGAGCGAGGGCACTGCTGAGCTGCCTTCCTGCTGGAGAGCACCAACCCCCCTTGCCACACGCCTGGGTTCACAGCAGCGCCGACAGCTCGGCCTGGGCCCCAGTGCTCAGCAGAAGCAGCGCTCCACCCGGCCAGCGCAGAGCTGCATGGCTAGCAGCCAAGGCTACCAGAAGTCACTCAGGAACTAGAAGCAGCAGCAGCGATCACTCACCACCAGCGTGTTCACCAGGACTCTGCTCTCAGGGTCAGGGGTGGCCCGCAGCCCACGGATGGGCTCCTCCACCTTGACCGTGATGCTGATGTTCTGGGAGCTCACGGCGTTCTCCGCTACCAGCACGTGGCTGCTCGGGCCGTCCCGGAGGCCGCCCAGGCTGACGGCAGCAAACCAGGTGTCGTTGGTCTCCCGGGCACAGTCCGTCGTCAGCGGCGCCACCGCCGCCGGGCAGGAGCTTTCAAAGGGGAAGGTGCGGTTGCCCCCCAGCCAGCTGGCTGTTGCGTTCAGCCCCGAGGACAGCTTGACCACCAGGGTGCTGTGGTTGGTGGGCAGGTAGACCTTGCCTCCTTGAGGAGCCGGGTGGATGACTCGCAGCCCCGACAGCCCCGAAGCCACCCAGAAGCTGCAGGACAGGTTGGTGCTGAAGAAGCCGTTGTCCACGCTGGCTCTGACCGTGTAGAGCCCCGGGCGCTCCAGCCCCGCGTTGTGAGGGCTGAGCAGAGGCACCAGCTGCTCCTCGGCGTAGCGCACTCGGAGCGAGCAAACGGTGTGGTTGGTGAGGCTGGCGCCCAGGAGGCCGTCAGGGAGGCCGAGGGCCCTCTGGGAAGAGTTCGTGCTCAAGATGTTGGCTCTGGAAGGGGCCGCGGCGCTCAGCTGGCACTGCAGGAGCGAGCCCGGGCCTGCGCTGTGCTGCACACTGAAGACATCGCCAGGCCTGACAAAGAGATTCTCTTTTCCGAGGGTGACCTGCAGAGAGAGGAGACAGTTCTGGGCTCACTGATGAGCTGGGAGCACTCAGCACTCAGCTCTTGCCTGGGCAAGGGGGATGGATGCCCTGCTAAGTGGAAACCCAGCAGGAAAGCCAGAGAAGAGCGTGAGGAGGTGCTGCAGCACCCTCAGCCAACGCTGCAGTCTGCCACTGGGGCGGCCCAGGACATCCCACAGCCCTCTGACCAACAGGGTAGCACAAGGAGCCCAAGGCAGACAGAGAGATGGGGAAGGCTGTTCCCAAGGGCAGTGAATAAGAGGACGAGGGGTTTGAAGCTGGAAAAGGGCAGAGGGAGGCTGGACAGGAGGAGAGAGCTCTGGGATCTGAGGGTGGGGGAGCCCTGGACCAGGCTGCTCCATCCCTGAAGCCATTCAAGCTCAGGCTGGCTGGGGCTCTAGGCAACCTGGGCTGGGGAGTGCTGGCCCTGCTGTGTGCAGGGGGTTGGACTGGGTGCCCTCTGGGGGTCCCTTCCAGCTCTGTGATTCTATGAGAGCAGTGGCACGTGTGGCCCTGGGACAGGCTTCACCCCCTCGACACCGTTCTGCATGCACCCGAAGGCCTGAGGAGGTCACTGCCCCAGCAGGCTGTAGCCAGCACCTCCTGAGCACTGACCCGATACTGGGCAGAAGGGCCCGCGGGTACTGTGAAGAAGAACTCCTCGAGGAGCTGGTGGCTGAGCGGGCTCTCGCCGGGCAGGAGGGACACGGGGACAGGGCCGCTGGCTCGAGAGCTGTTGGTGCACTCGGCCGGTGACGAGCACAGCCGAGTCAGATGGCACCACTGCAAACCAGGAGGACATCCAGGCAGCGTCCAGTTGCCATCACGCGGAGCAGTGTGAACCGGCTCTGCAGCACTGGGCTCCTCCCGGTACTCTGGAAGAAGGGACAGAGAAAGCGACCGTCACCCTTCCGGCCCAACTCCTGCTGAACCTTCTTTGCTCCTGCCTTTCAGGAGTTCTCGTGCCCTTGGACTCGGCCCTTGGGAGGCCTCTTCTTGAGGACTGGGGTCAGTTCTGGGCCCCTCAGGATAGGAGAGACCTGGAGATGCTGGAACGGGTCCAGAGCAGAGCTACCCAGCTCAGGAGGGGTTGAGAGA
>VZRI01008886.1:82221-97944 GCA_013397515.1 Upupa epops | reverse complement strand
TGGAGTCCCCCTGCCTGGAGGTGTTGAAGAACCCTGTAGCCATGGTGCTTCAGCCCTGCTCAAGTGGCAGCAGGGAGGGGGTCAGGCTGTGTCTGTCAGTCTCTCAGGGACTGAGGGGTTGTGTTGGGGTGGGGATGGTTGGACTGGGGGAGCTGGGAGCTCCTTCCCAACCAGGACTGCTCTGTGACTCTGACTCTGCTCCACACGCAGCACCCCTTTCCCACTTTGCCTGAGGGAGGATGGCTCAGGCAGTTCAGCACCGTCGGGCTCTGCTGCGGGGCCAAGGCGCTGACGCGCAGCCTCACAGAGGAGCGAGCGCAGGTAACGGCAGAGCTGGCGCCGATGCTGCAGAGGCACGAAGCAGCCCTCCTGGAGCTCGTGGTGCCGTGTCAGAGCAGCGGCTCTGCGGTGTCAACAACCTTTCGAAAGCAGCCAACCCCCCGGCTACAGCTGCTGCTCTGCGGCAGGAGTCAGCGCTGCCAGCGCTGCGACTGCAGAGCCGCTGCGCGAGGAGCGGAGGGCTTGCTGGATTATCTCATCCCTCAGGAAGACACTGGCCCAGGGAAGCGTCCTTCCTCGTTAACCTGCGGGGCCTGCTGGACCAGAACGCCCTCCCCTTCGTCGCCTCGTCCCACCACGCGCTGGGCTCCAAGCTCCAGCTCATCCAGACCGACCTCCTGCACTGAGCAGGGCCATCTGCAACTGGAGCAGGCTGCTCCGAGCCCCATCCACCCCGGCCTGGGATGGATCCAGGGAGCGCTTCTCAGTGGATACCCTTTCCATGAGGGTATCCTGGGAAACCGAGACGACAGCGGCTCTCCAGCCCCTCCAACCCATCGGGTTGTGCCATCCCAGAGTGGGAAAGCGAAGGGCAGGTTAATTCACTCCTCCCTGTGCTCCTGACCTTCCCACTCTGCTCCCTACCCTCACGCTTTGCTCAAGCACTGAGGCAAGCTCCTCCCGAATGAACTGCAGCAGGGGCACTGTAGGGTCTGGCATCTGGGCACCAGCAACCCAGGGACCAGGAGAGGGTGGGCACTGCCCTGCTGGGGAGCAGTGCAGGAGACAGGGAGCTGGGGGTCCTGGTGGCCAGCAGGATGGTCAGGAGCCAGCAATGGGCCCTGGTGGCTAAGAAGGCCAAGGGCAGCCTGGGGTGGGTGAGAAGGGGGTGGTTAGGTTTTGCTATGCACAGTGGCCGCATGTCTGAGCCTTTAAAAGCTCCGAGGCTTCTGCTCTGGAAGCAGAGGAGCCACAAGAAGACCCCACACACACTCCATCCGACCTGGCCCTGATGGTGCCGGCTGTACCAGCACCACAGCTGACAGAGGAGGCGCCTCACCTGCTCCATCTATGGGTCTGTGCACCTGGAACCTCACTCGGACGGGCTGCTGCAGCTCCTGCGTCACCAGCTCCAGGGCTGTCAAATACCCCTGGTGCCTGAATGCCAGCTCAGGGAACACCACCACCTGCAAAACAAACCAGGTCCTCACCCGCCCGCGTCGCCGCGGGCTGTCTGCGCAGCAGCAGGACGAGCAAACCCTCCTCACCTCGCCGGGCTGCCACGGCACGGGCCCCTCTTCCTCCGCCGGGATGGGCACAGCCTCGCGAGCGGCGAAGCCCGCGTCTCCCACCAGGAAGCTTCTGGCATTTAAGAGCACTCCTGTTTGCAAAGGACACAGCCCGTGAGCTCCAGACAGGCCTGAAGGCGCTCCCCCAGCCCGCAGGGGCCCGGAGCGCCGGGGGCAGCAGGGGTGAAGCAGCGCCCACCGTTCGGCTTGTACTCGCAGACGTAGCTGTGCTTGGCCATGCACAGGTCCGTGTTGCACTGGCCCGCCGGGCCCATGCGGACGCAGTGGTCAGCGTTGGACGGATGGGGTTCTCCCGGGAGCCAGTTCTGACAGCTCTCCAGGTTAAATCCTTCTCCTCTTTGCTGCGCTCCAGTGCTTGCAAAATCGTTGAAGCCGATCCAGACGTCGAGGCTCCTTCACACAACAACAACCAAAATAAATCAGGGGGAGGAGGAGACGACAGGAAATCAGGGGGATTAGGGAGAGCTGGGGCTGATCCGTCCAGGGTCCTCCAGGAAAACGATCCTCAACAACAGCAGCGGCTCCGCCAGGCTGGCACAGGCTGCATTTCAGGGGGCCTTTCAGCTCCTGAAGGATTTCAGCAGCAGAGCCGGGATCTTCACCGGCTGCTCCCTCACAGCCCTTCAAAGCTCTGAGCTGGGAGCTAAGGAAAGCCGCCAGGGCTTGGGTAAACAGAGGGGACAGCTGAGGCAGAGCAGTGCCACAGGCCCAGCTCTCCCCTGCTGCAGGAAACCCTGCAGGATACAGGGCACTGGGACTGTCCGCCAGCTCACAGCGCTCCAGGGATCTAACCTTGGTCAGTGCCAGTCATGGGAACTCCTGCTCTCGGGGGGAGATCAGCTCTCTGTGGGGGGATCATCCCTCTGTGGGGAGATCATCCCTCTGTGGGGGGATCATCTCTCTGTGGGGGGATCATCCCTCTGGGGGAGGATCATCCCTCTGTGAGGAGATCATCCCTCTGTGGGGGAGATCATCCCTCTGTGGGGGGATCATCCCTCTGTGAGGAGATCATCCCTCTGGGGGGGGATCACCAGCTCCTCAGCTGAAAGGAGCAGCCGTAGGGGGACAGGACACCAGCAGCTGAGGCCAAAGCACCACAGGGAGATGAGGCCCACAGGCACAGGAGCCGCCAGGATCAGCTCACAGTGTCCCTTCCACGTGTGGAAACCAGCTGAACCCCAGCAGAGGATCTGGAGAGAGGTGCTCAGAGGTCACACACCAGCTCCCTCTCCACAATCCCCCGGGCAGCCTGCAGTGAATCCTGCCACAGCCTTGCCCCTCCGCTCCTGTGACTCCCAGGGTGGTTCCAGTGTGGAGTGGGGAGGTAACGGGTGTCTCTCCTGCACCACTGGGCTCAGCTAGATGAATCAGTGTGCGAGCTCTCTGAATCAGGAGCCAGCACTGCAAGTGAGGTTAAAACAGGAGTAAGGGCCTGTCCTCGGCTCCCAAACTGCTGGCAGGGGCCTGGGGAGAGCAGGGGGTAGGGAACCACCCGTGTGCTGCCATCGCTGAAGCCCGCTGAGAGCTCCCTGTTCTAACTGCACTTGTGACCCAGCTGCAAAGCAGCAGGGAAACACGGGAGGCAGGAAAAGCCCTGCAGACCCCAGCTGGCTGCCCCACTGCCGGGCCCAGAGCCTCGCACAGAGGAGCCAGAGGGCTCTCCATGCTCCAGGATTAGAGCATCCCTCTGCCTCTGAGGAAGGACCAAGCAACAGGAGGCTGGGGAGGGGAGAGGAGGGGAGCTCCCTGTGCTAGAGCATCCCTCTGCCTCTGAGGAAGGACCAAGCAACAGGAGGCTTGGGAAGGAGAAGGGAGGGGAGCTCCCTGTGCTGCCTTGGAGGGGAAAGCAGAGTCCCCTAGGAGGGGTGTGGGCTGAAGCACTGCACCTGAAGGCAGGGAAGGGACCAGCGGAGCGGTGAGAGGCTCCTGGGGAGGCCGTCCAGCAACAGGAGCAGAGGAGCAGCAAGCGCAGCCCTCGCTGCTGCGTGTTCTAATGGGAAACAGATTGCTGCTGCTGTCCTTCTCCCACAGGAACCTAGGGAGGCCGCTCTGCCTTTGCCAGGGAGATGGCAGCCTGAGCAGCCTCGTTCATGTTTATCTGAGCAGATGAATAACACAGAGACTCGGAGGAAAGAGGGATGGGGCGGAGAGAGCACCGAGGGGCAGCAGCTGGGGCACTCATTCCCCTGCTCCACAGTCCATCGGGAGCCCTGCATGCGATGCCTCAGGGGTCGGAGCCTCCCCGAGGAGGACCAGACTCCCCCTCCCCGCAGCAGGGACCTCGTGTTTGCCATCTCAGGGTAAATCCCTGCGTGAAGGGAACAGGGCAACGGGAAAGGTCTGGGGAGAAGGGGCTGTCAGGCCTCCAGAGCCCGCGTCCCAGGCATCTGCTCCGGGTGCTCAGTGAAGAGGCCACCCCAAGCTCTCATCTGGGAGCGCTGACAAGAGCTGTCAGGCTCCTGCGAGTTCTCCTGGCCATCCTCCCGCCCTCACAAGCCCTCTCGTTGCACAAAGGGCACTCAGAGGGGCGGATTTAATCAAAGGCTGACACTCCAGTGCTCTCTGTTTATGAAGCCCAAGGCCTGAAGTGGAACAGATGCTGCTGGAGCCCCAGATGAAGAGGGGAAGGGGTCTGGGCTGTGTCTGGGAGGATGCAGGATCCCAGCTGGGCTGCAGGACCGCAGCGACGACTCAGGCTCTGCTGAAGCTCCACACAACAGCCTCACACAGGGGATGAGCCAGCTGTAACTCAGCCGAGGGAGGGAGCTGGCTGCAGGGTCACCCTCAGGTCCTGCCTGGCAGCCCAACGCAGCAGGACCCTCCCTCCAGACCCCTCTGTAGGGGTGAGCCCAGGAACACCATACCCATCCTTAGGACACGTTAACCCCGGCCCTCCTGGCTCACCTGATGACATGAGCGACCAAGAAGCTCTGGATCTCAGGGCTGCTCACGAAGGCCAGCTCTCCGTTGCCCTGCTCCTGGCAGTGCTGCTGGGCCTCCAGCCACTCGGCCTTCTCCACCACGAGCTGGTAGCAGTGGTTGTTGCCCGGGAACACCAAGCCGTCAGGAGGACACATGGGGTGAACGGCTGCAGGAGGCAGATGATGCCCTTCAGAGGGGCTCCAGCAGCGTCCTGTCCTTCTCGAAGCCCACAGAACCCCTGAGCTGCACTCTGTGCCATCATGCTCTTGGCCCAGGACAGTGCCAAGCACTGCCTGCTCAGCCAGGAGGACACAGCCCTTGGGCAGGAATGCCAAGGGAAGCCCCAGGACCCGGTGCCACCCCTGCCAGCCAGCCCCGCTCACCTCTGCCCAGCTCTCCGGCCGCGGCGGTGATGCCGTAGAGGACGGCGAGGCCGGTGCCCCCTCTGTTGCGGATCCGTAAGTCCAGGCTCTCGTTGGTCCTGACCAAGGAAGGGCACTGCAGCTCTAACTGCTGCGGGGAAGCCACCACCTCGATCTCTGCCAGCACGTGTAAGACCCTGGTGCCCACGAAGACGGTGGCGGTGACGTTGTAGTGCCCAGGGAGGGCATAGCTGTGGAGGGCTGCGTTCCCAGCGGTGCTGAGAACCTGGGACTGGTCCCCAAAGTCCCACAGTAAAGTGCTGGCAGCGATGGGAATACTGACGTTGAAGAGCACGGCCTGCTGGAGGCTGTAGCGGGGCTGCAGTCCTACGAAAGACACAGAGAGCTGTGCCTGGAAGGCGGAGGGGATGAGCGACGGGCCACCACAGACCTGCTCGGGCAAATGCTCAGTGCAAAAGGGCAAACAAGCAGAGGAAGAGTTTGCTTCCTGGGCAGTCCCACAGAGACACTGCCCCCGCGGGCTGAACCCTCCGTACTCCTGGTCTTCAGCAGCACAGAGGGCACTGCAGCTCTCCTCGGTGACGTTCCCCGCGTGGACGGACGTGAAGAGGATGACAAACTCGGCCTCTTCCGTGCGGTTGCTCATCAGACACGCCACGAACGGAGCTCCTGGGGGACAGAGAGGAGAGCCTCTTGCACACCGACACTGCCGAGCCACGGCACTGGAAACCCTCCAGAGACAGCACCCCACGCTCCCGGGAAGGGGCTTCTCTCCCAGGCAGCTCCCACTTGAAGCCCTTAGTCTCTGAGCTGCCAGGGAAGCGTGGAACCCCGCAGCCACCACTTCCACACTCGTCCTGCTGATCAGTGATGGCAGAGGCAGCAAGGCAGCCGCACAGATTTAGGAGGCAGCAGCACTCAGCAAATGAAACGGGTCTCTGCACAGCTCCACGGCGCCGTGGGACGTGGAGCTGCTCAGTCTGGCCCTCAGAGGAGCCCACAGGACAAACCCCCACGTAAGAGCAAGGCATGAAGCTGGCAGAGCACCGGGCTGGGGCTGCAGGTAACACTGCCCAGGGTTCCAGCCGTGGGGCTGGGCAGACATCAGAGGAACCTACATGGGCACAGGCTGGAGCCGGTGCAGAGGAGCAACGGGGCTGGGGAAGGGACTGGAGGGGGGNGGTGTTGAAGGACAGCCTGGCTGTGGCCCTGAGTGCCCTGGTGGGGCTGCTGTTAGGTGCTGGGCTGGGATCAATGACCTACAGAGGGCTCTGCCAGCCTCAGTCACTCTGGGATGCTGGGATGCTGTGCACAGCCACGCAGGGATGTACAGCGGCGGCAGCCACAACAGCCCCTGGGAGTAACAGCTCATCCCCTCCAGTTCAGCTCCCCCCATCAGCCCGTGGCGGCTGGGACCGTTCTCTGCCACAAACACACAGGCAGGGCCCCCGCTGCAGCCCAGCTGGGACTGCCTGGCCTCCTCTCCAGCTCTGCCCACGCAACCCAGTCATGTTTGCTCCTCTGTTTCTGCTGGTTGCTACAACNGGTTGCTACAACATCCCCCCCCCCCAAACATCTCAGCAGCTCCGGCCTCGTGTGATCTTCCCACGGGGAATCCATGCAGCAGCCCTCCCGCTAAGGCTGAGCCCCTCTCGGTAAGAAAAGTCTCATGAGGAGGCCCCCGGCATGCGAACTGCTTTACCTGCAGCCTGGTCATCTCCCCCAGCCCCTGGCAGTCAGCAGGAATCAGCAGCAGCTGACCCTCTCACTGCCCTGCACGGCCCAGAACGCAGCCCCATGCTGGGGCTTCCACCCTAACCTGAAGCAGTTTGTGATGGAAGCAACAAACGACCGAGGGGACCGAGCGCTGGGGCTCGAGGAGCTGCAGAGCTGGGCAGGGAGCTGGCTCCCTCTTCCCACCCCTCACTTCAGCACTGCCTGATGTTTCTGCCTGCCCAGTCAGCCAGCAAAACACCCCCAGAGCATGGGGCTGCAGGTCAGGGATGGGGCTGCAGATAGGGGATGGGGCTGCAGCTCAGGGATGGGGCTGCAGATAGGGGATGGGGCTGCAGATAGGGGAGGGGGCTGCAGATCAGGGATGGGGCTGCAGATAGGGGATGGGGCTGCAGATCAGGGATGGGGCTGCAGATCAGGGATGGGGCTGCAGATCAGAGATGGGGCTGCAGATAGGGGATGGGGCTGCAGATCAGAGATGGGGCTGCAGATCAGAGATGGGGCTGCAGATAGGGGATGGGGCTGCAGATCAGAGATGGGGCTGCAGATCGGGGATGGGGCTGCAGATCGGGGTCAGTTCATTCAACAGCCCCAACACCGAGCCCTGGCACCTGCTCAGCTTTGTGTGTCCTCAGGTCCCATCGACTCCTTTCACTGCCTAAGGCCAGGCTGTTACAGCGTGAGAGAACGAAAGCTGAGGCTCTGCTCACGGAGCTAATCCCAGAATCTCTCTGATTGGAAGAGACCTGCGGGGTCATCACGTCCAACCTTCCACCCAGCACCACCAGGACACCCCTACCACCACCTGAAGCCTGGTGTGCAGCGGCCTGGCTGATCTCTGCTGTGACTGAGTCCTTGTGGCAACCTGGCACAGTCACTCGCAGCCACTGCTGGCTTCACCAGAGCAGAGCTGATGCCGGAGCTGTGAGGAGGCCTCGGTGTCACCCTCAGCTCCCCGGGGCCCAGCGTTCCACCACCTCCCCCAGCACAGCACAGCTGGCAGCCTCTCCTTACCACAGCTGGAGTTGGCGAAGGAGACATCGAAGAGGGAGAGGTTTGCCACCTCGGGCGGGTGGGCGCACCGCGTGTCCCAGGCGTCCACCACCCTCACGCTTCTCTCTTCCAGCCAGCGGGGCAGCCAGGAGAGCTTGCAGTCGCAAACGAACGGATTCCAACTTAAGTTTCTAGGACAGGGAGAGAGAGATCAGACGTGAGCGAGGTGACACGTGCTGCGCGCTCGCGACGGCCACGTGCCGACCCCTCGCCGCTGCCATCTGCGCCGCCGCCGAACGCAACGGCCAGCGCAGCTAATGAATAGGGAATCAAGGGATAATTAACGTGAGAGGCTAGAATTAGGCAAGTGCTCCCAGTTCTTTTTTGACTCTAGGAATAATTGTGGCAATTAGAAGCAAATGACAGCCCCAGCCCCGCGTTTAAAGCAGCCTGGGGACGCAGCGGCAGCCTCTGCAGCGGCGGGAGCCTATTTACAGCTCCCGTCACCAACCAGCTCGCAGGAGAAAATCGATCTGTCAGAAGAAGGAACGCAAGGGCCACGACAACCTCTCCACGTGGCAGCTTCACGCGAAGATGGAAACTTTAATTGCAGCTCAGCTCGAGCCAAATGACAGCCCTCGGCGACTCAGCCGGGGACGGGGAGGCTGGCTGTTCAGCTGACGCCAGCGGGGCAGAGCCCAGCGCTTGCACCGGCAAACTGGCGTGGACCTCGTGCCTCTGCAGAGCCACGCGGGGGCAAACCCCAGAGCTCTGAGTCTTGTCCTCAAGGACACAGAAACCCACAGGGGCCTAAGGGCTTGGACGGCCTCGGAAGAAGAGCTTCAAGCCACTCAGACACCTCAGCCGGGGTCTCCGTGTTGCAGGGCGGTGCCCTTCCTCTCCCTCAGATCCCCCAGTCCCAAGGTGGGGCCACACGAACAGGAACAGTAAGAGAGACCCAGAGCACGGGCAGGGGGGAAGCCAGGGTGGCACTGGGTGAGGCTGAGAGCACCCAGGAGACAGACACGAAGTCTAGGGACTGATCAGGCTTGAGGGCACCAACAGAGCTTGAGGAGGAAGCCGGAGAGGGTCTGGAAGGCAGCTGCTTGGTTGGGCAGAGGCCTCAGGAAGGGAAGGGCTGTTTCAAGGAGAGGTCTGAACAAAGAACCAAGAAGCGAAGGAGGAGGAACTTACATTTCACTTAAATTAAATAAATTATCAAATATTCCATCTTCTAATGTAGAAATCTCGTTGTGGCTGACATCTCTGCAAAAGAGGGAAACGGGGAGGTCACCGCACTGCCAGCGACCTCCTGCTCCGCCCCACGCAGCATCACCCCCGTCCCGAGTTCTGCGTGGGTCCCCGAGCACCTCCGCTCTCAGAGCGCCAGCAGAACGCCCAGCCAGGCTCTAGGCTGGCAGCACTGAGGCTGGAAGGGACCTCTGGACGGCTGCTCAAGCAGGGTCACCCAGGGAGGGCTGCCCAGGACTATGGGCGCTGTGCTCCTGTGTGGTTCCACAGCCTCTCTAGGTAGCCTGTTCTCCTGCTCAAGCACAGCTGCAGTGGTCCAAGATGCTTAAGGGGTAAAGAAGAGCACAGAGCCCGAGCAGCGTCACTGAAACGGGACAGCTGGAAGCTGCAGGGAGGGGGTGGGCCATCAGGCCTTGCCGGGCTCCTCGAGGACCCTCAGTACCCAACTCCCTCTGAAGATCCTTGAGATCATGGATGGGGTTAGTACACCCATCCTCCTGGAGGAAGGAGTCCAGGGACACCACGATCTGGGGCTCAGCAGAGCTCAAGCAAGAGCAAGGTGACCTGCAGAGCTCACGCGTGTGGCAGGGGCAGCTCCAGCGCTCGGCAGGGCCGCAGCGGGTACTCACAGTTTTGCCAGAGCAGTCAGGCTTTGGAACAGCTGGGCATCTAAACCACTGATCCCGTTATTGGAGAGATCCCTGCAGAAAGAACACAGCAGGCTCAGCTTTTGCTCGGCTTCATTCCGCCAGTCCTCTGTCATGGGACTTTGAGAGAGCCTCCAGACTGCAGAGGGGAAGCTTCTGGGGGGTCCAGAGGGGGGATTTCCCCAGGGCCATCACTCTGAGCCCACTGAACACGTCCTCTGGGAAGGAACGTCTGAGTCTCATACACAGTTCACACAGCATCCCAGAGTGATTAAGGCTGGCAGAGCCCTCTGAGCTCCTCCAGCCCAGCCCAGCACCTAACAGCACCCCAGCGGCCACCCCAGGGCACTCAGGGCCACAGCCAGGCTGTCCTTCAACACCTCCAGACACGGGGACTCCCCCAGCGCCCTGGGCAGTCCGGAGATCCCATCCTCAACCACACTTTCACGTTACAGATGGTTTTGTCTCTCCTTGGAGAACCTGCCAACAGAGACGCCCTCCTCCCACCTCCCTGTCCTACAAACTTCTCCTATGATTCCTCCTCGCTGTCTCACCGGGTCTGCTTATCCCCTCACCAGTCCACTCTGGTGCTGCTCCGGCATTTAGACTTCATCTACCCACGGAAAAGGGCCCTGCCAACCCAGCAGGGAGCTACGGATGGCTCCAGGAAACTCCGGGGCTAACAGGGACGGGTGTCTCTCCAGAAAGGTTCCATCCCCTCATCCCGCTGCCCACGAGGTCTCTGCCAAGGACACAGTGGTTGAGGAGAGCTCACCAGCAGCTCTGACTGCAACAGACAACTCAACAACTGCCCTGCAAAAAAGGGTGCTGGCCAAAACACCCCCTCAGCTCTGAGCAGCCCCCCCAGAGGGAACAGGGACGTCACCTCCCTGCCTGCAGCTCCCGCTTGCACACCGGACAGGACAGCCCGGCCTGGAACCCTGACTGCTCAGGGGCTTCCTCAGGGAGGCTCCTGCTCTGCTCCTCCTGCAGCATCCTCTCCTCTGCACCACCTGCCACTGCCTGACCAGTTCTTCAGGCAGGACCAGAGCATCCCCCAGTTACCCGACAGGGACACCAGTGCACAGGCTGAGCTCCCAGTTACCCAACAGGGACACCAGTGCACAAGCTGAGCTCCAGTGACCCCACAGGGACACCAGTGCACAGGCTGAGCTCCCAGTGACTCCACAGGGACACCAGTGCACAGGCTGAGCTCCCAGTTACCCAACAGGGACACCAGTGCACAGGCTGAGCTCCCAGTGACCCCACAGGGACACCAGTGCACAGGCTGAGCTCCCAGTGACCCCACAGGGACACCAGTGCACAGGCTGAGCTCCAGTGACCCCACAGGGACACCAGTGCACAGGCTGAGCTCCCAGTGACCCCACAGGGACACCAGTGCACAGGCTGAGCTCCCGCCAGGAGCTGCAAAGCTGCTGTCCTCTCTCCAGAGCAGGCACTAGATGGCAACCCACCAGTACAGACAGACCAGAGCCCACTCCCCTCGCTGCTCCCTCCCTGCCTTCCCCACGGGATGAGGAAGCGGCACAAACCCTCCCCAGAGCTCCCGGCTGCGGGGGCAGCAGGGCTCGGGATCCCAGGAGGGCTGGGAGAAGTGAGGGTGGCTGCGAAGCGAGCGGGACTGGAGGGGAAGGAAAGGGGGGACCGGGAAACTCTGAGCAATGAAAGCCAGCCTTGCAGAGGCCGTGGGACGGAGCTCAAACCTCTCGGTGCCACAAACTGCCACGACTGTGTTTTCCCAGCCCGCTGCCAGGCTGAGGAAATTGGGAGCAGGTTGGGAGCGGAGCGGGGCCAGCAGAGAACAAGGCTCTCCATTGAAGGAGCCGAGCACCAGCACCTCGCAGCGCTCCCCCGGCGCCCCAGCACACCCAGACACCTCGCAGCCCCGCGTCCAGCGGAGGAAGGTCTAAAAATACTGCTGGAAGAGGAGCCGGTCGTGCGGGGAGGCTCTGGAGAAGGGAACGTTGAGTAATGAGGGCGGCACCCTGAGCCTTGGGAGCCTTCAGCTCCATCCCAGCCCGGCTACCGGCTCCGGGGGTGATGCTGAGTGAGCCCTGAGAGCTCCCTGGAACTGCAGGGGGGGTGTGGATCAATCACAGACACCCCAGCGGGGTCTGCAGATGGGGCTGGAGAACTTCTAGGGGTAGAAAGCACCGAGCACTGGCTGCTGCCCCCCAGCAGCTGCTGACGGCCGCGAGCAGCAGCACTCGGCGCCAGTCCCTTCGCGATGCTGAGAGGGGCTCGGCGGGGCCGGGGGGGTCATTTCTGCAGGGCTGTGCTGCCCAGGCTGTTTTCCTGATGCAGTGCTGGGGGTTTTCTTGCCCCTAACTCCAGCGAGGATCGAATGCTGAGCAGAGTGTGGCGGGATGCGCCTGCCAAGCCTGATGTCATGCTCCCATTATGTCATCTGCGGGCCCGCGCTGCCTTCGCTTCGTGAAACCACGGGAGGGGAGGGAAGGGAAAGGAAAGGGGGGCAGCGCTGGCCTGAGCCTTCCCCAGCCCTTTCGGTGCGTGGAGCCCGGCCAGAACAGTAATGGGAAAAGCATCCACAGCCAGAGCCCGTGTGCAGGCTGGGCAGAGTCACAGCCGCCCGGCAGAAATGCAGCTCCAGGTCCATCGTCCCCGATCAGAGCTGGGATTCGGGGAGGCTGCCAGGGCACGATGACACCAGGCTGCTTCGCTCTGAAAGGATGAGTTTCCATTGCTGCTAACCCCAAGTCTCGGCTCTCACAGAGTCCCAGAGGGACTGAGGCTGGCAGAGCCCTCTGAGCTCCTCCAGCCCAGCCCAGCACCTAACAGCACCCCAGCGGCCACCCCAGGGCACTCAGGGCCACAGCCAGGCTGTCCTTCAACACCTCCAGACACGGGGACTCCCCCCCTGCCCTGGGCAGTCCTACTCTTGCTGGGCATCCCCACAGAGACCCCATCATCCTGACCATGGCCAGGACATCCCCACGCTGACCAGAGCATCCCTGTCCCATCACAGCCAGAGCATCCCTGTCCCATCACAGCCAGAGGACCCCTGTCACAGCCAGAGCATCCCTGTCCCATCACAGCCAGAGCATCCCCGTCACAGCCAGAGCATCCCTGTCCCATCACAGCCAGAGCATCCCCGTCACAGCCAGAGCATCCCTGTCCCATCACAGCCAGAGCATCCCCGTCACAGCCAGAGCATCCCTGTCCCATCACAGCCAGAGCATCCCCGTCACAGCCAGAGCATCCCTGTCCCATCACAGCCAGAGCATCCCCGTCACAGCCAGAGCATCCCTGTCCCATCACAGCCAGAGCATCCCCGTCACAGCCAGAGCATCCCTGTCCCATCACAGCCAGAGCATCCCCGTCACAGCCAGAGCATCCCTGTCCCATCACAGCCAGAGCATCCCCGTCACAGCCAGAGCATCCCTGTCCCATCACAGCCAGAGCATCCCCGTCACAGCCAGAGCATCCCTGTCCCATCACAGCCAGAGCATCCCCGTCACAGCCAGAGCATCCCTGTCCCATCACAGCCAGAGCATCCCCGTCACAGCCAGAGCATCCCTGTCCCATCACAGCCAGAGCATCCCCGTCACAGCCAGAGCATCCCTGTCCCATCACAGCCAGAGCATCCCCGTCACAGCCAGNCCAGGACAGCCCCACAGTGACCAGGACATCCCCAGCACAGCCAGGACAGCCCCACAGTGACCAGGACATCCCTAGCACAGCCAGGGCACCCCAACCCTGCAGGTGGGAGCTGTGTGCAGCACAGCCGAGACTCAGCGAGCGGCTCCTGGGATCCCGCAGGCAGCAGCTTCCCGCAGCCTTCCCCAAATACGGTCACAACCCGGACCCGGGACGAAGCCGTCCAACACGGGGAATGCGTCACCTCACGGCGCGACGTCACGCTGCGGCAGGGCCAGCTCGCAGGCGATGGCATCACGCGCCCGGCCCCGCTGCTGCTCCTCGGCCAGCTGCTCCACCACAAGGCTCCCAGGAAACAGAGCTGCCTGTGCAGGGAGCACAGCTCCCTTTCCTAGTTCCTAGCCTGACGCTGACTTCAGCTCCTCATTCCCAACCTCAACACAACGCAGCCAAAGGGTGGAGGGCACCAGCGAGCCACCACGGGGCTCCTCTGCTTGCGGAGGGCAGTGAGGGCTTGGGGAGGGAGCTGTGGTGCGATGGAGAGCTGCCGACAGGATGGTCAGCACTGTGAGAGAGAGACAGAGAGGCTCTGCGTGCCAGGTCCTGCCTTCTGAGCACCTGAGCTGCTGCTGCACTGGGTCCTCCCCACCTGGGCCAGGAGGCGACTTCACGTGGCATCAAATAAGGCCTGAAACAGGCTGGCATTGCCCAAACAAGCTGCTGGCACCTCCACCCTGCTGAACATCAGCCCTGCAGACACCGAGCTCTGCAGTGGCAACGTCTGCAGAGCAGCCAACGATGCATAAACCCAGCTGTGGTCCCGGCAGCACCGGGCACAGCCCAGGCAGAGCTGCCAGAGACCAGCGACCCAAACCCATCGCTCCCATAGAACCGTAGGCTGGGCTGGGCTGGAAGGGAGCTCAGGGATCACCCCGTGCCAACCCCCTGCCATGGGCAGCGACGCCTCTCCCCAGACCAGGGTGCCCGGAGCCCCATCCAACCCGCTCCAAATCCAGAGGGTCCTGAGGTCTGCTCTCCATAAGGGAATTTCCCCGCTGATGGCCACCGATTTCACTACCCCCTTGAACTACTCAGCTGTGTTGTTTCTCCTTGGGCTAGAAAACCAGGACTCTGGGCTAGTTAACGTCTGTAACCATCCCGTTTACCTGGTTAGCACCAGCACCACCTTCCATCTGGAGCCAGGCCTTGGGAATGTCCCCAGTGCCCCCGCAGCCACTGAAAGAGAACATTAACAGCCCAGAGGGCTCCCCAGCCAGAGCTTTTACAGCTCCTGGATGCAGAGGCTCCGAACTCTGCTGCCTTAGCAGGGTCTGACACCAAGAGCAGCTGCTCCACATCCTCTTTGGTTCCTGCCGGAAAGGGTTTCGTCACCCTCATCCGACACGAAGACATCACCTGGCTGCTGCTCAGAGGGAACGCGGGGACACTCGCTGCACCGGCAGCATTCACAGCTCAGAGCCCCCCACTGAACCCACCTAACACCCCGAAAGAGACCACCCTGTGCTCCATGGCAGCCTTGCTACGGGGTCCCCTTCTAGGACCTGATGTGGTTTGGCTCTCCCTCCCCGTGCAGTAAAGGACTGAAAGAGAACTACACAAGTGAGCAGTATGATCCCCCGGATCCTCCTGTGCAACAGGACTGGCCCCACAAGACCCCTTCAGGGGTGGCTGCTGCCTCTATCTGGAGCCCCAGCTGCTGGGGTTCCCATCCACCAGTGGCTGCTCCCGAGCTCTTTCACTGCTGTCCACTCTCCACGTGGAGAGCTGAGAGGGACCTTACTCGAAGGACTGTGGTGCTGGGACAAGGCGGATGGGTTCAGGCTAAAACTGAGCTGAGACCTGAGGCAGAAAGCCCTCCCTGTGAGGAGCCTGAGGCCCTGGAACAGGCTGTGGCTGCTCCATCCCTGGCAGTGCTCAAGGCCAGGCTGGCCCGAGCTCTGGCCATCCTGGTCTGAGGAGAGGCATCACTGCCCACAGCAGGAGGCTGGCACTGGGGGAAGCTCCGAGCTCCCTCCCAACCCAACCCCGCCTGGGATGCCAACACCAGGAGGGCAGCGAGCAGCGTGCCCGTCCCAGAGCTGGCTGCCCGGGCTGCGTGCTGGTGTTTGTTTGTGACTCTGTGAATAGGGGCTGCTCAGCGAGCCGAGTCCTCCCCGCGGGGACGATGCGTTGGAGCCCATTGGCTCGCTAGTCCCCGAAGGAAACATCTGCACATTCCAGACACATTCTGTAACGGGAGTGAAACCCATCCTTGAAGTGAAATTTTACAGCCTCCACAGCGCAAAATAACGAGCGCTGGCAGCAGGCAGTGGAAAAGTAATGTTTAAAATATTAGTACAGGGAAGCCACTGCCAGAGCCTCCAATGAATCACTCCAACGTGTCTCTGCAGCCGCGCAGCGCGTTATGTAACGCACAACCAGCCCCAGCACAGTGCCCAGCTCCACTCTGACCCCAGCACAGTGCCCAGCTCCACTCTGATCCCATCCCAGTGCCCAGCTCCCCTCTGACCCCAGCACAGTGCCCAGCTCCACTCTGATCCCAGC
>VZRI01008886.1:64158-82087 GCA_013397515.1 Upupa epops | reverse complement strand
GACCCCCAGCACAGTGCCCAGCTCCCCCCTGCCCCCAGCACAGTGCCCAGCTCCCCTCTAGTCCCATCCCAGTGCCCAGCTCCACTCTGATCCCAGCCCAGTGCCCAGCTCCCCTCTAGTCCCAGCCCAGTGCCCTGCTCCCCTCTAGTCCCATCCTTGTGCCCAGCTCCCCTCTAGTCCCATCCTTTGCCCAGCTTCCCTCTGACCCCAGCCCAGTGCCCAGCATCTCTTGCTCACCAAGCACCCAGAGTCCACCAGACCCAACACCCAGCGCCCTGCCACGCTGCTGCTGGCCACGAGGTCTCTTTCAAGAGATTTCAGCTGGGTTTGGGGCCCCACTTCTCCCAGGTGCCACCTGTATTCAAGAATCCCCCCAGGAGAGACGAGGACAGGGGGTGCTTCTCAGGCACCTCTACAGCAAACTGAGCAGCAGAGGAGTGAGAGGGAGGTTTGGCTGCTTCTCACTGTGGTCTGCAGAGCAGGGGGAGCTCTAGGTCTGCTAGCTAAACCCTCTGGGCACTGATCTGCAGCCAAGCTGGGCTGCTCCTGATGGCCACGGGGCAGAGGACCGCAGGGGCACTGTCTGTCCAGCAGCAGCCCCCCCCCAGCCCCGCACCGTGCACCCATCTCTCGCTCCCAGCACCCCAACAGGGTAAAAACTGCGGCTGCCGTTCAGCCCCCAGAGCACCGACCCAAAAGAGCCTCTCGAGGGAAGCAGCAACACAAACAGCAGTGGGTGCAGACTCGTCTACGGGGCAGGGAGAACCAAACCGCTTGGCAGCCGCTGCGGCAGCGTGGAGAGCAGGCGTGGAGTGAGCATGGAAGGGAAAGGAGCCCCGAGCTGCAGCGACCACAGGTTTCCTCTATTTTAAGGGGGAAAAGGCCAACCTGGTTACTTAAGTGGCCGAAAGCAACCAGAGGAGTGATCAGGGTGCTCTGGTGGCAGGTGGGCCTGTGCCCCGGGTGGTCTCACCCACCACAGTTCCCCCTGCAACCTTGATATAGCAGTATTTCCACAATTCCCAGAGAGAAAGAGCTTCCAGTCTGCTCCTCTGTAAACATCTCTGCAGCACAGGGACACCATCATTCCCAGTCAGGCCCGTGAATCCCTACTGGAACAGAAACACTCATGGAATTCATTAAACAGCAGCTCTGGTTGACGTTTGGTGCCATAAATCACAGGGCACGGTAAAAACCCAGGGCCAGGCTGCCCGACAAGGGGTCAGACAGACAGACAGAGGGGGACAAGGGAACCGGCATACGCGCCGCCGAGGGACAGGCCCTTCCCTAGTGCAGTTGTTTGGGTTGGAGGGCTCTGCCCTCGAGTGTTTCTGGAGTTAAGATCTGCTGGAGATCCTGAAACACCGTCCTCTGCGAAGGAAAAGGCAAGCAGGACCCGAGGCAGACCCGCCGGTCCCAGTACAAAACACGCTGGCCTTTCCTGGCCCCGGCACCGCGTGCGGTGGGTTCGCTTCCTTTCGGCATGAGAAGGTGGTCTGTGATGCAGGCAGAACGCTCCTGCCCGGGTTCAGAGGCCCCCATGTAGGTGCAAAGGGAAACCAGCAGCTTGCTGGAGCCTCAGCAGGGCCCCTCAGCCCCTCCAGAAGACCTTGTGGGAAACAGTAACCCAGTTGTCCCCAGTATGAGGTCTCCAGAAGGTCTCTGTGGCTCTGCAGTGAAAGAGCTCACAGTCCCTCGTGCTGCTCCAGCAAGGGGGGGACATGAGCACAGCAGGCTGCAAGCACCCCCGTAACACCAGTCCTCTCCCTCACGCTGCCTCCGCTGCTGGGATCTGCGGGTAATGGCTTGAGGAGGCCACGCTAGCCTCCTCAGCCTCCATCACCCAAGTGATCCTGGTCTAGGTGCCAGCACAGAGAGCTGACCTCACACCCCACAGGAACTCTCTCCCCCCTTCACTCCTGGGAAAATACAACCTCCAGAGAGGAAAGAGCCAGCACTTCAGCAGGATCTGCCTGGGGTAAAGACCTGTCCTCGCTGCTGTCAAACAGGAACGGCTGGTGACCCCTGTAGCTGCAGGCACTGGGTGCAGAGGAGAGGCCAGGTCCCTGCACAGAGCTCTGGAAGAACACGTCAGGCCTCAGCTTAGACTGGACATAGCAGGTGACCTGGGGATAACCAGCTCCCCTCAGCTCAACTCTCCCCCTGGACAAGGACTGACTGCCCAGAGCAGTGAGAACAATTTACCTCTGAGCTCCAGCTCGGTTCAGGACCCTCCTGGACCCCTCTCTGCTGGCTGTAACAGCTGCTGCACTGCTCCAGCCCCACTGCTGCCTCTTCCCACTACCTGCTGCCCAGTAAGGAGGGTCTGGGAGGCCAAGCTGGGCTGTGTTCAAAAGCCCCCGCTGGCTCAGTTCCCCCTGGGGAGAACTTTCACCCTTCCTTGAGGAAAGGCAGAGAAGACCCCGATCCTTCACAACCTCCACAGCTCAGAGTCAGGCATCACCCGTGTTCTGGCACCCAACAGCTACAGGCATGTGCCCCCCACACCCCTGGGTCAGGAATGCCTTACCCCCAGAGCACCTGCTTCAGCTCAGCTGGGCAAAACCCAGAGGGACATCACATCAGCCACCCCACAGCCTGCAGGAACGAGGCCTGGAGTCCCAGCCTGCTCCCCAGGGGAACCACACTGGGCACAGAGCTGGTGCTGGCTGTACCCACCTCCTTCTCCACACACGGAGGTGCCTGCTCCTGCAGACCCCGACCTCTGATCGGCTCTGTCTCTCAGACATCAAGGAGACACACGTTGGTCGTGCGGCACAGCACAGCCCCTCTGGAGCTTCAACAGGGCCTTCTGCTCCCACCAACCTGCCCTACTAACTGTACACCATCTCCTGCATGGATCCTGGGGGATTGCAGGGAGTCCTGGCACGGAGACCCTGATAGTAGCAAAGCTAAACAGGGTAGAGCCGTTCCCGCAGAGCTCCCGCTCCGCCAGCACAAACACACAGCCCGGCCTGCTCATCCCCGTGCAGCGGGAGAGTCACGCACAGTTGACAATCCACAGGCAGCAGTTTTCCTTCTGCTGTAGCCACCCTTTTCCTTTGATTCCTCCTGCTTCCTGCGGGTTTCAGGGATGCTTTCCCCTCCTCCAGATTTCTTTATCAGTGACAACAGGGAATAACCTGGACTCCACTATTGGAATCACAGAATCATCCTGGCTGGGAAGAAGGATTCCTGCCCCCTCCCTGGGCAGCCTGGGCCAGTGCCCAACCACTCTCTCAGCAAAGAGCTTCTTCCTCAGATCCAGTCTAACCCTCCCCTGATGCAGCCTGAGGCCACTGCCCCTTGTCCTAGCATTAGGAATTGGGGAGAAGAGACCAGCAGCAGCCTCACTCCAACCTCCTGAGGGGGCTGTAGAGAGCACTGGGGTCTCCTCTCAGTCTCCTCTTCCCCAGCCTCAATAACCCCAGTCCCCTCAGATGCTCCTCACCAGGTGAAGGACTCTGCACTGGTTCCCACTAAACCCCACTGAGCTCCTCTCAGCCCATCCCTGCCCTCTGTCCGAGTCTTTCTGAGCCTTCCAGACCCGCAGCAGGGCCGAAGGCACCGGGGCAGAGCCAACATTAAAAGTCACCCCGCTTCCACCTCACAGTTTCTCTCCTCCTGTAACCAGACCGACCTCCCTGCTGGGGTTTCAGCTCTGTTGAGCAGAGGAGAAGCCCAAGCACAGTGCTACCCAAAAGGCGCTGGCTGAGGAGTCCCTGGGGAGGCTGATGCTCCGCTTCACCTGCCTGGCACGGTGTTCAATGCAGTGACTCGGTGCCAGATCACTCGACCCTGTTCTTTGGGGTTGGACCAGAGGATCCCCAGAGATCCCTTCCAAGCCCTGCGGTCCTGTGAAGCTCAAAACCCCAGCAGGGCGATTGTGTAAGAGGGTGTCAGCGGGAGATACAAAGCGCCAGCAGATCTGCTGGTTCCAAACGATGCTGAGCCAAACAAACCCCCGCGGCCCCCTGTGCCGTGGGGCACCCGCGGCGGGCACCGGCCCGCTCTGCGCGCCGCTCACCCCATCCCCTGCTTCTGCTCCCAGCTCCACGCAGGCTGGAAGGCTCCCAGGAGCCGGCTTGGCTCGGCCAGGCACGTCGATTCTGTCTGATCCCTTCTTAGGCTCCACACGGAGCCACTGGAGGGCTTCGGTAAACATCCCTGGTAATTGCTGGACGCCGCAGCAACGTCAGGACAGACGAGGCTCCTAAATCAGAGCTGCTGGCAGCGGGAACATCTGCCCGGTCCCCGAGGCAGCCCGAGCCTCAGGCGGCACCAGCCCTCCTCAGGATTTACAGCAGACAGCGGGTTAAGCCGAGTCTTTGCGCTGACATTAAATCACCTTCTTGCCAAGGCTAAAAATTGCTGCGTGGTGTAATCACCCGCTGAGGCACAGAGAGCGAAATAACAACTCTCGTTCCCATATAATAACAACAAGTTTTGTTTCCATAGCACCCTCTGCCTCGCAAATCCAAGAGGACGCTGCCGACATCGCTCCCCGCGCTCTCCGCTGCTGAGGTACGGCCACGGCTCCTTCCAAGTGCAACCCGGGCCTAAATCTGAGCTTAGGATGGAAAGAAGGGTCTCCAGAGCAGTAGGAAAAGGACTTGGCTTGAGACTGGGCTGCTGGGCACCTCGTGCGAGGGCAGAGCTGCTGGGCACCTCGTGCGAGGGCAGAGCTGCTGGGCACCTCGTGTAAAGGCAGAGCTGCTGGGCACCTCGTGCGAGGGCAGAGCTGCTGGGCACCTTGTGAGAGGGCAGAGCTGCTGGGCACCTCGTATGAAGGCAGAGCTGCTGGGCACCTCGTGTGAAGGCAGAGCTGCTGGGCACCTCGTGCGAGGGCAGAGCTGCTGGGAGCGCTGCTGCTGGCAGACGGGAAAGCACGGCCAGGGTACCCACAGCCTGCAAAGGTGCAGGGCTACGCACTCAGAGATAACAGTAGCCCCTAGCTGGGTCAAGCTGAGCTGGGATCGCTGCCCAGGCAACCCACGCTCACCGTACCCGTCCGCCTGCAGCAGCTCCACCCGGCTGGAAGCTGGGCTCTGTGTGACTGGGGGGGTTGAGGAAGATAAAGACCCCAAGGCTTTGCCCTGATAACTGTCTGTCTGCCCCATCCTGTCCCCGGGGAGGCTATCAAACAGCTACTGTTCCCCTCAAAGTCAGGAGAAAGCAGGGATTCTAAGTAGAGCAGCTCAGAAGAGGGATCTCTCGCTGGCAGAAGGATGGGGAGCACATGGTTCAGACCCCCCCTCGCCCCGACTCCGATCTCCAGGCAGACCCAGCTCCAAACTGCCTTCGCTCCCCTTTTCCTTTCCAACGTTTTCCACAGCCTCCTGCCAAGAAAACACCGAGAGCTGCCTGCCATGTCTGCTTCCTAGAGCAGAGCCCTCCCCGTCAGCTCACAGACAGACCCAGCTCCTCACCAGGACCCTTCTCATACCCTCAACAAGGAGAGATGCAGGGAAAGCAAGAAGCTGACCTGGACCCTAAGTCCTTCTTAGGTAGCCAAGCTCCTACGGGCTCTGGAAGCCACCTAAGGTAGAGGGATGATGCTGAGATGAAGCACTGAGCAGGGAATGGCATGAGAAGCCACAGCAAGGGATCTGCCCCTGTGACTGGCGCTGCCACAGCAGGGCAGATCTCCTGCTGGCAGAAGCCTGAGCTCGGATCTCACAGATCTGAGTTCCCTTCAGAATCATCACACACGACCTCCCTGCGAAGCTACGCGATGTGAGCAAGTGGCACTGGGCATCCGAGCCCTGTGTGTTGGGACTGAGGTCCTTTTTCAGCGCCCTGCTCTGTGAAAGAGAAGCAGCACCAAAACCAGAGCCTTGGAGACAGACCCCATCCCTGGAGGGGTTTAAAACCCGAGTAGCTAGAGCCCTTGAGGCCATGGTCTGGGGGCTGGGGAGCTGTGGGGATGAGGGCTGGTGATCCTGGAGGTCCTTTCCAGCCAGGAGGACTCTATGATTCTATGAAGAGCTGCAGGTTGCTGCTGCGTAAGTTAGAGGAGGGAGGTGACTCTGCACAAGGCTGGAGCTGCAGGACTCTGCCTGGTAAGCTGGGCTCTTCTACCTTTGCAGTGCTGCTCCTGAAAGCAGTCCTTGGCCCTCTGCTTCCAAGAGGCTGCGGATTTTCTTCCTCAAGACGACCAGCAGCCTGGCTCCCTGCACACTGAAGTGGCCAGAGCCTGGCAGCAGAGCCAGACGCAGGCTGGGGCCGTGGTTTATGAAACCCCCTGTGCAACCATCACTTTCCCCTACCAGGAACAGTCTTTCGCAACTGGAAGTCTCTGGATGGTGGATTCTGAAGCCAGAGCTCTCCCTCCATGACCTTTCCCCACTCCTTGCCAGACTGTGGCTTCATCTTGACGGAGGAGGCAAACTGGGTTGGGAGCATCAGGAACGGCACGGAGAGACCTCCGAAGAAAGGCAACCATACAGCCGCTTCCAGGAGCCCCTCCCTGCACAGCAGCAGCTCCCAGAGGATGCTGGAAACAGCCAGCACACTCATCCTACCTGGGAGCTTCAAAGCCTCCAGCAGAAGCCGTGCAAGAAGCTGTCAGCAAGTCAGATCCACCCCTTTCCACAAATAACCTCCTTTTCTTGAGGTGAAGTCAGCCCAAACCCTACCCCTGCTGGCTGGGGAGTGGGGAACAGAGCAACGCTTCCCCATCTAACGGCACCTGTACTCCCAGACCAACCTTCCTGAGCTCAGCTCATCATCAAACACTCAACAGCGTTCCCTCTGCCATCCCATTCATCCCGCTGTCACAGGATCCCAGAGGGACTGAGGCTAGAAAAGAAAAGCCCTCTGAGCTCCTCCAGCCCAGCCCAGCACCTCACAGCACCCCAGCGGCCACNGGCTGGAGAGAGGGAGATGGTCCCCCTGAGTCTCCTCTCCTCCAGGCTGAACCCCCCCAGCCTCTCCCCATCAGCCTCTCCCTCCAGTCCCTTCCCCAGCCTCGTTGCTCCTCTGCACCCGCTCCAGCCCCTCCATCTCTCTCTTGCACTGAGGGGCCCAGCACTGCCCCCAGGACTGGAGGGGAGGCCTCCCCAGTGCCCAGGACAGGGGGAAAGTGAGGTCCCCAGTCCTGCTGGCCACACTGGTGCTGATCCCAGCCAGGATGCCCTTGGCCTTTGGGGCCAGCTGGGCACCCTGCTGGCTCCTGTTCAGCCGGCTGCCACCCAGTAAATGAGATTCAACATGGGGAGTCCTGGCAATCAGTGGCTGCAGTGTCAAGGGGGAAACAGAGGCACAAGCAATCCATCCACACTGCTCTGAGCAGACACCCCAGGCCCTGGCACAGGACCCTCGCACTTGGCAGGCAGTGGCTCACGAGCTCAGCGAAGGCTCAATCCCTTCTCCCACCTACGTCCAGTTGGGTTTATCAGGACACTTTATGATCCTGAGGGTGTTTTTGAGCTGAAACGATCTACTCGTGATCCCTGCTGTGCTCCGTGCTGTCAGACCGGCCCCACGCAGGCTCCAGGTGATGGTTTCCCAAGGGAGTCCTCAGAAGCAGTGACAAAAACACCCGTGGGGCAGTCCTGATGAACGAGGGCAAGAAATCCTACCCACACCAGGGCTACCGTGGCTCTGGTTTTGCTCCACAAGCCCCCCCACTTCCTCTCCAGTTTGCAGGAAGGAACTCAGTGAATGATTAACTCCATCCTACCTATTAACCATCCTCTCCAGTCCCTCTTGCCCGCAGAAACCCCAGTTCCGGGTAGCAGAGCCAGGCCACAACCTGACAGCCTGTAGGTTCTGCTGGCCCAGGTGTCAGCTGATGTGGGTGCTTCCAGCTCAGAGCTGAGAGCCATTAGGGGCAGCAATGATTAATCCAGAAGCCCAGCGCTCAGCCCCAACGAAACGCTGCTCCTCCTGTCACCACAAACAGAACCAGGCTGAATCCTGGGGGTCACCATGGAGGATCGGTCACGGAGCCTCTGACTAAGCTGGGTTGGGAGGGAGCTCCGAGCTCCCCCAGTGCCAAGCCCTTGCCATGAGCCTCTCACCAGAGCAGGTTGCCCAGAGCTGTGGATGATCCATCCCTGGAAACGCTCCTCGGCAGCAGCCTGGAGCTGATGCTGCAACAGCAAGAGCCACCCATCTGTGTGTGGCTAGAGCAGAAACGGAGCGGAGCAGCACGGATCTCCAAGTTCTCTCATCCTGGCCATGAACTCAGTTCTGTCGACGTTAACACTCAGCTAAAAGGAACAGGGGTCAGCAGTGTCGGAACCCATCCCTGCCACAGGCTTCTGTCTCATCCCGACGGGAAGATCAGGCCCCTGCTGAGGGATTTCTTGCTCTAACTTGATTAAAGCACTGAAGGAATGCTGCTGCGGAGCTCTGCTCGGTGCTGCACAGGGCAGGTGTTGTACAAGGGCTGTCTGATGTTGCACGAGGCAGATCCCATCCCTCTGGAAGGCTGTGCTCCAGGCTGCAGCCGCAGCAGGCAGTGCTCTCGGTGCCCTACACCGCGTTTGATCATACAGAGGATCAAGAGATGCTCAGATTCCACTGGGATACCGAAACGCACCCCACAAGGCAGGGCAAAGGGCCGGTCTCCTCTCCACTCTAATCAGGCAGCACTAAATGAGCAACCAACAGCGGGGGTCTCGCACTGTGCATGGGGTCAGCACCCCCAGAGCGGGGCTCAGACGATGCTGCCTTCGCAGGAGGATGGCAGAGCAGGGAGCGAGGCAGAAGGACAGAGCCAGGGCACAGCTGAGCATTTCAGCCCTTGCAAGCACTTCATTCCCATAAATAACCAGGACAACATTCCTGCCAGGCCAGGAAGCAGCAGCCCCGTTGCTCAGGCAGGGCTGACGGAGCCTCGATGAATCCAGCGCAGCCCAGCCCACACAACCGGGGTCAGAACTGGTCCCGCTTTCCCCTCACTGGTCCAGCTGTTAGACAACACTGCCCCCAGTAGCTCGGCTTCCCTCCCAGTCCAAGGCAGCCACTTCAGTTGTCTGACTGCCAGGGCAGAAGGACGGAGGGGGAAGCAAACCCTGGGTCCACAGCCACTACAGCCACAGCAGGATCTGGGACCTTCCAGAACACTGGACCCTGAACCCCACACCAGCTCCACTGATCCTCTCCATGCGAGGGAAAGGGAGCTGTGCTCAGGCACACAGGGAGAAAACGTGCTCTGTGCTGCTGCTCAGGGCCCTGCCCTGCTAAAGGAGGGGACCTGGAGTAGGGCTAGAAGGTCAGGGACTCTCTCACAGCTTAGGAAAGGTCCTGCCCAAGCAGCTTGAGAGTGCAGGGACTTCATGGGAAGCTCCGTGTCCCATGGGAGCTGGGCTGCTGAAGATGAGTTTCCAGACAGCATCTCCTCTCCCAGCTGCCTCTGAAGTTACAGGGTCAAGCTACAGGCATGGCTGGCTGTGTCACAGCGAACCCCCAGCGAGACAGAACACAGCCAGAGCCCTGAGCTTTGCTGGTTCCTCTGAGAGATGCCACGGCAAGCTGTGATTGACCCCATAAAGGCTGCAGATCCAGAGGGACTGAGGACGGCCTCGACACAAAGCTCAACCCAAGGAAACCCAACCTGGTGGCTGCGAGGAATCAGAAAGCAAATTCTCCGAGGCCAGAGGCATCGCTGTGGTCACAGCTGCCCAACCCTGCAAGCACCCCGGGGGCACAACCATCCTCCAGAGACAGCTCGGTGCTGCAGGCACTAGGTGATGAGCAGGACAGGAGGGAGAAGGATGAGGTTCTGAAGAGAGAAGGTGTTCCGTGTGGCATGAGCCATGGATTTGAGGAGCAGCGAGGCTCCTGGCACTCCCTGCAAAGACTGGGGTGTGTCTGCTCTCTACAAGCTGGGAATTGTGCTGTCTCAGTCCAGCACAGCCTCCAGTACCACCCAGACAGCCTGAGCTCCACTCCCATGGCACTGCCCTAATACTTGTGATGCCCTAGAACAGCTTCAGGGCCCAGAGGACCTCGTTTTCCCCTAAGTCAAAGCCATCGCTTCCTGCTGGTCCAAGCACAACCCACCCCACACACCAGCTACAGGGGATTTTCTGGATGCAGTCGGAAGGCCAACAGGGTCTAACCCTTGGCTTCTCTCACTGCAACTCAGTTTTCTCTACACTATGTACTCCACAACTCCCCGATCCGTGCCATCCGAGGCTGCAAACCCAGCCTGTGAAAGCCAGCCACTTTGCAGGAGTAAAACAACGCTCGTGCACTCACACAGGAACCTTTGCTCCACGCAGATTTAATTAATTACTCATCAGTCTCAGGCCAGTGTCACTCCTCCTTTCGGTGGCTCTCTCTACTCGCAGTCACCTCCCTCGCTGGGGAGAATGGAGAGGATGAGGCAGCGGAGCCGGCAGCCTGGGAGCAGCTTTCTCCTAGAGGATCACCCAGGTCAAAGCACCCAGCTGCCCTTCACAGCTGCTCGACAGAGGGCTGGTTGGGGGCCAAGACATTTCCCAACAGGAACCCTTCTCCCAGGGAATCACCCTGCATCAGATGCTGGATGAGCACGCTGGTTTGTTCTGGGAAATGAGGGAAGGGCTCTTTTCAAGTGTCCAGTGATGAGGTGCGAGGGCAGCGACGTGAATCACTGCTGGACTGGCTTCTGAGCCCGGCACGAGCGCACACGCTGGCTGCCCTGTTCTCATCACCCTACCAAGCGCCTAGCACTGGCTGAGGAACACGGGGCAGAGGCTTCTCTCCACTCACCAGCACCAACACAGCCTCTGCTCGTGAAAACAAGAGCAACCCATGAGGCACAACCTGTGAACATCCCGTACCATGGGGTGGCCAGCACTGGGCTGCCTGCGGGTGCTCACCCTGGAAGTCAGCACTGGTGTGACCAGCCCTGCCCAGGCAGCAGAGAGACCAAGAGCTGCTGTCCCACTGCTGGGGAGTACAGGAGCATCGGCAACGGAGACAGGAAGGGAAACAGATGCATTTCCCAAGCTCAGGCTGTATTCTACCCACGACACACAGCCAGCCCAGCTGCGAGGCAGAGGATGGGCAGAGGAGGGCAAAAACAGCCCCCTGTGCAGCCCTCTTCTGAGCAGCAAGAGCTGGCACTGCAGAAATCCTCTACAAGGACGGGGTTTTGCTTCGTGAGAGGGACACATGTGCTGGCAGCACTGCAGTGCTGGAAACAGAGGCATCCCCCAACTCCTGGCTCTGTGTTCAGGGCTGAGCCCCCACCCTGGGGTCTGTCTCCTTCCACACACGGGCCCTGAAAGGCCCAGACACTGCTGTTCCCCCCAACCTGAGCTAAACCCAGATCTGCAGCCCCAGGCCCGGCTCACTCCACCCCCTTCCCCAGGCAGGGCTCTGAGAGAGAAACCAAGGGCTGTGGCCAACACAATTTGTCTGGGCTCTCGCTTTCCCAGGCTTAGCTGTTCCTCGGGTTCCTCCCTCAGGAGGACTCAACCCACACCCTCCATCCTCTTTTTAGAGAGCCGCTCCCACCTCTCCCTGACCATGAAGCATTTGCTGTAGCAGAACCTACTTAACCCATTCCCAGCAGGACCTGTGTCCCCTCTCCAGGCAGGGAAAGGTGCTAAACAGAACCCCACGGCAGTCCCCCACCCCAGGGAGGAGGTTTTGCTGCCCATCTCAGCCAAAGCTGCAGAGAAAACAGCCCTGTCCGAGTCCTCCTTCCCTGTTAGAGTTGCCCAGCACAGCAGGGACCCTGTGGGAACCAGGGCTCGGTCCTGCCAGCGGATGTTGCAATGGAGCTGAGAAGAGGCCGATGCTGGGGATCCGCTAGCACCATCAGCGATGTCTGTGCAGGGAGGTGGGCACAGGCCACATGCAGCCAGGGGTCCAAACCCCACCCTGAAATCAGTCTGACACCAGTGATCAGACCCCAGGCTTCATCAACACACAGCAACTGCACAGAGCCAGATGCCTGTACAGGAGGGCTGAATGTGCCCAGTCATCCCTAGGAGAATGAAGGGCAGGGTACGGTGCCCAGGTACAACCTCAGCTGAGTAGGAACAGGCTGGCTGAGTCCTGGCTTGGATCCACAACTCAAGTCACTGCGGATAGTCCACGGGCTCCTCAAAGCCCGACTGTGTCTGCTGTCAGGAGCCTTCTCCTGCTGATGCTCAAGAGCATCCCCTAGGCTGGGAGAGTCCCACCAGCTCCCCCATCCCACAGGTAACACCCAGGGGAGCTGGGAGATTCATTAACACCAAGCAAAGACCACCACTTCCTTCCACCCAGCGCCGTCACCGCACCAGCGCATCGATCAGTCCACAGACAGACTGAGTTGAGACGGCTCAGACTGGAGCTGCATTAACCAGAGTACCAGCCACAGCAGGGAGCCAACAAGAGATGCTCATCCCTAACCTGGGGGGAGCTATTTTAACCGCCAGACTGGCAGCAAGAGCTGCCTGATGAATATTACAGAGTCACAGAGAGTGAGGGATGGGAAGGGACCTGGAGAGATCACTCAGTCCAAACCCCCTGACACAGCAGCAGCCCCTGAATCCAGGGNCCCCCCCTCAGGCTCCTTTGTTCCCAGCTCCCTCAGCCTTTCCTCAGCAGGGAGCTGCTCCCCTCCCTCCATCACCCCCGTGGCTCTGTGCTGGACTCCCTCAAGTAATTCTACACTCTGTTCCCGTTATCTCTGTGTGACCCCAGTGCCAGCAGCATCACCAAAACACCTGCAGTGTCTGGAGCTGGCAGGTGAGGGCAGGAGCTGTTTCCCACTCACAGTTCCTGTAACAGCACAGAGGGTCAGCCTGCAGGCTGCTCATCTACCTGATCACTGGGAAGGGCTGCATTCACGTGGGGTTTAGCTGCTCGTGCCCTCTGCAAGGCAAAAAACTACTGCTAAGTTTCAAGTCCATGTTTTTAGCTCGTGGCAAAGGGAGGTGCCCAGTGGCTTCAGCCCTTCGATACGAAGAACAAGCCAATACTTCCATCTGCAAAGGCAGCTGGAGAAATAAGGGCTGGGGGGGGCTGATCTGACACCTTCTCCTCATGGTTACTAGAACCACTGTCTGTGCAGCTCCCAGCCTGCTCCATCCCGGCACTGGAAAGCTCTTCAGTGCCCTTCTTCATCCTCACTTACATCCTCACCAGCTGCTTACAGGGCAGGACGTAGGGGTTAATAGGAGAGAGTATGCTCAGGCTGAACTGCAACACTCCATCACAAGACCTCAGAGCTGGAAGAGACAGAGAAAGGACAAGGCAGAAACCCGCTCTGGAAAGCACCGGGTGGGAAACGCAGCGTGAGAGCGACCAGTCGAGGTGCAGCCACCATCCCCGAGCGCGTGGTTCCCCGTCACCATCAGGGTTTGTAGGGCTTGCAGGGGGCAAAACCCTTTTCAAAAGGTTTAAAATATCAACGATGACAAACGTGGGGCCAAGGGCAAGGAACTACGACCCCTCGGTGCTGCTCGGGGCGACTGAACGGCCTCGCAAGGGAGAGGCTCCCCAAATTCCTCCTCTCTGTGCTGCCTCTTCTCACCCCAGCTGGAGAGCTTTAGCCAGCGCTAAAACACCCCAAAGGTTTCATCTTCAGAAGGGTCAGTTTGTCCCCAGATTCCACTGAAGCTTTAGGAAGGAGCACAGAACCCAACGCAGAGCAGCGCCGGGGTGACACGAAGCAGCAGAAGTGCCTCCTCACCCGGTGCTTCCACTCCAGACAGAGTCTGCCTGTGGGACTGCTCCCCTCGCGGGGCTGAACGGATCTCGTGTGCAGAACGTTTACCTAGCACCTCATCCAGGCTCTCTTCCCCTGCTCCACAATTTCTTAGAGAAGAGAAACGCAGCCTTGCTTTCACAGGGGGCACAGCTCCTCACAGGGAGGGCATCCCAGGCTGCATAAGGGGTTTGTCTCTCCTAGGAACAGCAGAGCAGCTCCTCAGCCTCTGTGGACTGGGCACTCCTGTGCTTCTGTCAGGCCTGGATTCTCCTTTTAACTGGATTATTCTCCCCCACTCCAATCACTGCTGAAGGCACTGTGAACCTTAGAAACCCTTAACACTGAAATCTAAGGGTCGCTGCTGCCTCTTGACAAGNCAGGGGGCACAGCTCCTCACAGGGAGGGCATCCCAGGCTGCATAAGGGGTTTGTCTCTCCTAGGAACAGCAGAGCAGCTCCTCAGCCTCTGTGGACTGGGCACTCCTGTGCTTCTGTCAGGCCTGGATTCTCCTTTTAACTGGATTATTCTCCCCCCCTTCCCCTCCAATCACTGCTGAAGGCACCGTGAACCTTAGAAACCCTTAACACTGAAATCTAAGGGTCGCTGCTGCCTCTTGACAAGATCAGAGTCTCCAGGTCCCTGCATCATCGAATCTGCACCGGCTGGGACCGGCAACCCCTGCCAGAGCCTCCAGACAAACCCCGCTGGGTCTCGGGGGAAAGTTACGAGCCCCAAACCTGCGAAGCTGCTGCTCCCGCAGGCCTGCAGTGACAGCTGAAGTGCTCTATCTCCCTTTTATCCTTCTCGCCCATCCACAAATCCTCCTCCACGTTAAAGAGGGAGCAAAAGAAGGGAGTTCCGACTCCAGCCTCATAAATCAAGACTCTAATCTCCACTTCAGATGCGTCAGAAAGAGTCAGTATTTGCAAGGGAAAGGCACAGACACAAATCTTTAGGAGGTCTCTTTCCAGCTGAGGAACGAAAGCAGCACAAGGAACAGCAAACCCCGACAGCAGAGAGCACCTGAGAGCAGCCCAGATCAGAGTTTTTCTCCGTCCGAGCAGCTCAGAAGAGCAAATGCTGCCACTTGAAGCCGCTGCTCTTCAGACTCCGGGGCTGGGGTTTTAATTTGGAAAAAGCAGACTTTGCTCTCTGCTCCAGCCAGCTCTGCGTTACCCCTCAGGAACCCGACGCTGGTGATGGGACGGGGCCAATATTCCCTCTCTCCGTCTGCCTGGAGACCGCTTCCCGCTAGGTACGTAGCGTCTGCGAGCAGCAGAGCTCATTTCCTGAGCGATTCTCTGGATGGGCCATCGCTGCTGCTCTCCCAGGAGCCACGCTGCCCAAGCTGGCACGGACTGCTGCGTCTGTAGGGTCTGACACGAGAGGAATTCACTCCCTAGACCTCAGCTCCTACAGCTCGGGGTAGGGTATCGGTAGAGCCTGCAGCAGAAGCTGGAGCTTCAGCACGGGGAGCGATCTGAACTCCCCCTTCTTACGGGCTGGTTGTGTTTTCAGGATAATAATAGCTAGCACAGTAATTAAACACAATAATCAATCACCTCAAAGTGTTTCTCTCCAAGGAGGGAACGGGCAGTGGCCACCAGCAGCACTGTTCACACTGTCAGCGTCAATAAAAGGGAATGCACAGACAACACTGCTTGTGGAACTTCACAGCGCCCAGAGACAGAGCCCCTCTCCTCCCGACAGGAATGAGTCCGTTCATCCTGCAGGGTTGTAACGACGATTAAAGCCACTACAAGTCACTACAATAGGAATCTAAGTCACAGGGTGCCTGTCCCCTTGTTGGGAGGTCAAATAGTGCCCTAAACTTCCCACCAGATGAAACACGTGAGCCAGCACACCCTACCCCAGCCATCGGGGTACTACCAGCACACACAGGTACCCACAAGATGATCTGCTGGCTGACAAGGATGACTCTACAGTCTGGATTCCACAACAAATCATCCCTCAGCAGAGCACAGAGCTTCCCCTCATTGTGCTGTAAACAAATGCTTCTCTGGAGGAAGATGTCACAGAGCATCAGGGGTTGGAAGGGACCTGGAAATATCACCCAGACCAGTCCCCCTGCCACAGCAGCAGCCCCCAGATCCAGGGGCACAGGAACAGCCCAGGGGGGTTGAAACGGCTCCAGAGGAGGAGACTCCACAGCCCCCCTGGGCAGCCCCTGCCAGGGCTCTGGCACCCTCACCGGGAAGAAGCTGCTTCTCTTCTGGATGGGGAACCTCCTCTGCTCCAGCTGGCACCCGGTGCCCCTTGTCCTGGCATTGGGTGCCCCTGAGCAGAGCCTGGCTCCTTCCTCCTGACCCCCACCCTTTCCATCTGGATCAACAGCCATGGGGTCCCCCCTCAGGCTCCTTCTTCCCCAGCTCAAGAGCCCGAGCTCCCTCCGCCTGGCTGACACCACTCTGCCGTCTGAGGCCGTTTGCTTCAGCGCGCTTTCCCCTTCCCAGATGCCAGGCACTTTGTTTTGTTGACCTGCAAGAGCTTTATGTCCAACTTGAATCTGTCATTGCATAACAGGATCTAATCCAAGACGTCCCGGGAGCTGAGCTTTTACAACTCAACACCTCGGAACAACAATAACATAAACAGTCTCACACACTTACTACCAACACCAACAATCCTAGAAACACGCTGCAGCAACCCCACATCCTTCAGAAGCCCCAAGGAAGGCTCCGGCATCACAGGCTTCATCAAGCTGCTCTACAAGTGCCCAGCGAAGCGCTAGCACGTTCCACCCCAGAGCAGAGATCCCCCACATCCTCACCAACAACAGATAACCCCCCCGTGATAGAAATCAGCCCTCCCCAGACGGGGACTTTCTGCATCAACCACCGGGCAGTGCAGCTGTGAAAAGCCTGAACGGGTCTTGTGAGAAAGCAGCTGGAAAAGACCTTGTCTGCTGGATTTTAAGACGCACACATTTTCCTGAAGTTAGTCCAGCTCCATCTGGCCGACTGGGGATTGAACGTTCACCGTGCAGCCTCTGCGGTGTCTCTGAATCGCTACTGGCACCCAAGAGTGGAAACTTAGTCAGGAATATCCCAGCAGCAAAGCAAACCAGTAACTTATTGGAATACCAGTAGGAATTAGCTCACGTCAGAGACATTTTCTGCTGTGCCGAGGCCCCCACGTCATCTCTCCTACTCGAGGAGACAAAAGCATCGAGTGATCGGAGAAAGCTGCTCTCTGAGGAAGGCAAACTGAGGTGCAAAGTAGGTTAAACACTAAAATAGTCACCCCTAGGCGTGAGGTTTTGAGTCAGGACTTTACTGCAGTGACTGAGCCCCGGTCTAGCATCAGAAACACCCTTGAGAGATCTTCCCACAACAACAGGCACAGCACAGCCCTGATCCCGTCCCAGCACGGAGACGGAGAAATGTCTGCTCCAAACTCATCAGCTGGCTCTGCTGGGCTTGCTGTGAGCACAGCAGTGTTTAAATCACTCCCTATGGCTGCTTCCCTGCTCCATCCTCTTGCCATCCACCCCAGAACCTCGGCAATTTCACTTGGGGCACCAAGCCCTCCATCGCAGCAGCTCCGTGAGGCACCCACGGGGAAGGGGTCCCCACTGGTTCCTTGCCCAGCACACCCAGGGCTGTGTGACCCCACACCCTGTTCCAAGACACAAGCAGTGGTTCAAGACGACCCAAACACTGGGGCTACACCCCAAAACCATGTCCACGGGCAGCAGAGCCCAGCGCTTGCCCACAGCCGTGGGGTCCGTGTCCTGGCCACGCTGGCCCTGTCTGGGCTGGGACCCAGCTGTCTGCGTTCTGGGGGTATCTTCCCCTTTCCCCATCCCCGTGCCTGACCCCGCAGCAGTCTGTGCCCTGTCTGTGCCCGCTGTCACCCGGCCCAGGGCGCCTCAGGGAAAGCAAAACTTGGGAGTGACTGAACCCACGGGGCTGGTGGCCCTTGGGAGAGTGGCTGGCTAGTGAAACCACCAGGCTGGTGGCCCTCCGAGCAGGGTTGCTGGCCCTTGGAAGAGCTGCTAGCCCTCACAGAAGAGCTGCTGACTCTCAGAAGAGCTGCTGGCCATCAACAGAGGAGCTGCTGGCCGTCCCAGCAGAGCTACTACCCCTCAAAGAAGAGCTGGCAAGTGAAACCATCGGGCTGGTAGCCCTGAGGAGAGCTGCTGGCCCTCAAAACAGCTGCTGGCCTTCCCTGAGGAGCTCCTGGCTCTCAAAGCTGAGCTGCTGGTGAGCGAAACCACGGGGCTAGCAGCCTTCAGGAGAGCTTCTGGCCTTCAGGAGACCG
>VZRI01008886.1:52197-63436 GCA_013397515.1 Upupa epops | reverse complement strand
TCGGAGCACAGAGGGGGCCCAGGAGCAGGGGGGATCCCAGAAGGCTGAGGGATTCGGGGGGGTAGAAGGATCCCAGGAGCAGGGGAATCCCAGGGAGGAGAGGGATTACAAGGGGGTCACCAGGATCCTGGAGGGCAGAGGGGTCCCCAGGGTCTGTGGCCACCCTGGAGGTCATGGACATCCCAGGAGCAGCACTAATCACCCTGCTGGGAGCATCCCAGTACCCAGCCTGGGCAGTGGGACGTGGAGTGCTGCTGCGAGGGGGCTTTGGCTGCCTCCGAATAACAGGGGGGACACTCACCCCCATCTGAACCCCACCCTGAGCTTTTGGGGCTCAGTTCCCACAGTCTGGGGGACCTGCATGCTGTGTCATCGGGGGGTGATGCCACATGCTCTCTGCGCTGGCCCTGGGCACTGGCCATGGCTCAGGTCAGAGCTGCTGAGGTTAATCCTGGCTGTCGGTGCTGGCTCCTCGGGGAGCTGATGGCTCCTCGGGGAGCTGAACTGGGTCTGTACAGCCAAAGGGAGCAGCATCCTCTCCTCGCAGAGTCCAACCCCAGCTCTGTTTGGAAGTCGAGGAGATGCTGTGACTGCTGGTCCCTTCAGCAGGACCCTAATTGATCAGGGTCTGCCCCGTGAGGCTATGTGACCTGCAAGTGCAGAGCCCACGTCCCCACCTCAGCCCTGGGGTCGAGCACGCGAGTGTCCCCACCAGTCCCTAACTGGGTTAGAATGGAATCGCAGACCGGTTTGAGCTGAAGGGACTTTCCAGGCTCCTCCAGTGCCCCCCACCCTGCAGCCAGCAGGGCCATCCCCACCCAGAGCAGGGTGCTCAGAGCCCCGAGGTCCAACCTGACCCGGGAGGAGGCTTCTCCCAGCTCTCTGGGCACCCTGGGCCAGGCTTTCACTGGCCTCAGCAGCAACACTTCCTTCTTCCTCTCCACTCTGACCCTCTTTCATCTCCCCTTGTCCTGTCACAGCAGCCCCTGCTCCACAGTCCCCTCCGTCCTTCTTATCAGCACCAGGGTCTCCCCAGAGCCTTCCCCAGGTGACCAACCCCGCTCTCCCAGCCTGTGGGTTCCACCCTCACAGCCTCCTCTGGCCCGGCTGAGGTGCTGAGGAGCCCAGAGCCAGCCCCAGCCCTGCAGGGGGGTCTCCCCAGCGTGGAGCAGAGGGCCCAGGCCGAGCAGGGCTGCCCTACACCCAGAGCTCCTGACAGCCCTCAGGGCTGCAACCCTCAGCTCCCCCAGTATAGCCCACCCCCTCATCGTGTTCCCCAGCGCTCGGGTGGCGATGCTCTCTCTCCAGCGAGCTGTGTCAGTGGGACCCTGGCAACTGCGGGGCTCAGGAGATCCGCCTGGCAGCTTTCAAGGGAGAAACCACAACAGAGAAGGGAGGGTGGGAGCTGCGTTAGCCGTCCGCAAGCATCCAAGGAGTGCGAGCAGCGGGGAGCCGGAACAATTGCTTGGGGTGGTACCAGACGAAGGACGGGAGCCTTGGAGACTGCAAACCCGCTGCTGCTCTGCTGAGAACAGACCTGGGGGAGAGGGCAGAGCCTCTCTCAGTGACTGCTCTTGGCTGAACCCCGTCTCTCATCGGCGCGAGGAGCCCTGCCTGGGGTTATCCTGCGGGCGCACGCTCGCTCAGGGGCCAGGGCCTGGGTCTTCAGCACACACCGAGCTGCTGAGACGCCAGCAGAGAGAAAACAGCTGATGTCTGCTGAGTTCCTCGGGCACACGCGGACCCTCGGAACGCTCGGGGAAGAGGAGGACGAGTGGCCGAGGGTGGCAGTCGGTTGGGTTTGGCCTCACAGCGCATTTGTCTAAGCTTCTTGGGACGCGGGATCCTCCGGGGAACAAGGGGCTGGCTGACCCTCTGGCACTGGGTGGGAACCCGCTGCGGGCTCCGAGCTGCTTCCACCCAGTTCCAGTCCAACCCAGCCCGTAAGCACCAGCGTGGGGGTCAGCTCTGAGCATCCCAAAGGGGTGCTAGCGGCTGAGAAGACCTGGGGCCCTGGCTTCGCTTATCTGAGCGCCGAACAAACCCTAAACAAGGAGCCTGAGAGCATCCGCTCTCACTCCGAGTCCTTCGCCGACGGGAGAGCTCCCTTTCCAAGAGACATTCCATGCCTTCTGCGCTCGAAGGCTGCTCAAGAGACACATCATCCCGTGCATGATGTACTGTGCCCAGAATAGCTCCGCCGTTACCGCTTCCTCGTGTGGCTCCCATCCATTTGTTTCCGCTCCCCCCCCCCCTCTCTCCGTTGCAAATCGCTTGCTGGGTGGATTTGGGGGGGTCTTTTCCCACCCCTCTTTCCCTCTGTGTTTTCAGATAACAGCGAGGAGAAACTGCCCTGCGTCTGGGCTGTAATCGGGCTGGGGTGAGGTGGCTGATGTCATCCAGCACACGGAGAGGGCTTAGGGGCTCTCCCCCCAAGAGCTGCGGCTGCAGAGTGAGTGGGGAAGGAGGATTCCGCTGCCCTCCTCCCGGCTGTGAGAGAAGAGTTGGTTCACGCCGACTCACGAGTCTTGATCTCCCGGGAAGGCTGAGTGGGGATGGGGTTTATGGAACAGGGACTGCAGGAGAGGATGGAAGTGGAAAATAGGAGGGGATCCTGCTGGTTCCTCCTTCTGGAAGGCAATCGGAGAGTTTCTCAACGCTCTTCGCTCCCAGCGCAACCCAAATCCCCACTAAGAGGGTGTGAATTCTCCCAGTCCCACCAGTCCTGCAGGCTGAGGGCACCAGAGCAGCAGCAGCAGCAGAGAGAGACTGTGGTCAGCAGAACGTGATGGAGCTGCGGCCAGCGGGCAGTGGCCCTGCTGCCTCCAGGCTGCTCCAACCACATCCCAAAGGCAACGCAGATGTCTCCCTCCAGCAGCACCCAGAGCGCCCTGCAACCCCAGACCCTGCAGCACCCCCAGACCCTGCAGCACCCCCAGACCCTGCAGCATCCCCTCTCCTGCACCTCATCTCGCAATAAAGTGCTGCTGCTTTGCCTGCTGCCCAGGAGGCCTCTGCCACACGGAGGGGCAGGGGGCGGGTGGGAGCAGTAGGGATGCCCTGTCCCTCTGGAGGGCAGGCGGTCACGGTGCTCAGCCTGCTCTTACTCCCCTGCTTTCCAAATCCTGCGGCCTGATGGCAGGAGCAGAGAGTCCTCCATGAGCATCCGGGGGCAGAGAGCTGTCCTGTGAGGTACAGGTACTCAGAGAAGGCGAAGATCTCTGCTCCTCCTGCGAGCAGGCAGCTGTCCCACAGAGTCACAGACTGGTTTAGGCTGGAAGGGAGCTCAGGGATCACCCAGTGCCAACCCCCTGCCACGGGCAGCGATGCCTCTCAGCAGCCCAGGTTGCCCACAGCTGCTCTTGCCCTGTGGCTGCACTCTGTGTGCTCCTTGCCCCGCAGACGGTCCACGCTTTCATGATGCCATGGGGGTACCCACAGAGTGAGCCCCACAGGAGCCATCTCCTTCCACCCTGGCCTGGCTCCCGGTACCAGTGTGACCCAAATGACTGCCTGGAATCGTGGGGTCACACACTGGGCTGGGGTGACGGGAGCCTTCAAGCACCTCCAGTGCCACCCCCCTGCCCCGAGNCAGCTGCTCTTGCCCTGTGGCTGCGCTCTATGTGCTCCCCACCCCACAGATGATCCATGCAGAGTGAGCCCCACAGGAGCCATCTCCTTCCACCCTGGCCTGGCTCCCGGTACCAGTGTGACCCAAATGACTGCCTGGAATCGTGGGGTCACACACTGGGCTGGGGTGACGGGAGCCTTCAAGCACCTCCAGTGCCACCCCCCTGCCCCGAGCGGGGCCATCCCCACCCAGAGCAGGGTACCTGGGATGGTGCCAGGGATGGGGCTTCTCCCAGCGCTCTGGGGCAGCCCGGGTCAGAGTGTCCCGACCCTCAGCATCCTTCTGCCTCATCCCAAGGGCCATGAGGAGCAGCTGATGGATCCGGGAGGGGGGGTCAGCCTGGTTTTACTCTCTCTCGGGAGAGACCTTCTGGCTCCCGACAGCTCCCTGCCCGGCGGCTGGAGCCGCCCAGGGCTGGTTTGCGGGTGCCAGGCGCCCTCTAGCACCGCTCCCCGCACTAACCCGCACGACACTGCGGGGCCCGAGCAGCCCCGCACGCAGAAGCGCCCTGAAACGGGGTGCAAGCGAACCCCGGTGGGGTCCCAGCGAAGCCCGGCTGACGCCCACTGATGGACACGGGTGTGGGGTGAGAGTGACCCCAGCCCCTGCCCTCAGCCCTCTGCTCTCGCAGGGATCCATCCCAAACCCTTACGGGTCGGTGCCACCGATGCCCGACGGCTGTGCCAGGCGGTTATGCCAGCCCAAGCGTAAAGAACCCAAGTGGAACCACCTCATCCCAGGTCCCGAGCAGGATGAATCCCTGCTGGATGAAGGAAGCAGAGGTCTCCCACCCATCCGCTCCCAGCTGCCTGCCTGCAGCCACGGGGGTCGAGGGAAGGAGGCACCACTTCCATCCTCCTGCCCTGGCAGTGCCCACCCACCCTCTCCCGCACGGCTGGACCCCCCAGCTCTGCGCTTGGGGTCGATGCTGCCCAGTGAGGTTGTCATTTAGGGCCGAGGTTTGGGGGCACAAGCCCTGCTGGGCTGTGGCTGGATGATTTTGGTGGAAGGTTCCAGCTCCGGGTGGGAATTTGACCCCCTGCAGCCCCCCGCTGCTGCAGAGCAGAGCTGGGAGTGTTTAGTGACAGCAGCTTCGAGGTGGGGGGCACCCTGCTTTTATTTACTCAGAGCACACAAACCCAGTTCTCTCTCTGTGTTTGTCAACGTCTGGGGTTTCCAGGGTGCCCGGAGAGGAGGAGGAAGCCCCATCCCTGGCACCATCCCAGCCCGGGTTGGACCTTGGGGCTCTGAGCACCCTGCTCTGCTTGGGGATGGCCCTGCTCACGGCAGGGGGTGGCACTGGGGCAGCTTGGAGGGTCCCTTCCCACCCAACCCCGACTGTGACTCCATGAGTTCATGCCCTGGGCTCAGGGGCCAGGCGGCAGGGCCAGCAGAGCACGGGGCTTTCAGCCATGGGGCCAGCCTTACATCCCCTTCGGCCACCATAGCCCCCGGTTGCCCCAGGGTGCTGCTGCTGCTGAAATCCCCCTCTGCAGCCGCCCCGCTGCTGGCAGCAGGGCCGAACCAGCCCCAGTTTCTTCTCTCTCGTGGTGCTGGAAAGGTCCAACGCGCAGGGAGGGCTAACGGATCCAGAAGGGAAGATGCCAGTGAGTGATGGCTGCAGGGGCCAGGAGCGGGGCTACTCCTCACATCGGGTGCCCAGGGGAGTCTGACCTCTCTGCACCGGGGCTGGGGGCAGCACGGGGCAGGGGGCACCGAGGGGGTATCGGTGCCCGTCCGGCCGCAGCGTGGTCTCCCCGAATGACTGCGGCGCTGGGCCCGTTGCTATAGCGATGCTGATGTAGCAGCACGTCAGGAGCCTTTGCAGAGCTGGAGTTGGCATCTTTCGTGGGGATGACTTGAAGCCATCCTGGGGTTTAGCCGGCTAAAAGAGTCAGAGAGCTTCCAGAGCTGCTCATTTCCCCACCGCAGGGGCATCTCCCCTCTCCCTCACCTCTGGCACCCACTCTTGTGGCATCGCCTTGCCCTGTGCCAGGGGAGGGCTCCCAGCCCTCTGCAGAGAGCCCTGGTTCCATCCCCACCACCTGAGAGGAGGTGGAGGCTGAGTCTTCCCCTCCCCTCTGCAGAGGGACCCCCATGGCCCTCAGAGGGCAGCAAACCTGCTGATGAAGCTGAAGGCAGAGGGCAACCCCGAGAGGCACAAAGGTGGGGGCGAAACTCACAGCACGGACTGAGCCTCCACCTCCTCCCAGCCTGGCAAAGCCTGGGCTACCAGAGGTGATGGCCCATCAGCACCTCTGCTTTTGAGAAACCAGCCTGGAGAGGCTGCTTGCCAGCAGGTTTGGGGCTGTAGCTGGTGGCCCGTGGCCCTGCCTCCCTGGGCAGAGCAGGTCTCTCCCCCGTGGGTCAGAGTCCCTCAGACAACTGATGCCAAGCTAATTCCTTGCCCCCGAAAGGCTCCTTGCGTGGCTGGGAGAAGCCTCAGCTGGGGTGAGGACGATGCTTCCAGCTATAGAGGAGCTCGGGAAGGTGAGAGGAGGCTGCCTGAGCAGATCCTTCTACATCCGACTGTCCCATCTCCTGAGCTGCCTCTCCATCACCTGGGTCGGTCATGACCTGAAGCAGAGGCACTCGCTGACAGCCCGGACCTGCTGGCATGGCAGAGGATGAGCAGGGAGGCAGGAGCTATTGATCCTCGGGCTGATAAATCCTGCCTGGCGCTGCCCGTGTCTACCCTGCCACCAATTTGCTCTGATGAATGGCTGAACAAGCTGCAGGCACCGATCTGCATCTCAGGAGCCCCAGCTCAGCTCTTCCTCTGCCAGCGCCACAACAAATGAGCCGATTGACTTCCAGAGAGGAGGGCTCGAGGGGGTTTGTCTGCTCCTTGGACTCAGCTGGCAGCGCTAAGGGAAGCTGCCAGGCTTGGGGCCACCAACCAGCCAGGCTCCTGCTCCCAGACAGGGTCTGGCTCGTGTGAACCTGCCTGGGACCAGTAACGTGACGGTTGCACCCTCAGGCTGCTCCAAGCCTTCCCCAGCTCGGGATGAGTGCAGAGGGCTGTGCATCCTCGTGGACAGGGTTCAGCTGGGACTTCAGTGCTGCTGAGGCGCGAGCGAACGGCTCCCCCAGCCAGCAGAGAGCTTGGCTTCGGGAAGCTGAAGCCCTCAGCTCTGTCCCGGACAAAGACCCCCTGAGCACCCAGCCTGGCCTGAGCTCTCCTGCTGGAGCTGGGCTCAGTGCTCTGCTGGCTGGAGCCTTGGCTCTGGCTCTGGCCTTGGCACAGGCAAAAATCCTTTCCTGGCCTCAGCCCAGGGCAGGATCATTAGGATCTGGCACAGCCAGCCCTCTGTGCACACGAGGGGACAGCAGGGGCTCAGGGCAGCACTGCCAATCCCCGGGGATGCCCGTGAGGATGTGCTAGGGCTGGAGGCAGTGCCAGGCAGGTCCTGGCTTTGCAGAGAGCAGCGCTGGTGGCTGCTGTTACCACAGGTTGCTCCAAACCCAGCGGCACGTGAACCTACCCGCCTGCTTGTAGGGCAGGTTTGCCAGTGCCAGAGCTCCCCCCTGCCTGTCTCTGACCTCCAGACCTCCTGGGGTGACCTCCAGAGCTCCCCCCTGCCTGTCTCTGACCTCCAGACCTCCTGGGTGACCTCCAGAGCTCCCCCCTGCCTGCCTCTGACCTCCAGACCTCCGGGGGTCCCAAGGCAGCAGGTGAGGCCACTGCTGAGAGCCCCGTTATGGATCTGAATGCCAAGGAGCAAAGGCTTGGGCTCTCCAAACCTCCCGTGTGCTCTGCAGGGGAAAGGATGGTGATGATGATGGAGGCTGGAGGGAGCTGCAGGTGGAAGCTGCCCTCTGTTTCCAGGGATGGAGGAGAGAGGGGACAGGAGAGATGGAAAATGCAGGAACCAGCTGAGAGGATGGAGATCAGCGCCGTACGAGCAGGCCTGGCTCTTCACTTGGAGGAGAGACACAAGCAGCCCCCGGCTGCAGGGACTGAACCTTCCCAGTGGAACTGAACGCTCCCCCACCCCACCCCTCCACCCCAGAGCCAAGCGAAGGGCTGTGCCCCTCAGGAGCTGTCTGAGGAACCTCAATTAAAAGGCAGAGACGGCGACGAAGGCGTCGAGATTGAAGCTCAGAGGTGAGCGAGCGAGTGATGGGCACGGCAGAACAATGAGCGCTGAGGGAGGGAACGGTGCCTGCTCAGCACCGCGTGGGCTGCGCCCTCCCCAAGGAGGCAGAGAGAACGTCTCCCCGCTGAGCAGAGCAGCGTGCTGGGATCCACCACAGGCACGTGTGCCATGCCCAGGACACGCTCCTCCGTGTCCCCACGTGCCCCCCGCACGGCCCTGCGGCTCCCACCCGTGCGCTGCCCCGCAGGGAGTTGCTGCTCTCTGTAGCAGGGCTGGCCCCTCAGGATGGCCCCTCCCGTGGATGCCTGCTCAGGGGCCACAGAGTCCTCTGGATGTCTGAGTCAGTCCCCACGGTGTCACCTCTGTCCCCGGCTGCCCTCCTGGTGTTGCCCAGTGCCTCCAGGGTCCTTCCCTGCAGCCGCTGTGCAGGCTGAGCTGGGTGCCGTTGGCCAAGGACCCGTGGCAGAACAGCGTGGGGAGAGGTCCCCTTACTCTTGGCTGGTGTCTCCACTGCAAGAGGTGACAGCAGACCCCAGCCAGCACGTGGAAGGAGCCTGCACTGGTTTTCCTGCAGCCACAGGCAAAGAAAATGAGTACCTTCCAGAGACGGAGCAGCTGACACAGTCCCTGATGGGAATTGCTCGTCCTTGCAGCCTGACGAGGAGGGCAGCAGGCTCAGCCCATCCCAGGCTGCTAGCAGAGGCATCGCTACCGCCTGGTGGGTGCTCCAGCCCCAGGGACGGAGCAGTGAGCAGCAGCAGAAGGGGGATCTCAGAGGGGCTGCTGGCATGAACCAGTGATGGAGAGCAACCTGGAGTGAGAGGAAGGAGGAGGGATGGCCCCGCATAGAATCACCCAGCTCGGCCCTGGCACGGTGTGCCCTGGCACACAGAGAGCCCCACACACCTCCCTGCCAAAGAAAACAGCCTGATGTAGCCCCCCCCACAGCCTGGTGTCTGTGCACAGCAGCTGGATGGCTCTCCAGCCCCTTTTGGAGCTCTGTCTTCGCTCAGGAGTGACCCAGCCACCCCGAGCCGCTCGGCCAGGCTGAAGCATCTGCTGCCGGCTGCTGCCTCTCAGCCCTCGCTGCGATACAACAGACCCCCGGGCTTGACAGCTCTGATGGGGACGAGCTGATCCTCTGCCATTAACCCCCAAATCCACTTACAAGGAGCTGCATCAGGGTAACAGAGAGCTGCTGCCACAGCCGGCCCCGCGCCCAGCCCTGCCTGGCAGCGCTGTCCTGCTTCCCCCAGGCCCTCGGTACCGCCAGGCGGCTGCTGCTCCATTAATCTATTTTTAGCAACCCTCTCCCCCCTGGTTCAGCTGCAGTTATCTGATTAGTTCCTGTAACTACACGAGGAGCAACATCTGCAGGCGTGACTGCGATGGCTGAGCAGCCCGTGGCTGCTGCACACGCGCTCGCCGGCTGCAAAAGGACGAGCTCGCAGGGGATGCTGCTCCCTGCGCTGCTCTGGCTGCTGCTGCTGCTGCTGTTGCTGCACCAGGATCAGCTGGGAGGCTTCTGGGTGCCTGATCCCCTCCGTCAGTGCCTCTGCAGGCGCTGGAGCACCCGACCTTTGGTAAAGGCAGGATTAACAAGGCCGTTTCCCCGTGTCCACCCGCGATAAGGGAGCAGCAGCATCCTCCTCCTCCTCCTCCTCCGGCGTTGCCCCGCTGCGGTGGCGATGAGCAGCTGGCTTTGTTTGCTCCCGACCGCGAGGCTCCTGACGGAGATTTCCATCCTCATTGAGGAGGGGAAAGTGCCCGGGAGCCAGCGCTCACAGCCCGGGGGACGTGAGCCCCGAAGGTGCGGGGTGCTGGGGGTCTGGACTCCCCTCTTGGGGGCAGGTAGCCCTGAGGGAAAGCTTCACCACAGCGCAGAGACCCATTAAAAACCCCTGCAGAGCCACCGACTTCGCTCTGAGGCCTCGGCCTCTATTGACTGCAGCTGTCCTGGAAAATCAGATTATAGAGCAAAAGGGAGGCAGAGAGTCTGCTCTGACGAGTCAGGTCCTCTATCTCCCAGCTGGGTCATCAGGATGGAGAGCATGCAAAGGGGAGAGGGGGATAAGCCCTTCCTCTGGCTCTGCGCCACAACCCCAGAGCTCCTCAGCTGGGCTGGGGGTACCTCACCCAGGACCCCTCAGAGGAGCTCCTGACCCCAGTCATCTCCCTTGACCATGGCCAAAGCCACGAGGGCTCTGCTGCCTGCTCCTCCTCCCCAGCAGAGCTTTAGGGCCCTTGAGCAGGGGATTAACTGTACCAGGGCAGCTCATCTGTGCTCGGAGCGAGACAACCCCTCAGCATCACCCACGGCCGGCACTGGGCTCCTGCTCTGGCCCAGGGTGTGTGAGGCCACCTGTGCTCAACCCTGCTAGCCACCGCCTCCTTTCCTCTGCTCTTTATTTACAGCTCCATTGTGCTCCTGCCTGGCCATTTGTTTTCCACTCCTGCTTCTTCGTGACGGTTGGAGGCTCCTTTTCCAGTCAGGACCAGGCTGTGCTGCTGCTGCCGGAGGAGAGTCACCGCCACAGAGACGCTCACTGCAGTCGAGAGACCCGCAAGAGCCTCGGGTGACACTTCAGTTCATAGTCAGAAGGGGAAATGCCAAGTGTGGCCCTCTGAAACCAGTTGCTGAGGCAGACTGGGGAGAAAGTCTCCAGTCTGCTGCCCTGGCAGCCCACAGGCGCTGCCCGCAGACCTGACCTCTCACAGGGGTGCTGCCAGCAGCAGCTAGAGTTACAGGGTTGAGTGGCTGGAAGAGACCTTTAGGATCTCTGAGCCTTCCCCCAGCACTGCCAGGGTCTCGCTGACCCCTGGCCCTCACCCCACAGCTCTGCGACCCCTCCATGGGTAGGGATTCCCCCCCTGCCCTGGGCAGCCTGGGCAACCCCTGTGGGGCAGGAATTGGTCCTCAGGGCCAACCTCACCCTCCCCTGGGGCAACCTGAGGCCAGTTCCTCCTAGGAGAAGAGACTAACCCCCTCCTGTCTCCATCCTCCTGGAGTTCAGGGAGCTGTGGAGAGTGAGAAGGTCTCCCTGAGCCTCCTGTTCTCCAGTTTGACCCCCCAGGTCTCCCAGCAGCTCCTCAGTTCTCCAGCCCCTTCTCTGGACCCACTGCAGCCCCTCAATATCCTGTGGCAGGGAGTGAGGGGCCCCGACCTGAGCTCAGGAGTCACAGTGGGACCCCCTCAGCAGCACAGGGGGGCGATCCCTGCCCTGGTCCCACTGCCCACCCCAGCGCTGGCACAGCCCGGGTGCTGCTGGCCATGGAGCCAACGGGGCACCCCCTGGCTGATGCCCAGCCCCGGTCCCGGTCCCTCTCCAGCCGCTCAGCCCAGCCTGGAGCTGCCGGCTCTATCTGTTCCCCCCCCCCTCCGCCGGGGGATGCTCCGAGCCCCCTCCCCGTGCGCAGGTGCCCGCGGTGCCGGTAACCGGGGCGGAGCAGCGGCTTCGGGCCGCCCCCGCGGTGCTGCCATTGGCGGCGGGGCCGGGCGGGGCCGGAC
>VZRI01008886.1:0-19854 GCA_013397515.1 Upupa epops | reverse complement strand
TGGGAGAGGCTCGGAGCTTGTAGGATCACAGGCGGTGTGTTACCCGAAAGCTTCATCTGCCCTATTTCCACCACCCACCCTCCTGTGCCTTCAGCTGTCAGTGCTCTCGGGAAAGGGATAAACAGATCCTGGTGGCTGGTTGCTCACTTGCTGGAGCCCAGCTTTAAACTGGGCAGGTCTCCACGATGCAGCAGCACAGCGCTGCTCCGTTCCTGCTGTTCTTGAGGCAACTCCAGCAGCTCTGCTCAGCCTCTCCTGAGGGATCTGGCATTTGCAAACAGCCAGGACAGGGCTTTCAGATGTGTGCAAAACATTATCCACAGCCCTGGTTTTAAGAAGGTCTGGGGTTTGGGGGCTCCTTAACCACCCCTTGGGCAGAAGGGGGTCTCTCCAGCACCCGGGGCGGTTGGTCCCTGGGGCGCAGGGTCCCCGTCTCTCTCCCTGGGGAAGCAGCAGATTTCAGCTGCAAGGATGGAGGTCTCTTCTGTGCAGAAAGCCAGCGCTGTGCTGTCCTGCTCCTTCTGGTTGTGTAACCCTCAGCTTCGCAGAGTGGGACCCAGCAAAACACCCTGCGACCTGCAGCAGAGGAGAAAGCTGCCTTCTGTGGGGAGGGGGTTTCTCCTTCAGACTTTGCTGGCTGTTTCTGAGCAGAGCTGGGGGTGAGGAGGTAACAGTCACGGCTTCTTCCATCATTTCCTTGCCCTCACAGCTCTGACTGTGCTGCAGGGAGCTGCTCCAACGCCGACCTAGCTGCAGCCGAGCTGGGAGGTCTGCAGAGCCCTGTGTGTTGAGCAGCACAGCCTGGGGAAGTGAATCAACCAGCAGAGCTCTCCCGGGGTGCAGCCTGTTCCTGTGCTCATCACACAGCCCCACCTTCTAGGGGTGCAGGGAGGGTTAGGATGGGCCAGAAGGTGCTGCCCAACCGGCCCACAGGGGGCTTGCGTGGATGGACCCCTTTCTGCCGCCCGGCTGGTGAGGATGGGGGTTGCTTCCAGGGCACCTGGTGGTGGGAAGTCCCACAGGGCAGGAGGGTGCTCACAACCCCTCGAGCGCACTGCCTGGGCTCTGGGGTCCCGACAGCTCAGCCTGAGCCTCACAGCTAACGGGATAAGGGGGTTACTGGTGTTGCTTTACACCCAGGGACCTCTGGTCCCTTCCTGAGATGTGTCCTGCTGCTAAACCGGGGCTAGCAGCACCTGATGCTGAGGGACAGCCCGGGGCTTGGGGGATGAAGGACTGGGTTTAAAGGACCGTCGTGTTTTAAGATGCTGAAGGCTGAGCCAGGATGATTTGAAGGAACCAGCTTTGTCCTCACCACTGGCTTCTGAAGATCCGGGTTTAGAAGAGTTTGAGTGGGCACTGGGGACTTAATGCTGCAGGAGAGGCTTCTCTGAGGCCGTGATGACCCCCACAGGGAGCTGAACTGTCTTTCTCCTTCCGCAGAGCAGCCCTCCCATGACTGAGGAAGGCTGGCCCGGATTATGAGCTCCAACAAGAGCGCTCGCTACAATCGTTTCCCCAGCGGCACAGCCAGCATCGCTGCCTCCGAGAGCTCTGCCGGGGTAAGGCCTGGGCTCAGCTGCTTCTCGCTGGCTCAGCCGTCGTTTTCAGAAGGGTGGGGGCTAGGGAATTGCGTGGGGTTCAGTAGGAACCAGTGCGGAGTCCTTCACCTGGCCAGGAGTAGTGAGAAGCACCAGGACAGGCTGGGGGTGGAGGCACCTCCAGGGACAGGGAGCTTGGAGTTCTAGTGGGCACTAAGTTCTCTGTGGAGCAGCACTGTGCTCTGGTGGCCAAGGAGGCCGATGGAAGCCTGGGTGAGCAGCAGGGCAAGGGAGGTTCTCCTGCCCCTCCACTCTGCCCTGGTGAGGCCACACCTGGAGTGCTGTGTCCAGCGCTGGGCTCCCCGGTTCAGGAGGGACAGGGATCTGACTGAGAGAGTCTCACAGAGGGCCCCAGTGATGACTGGGGACTGGAGCACTGACCTCATGAGGAGACAGGGAGAGACCTGGGGCCTTTCAGCTTGGAGAGGAGAAGGTTCTGAGGGGATTTCATCCCTGTCAGTAAATCCATGAGGGCTGGGTGTCAGGAGGAAGGAGGCAGTCTCTCTTCACTTGCACCCTGTGACAGGACAGGGGGCACTGGGTGCCAGCTGGAGCACAGGAGGCTCCAGCTCTGCAGGAGGAAGAGCTTCTTCACTGTGAGGGTCCCAGAGCACTGGAAGGGGCTGCCCAGGGAGGGTGTGGAGTCTCCTCTGGAGACTTTCCAGCCCCTCTGGATGCTCCTGTGTGACCCGGCCTAGGGTCTGCAGTCCTGCTGGAGCAGAGGGCTTGGACTCGATGCCCCCCAGAGCTCCCCTCCAACCACTAGCGGGCTGTGTATTCAAGATCCCAGTACCCACAGCTAAAGGCTGGGAACGTGTAGGGTCCTTTGTTCCCCAGCTGGGGAGAGGGAGCAGCCTTTGTGTTTCACACTGCCCTTCCCTTTGTGGCTCTTTCAGACAAGAATGGAAACAACCTTCGGGCCAGCCTACTCTGCTGTGACAACCATCACCAAGGGTGCGTGAGTGTGATTCCTGCCAGGGGGGTTGCTTTCCAGACCCAGGGGCTCCCTGTTGCTCACAGGAGCTGGTGCTGTGCAGCCCAAGCTTCATTTGATCACTGGTGGAAGCGAGCCTGCACAGACACGCTCCCCGTTAGCCTGACGTAGCAGAGCCACCGGGAAGGGGAAGCCCTTGCTGAAATGAGGGTGGTAGAGCAGGGTGAGGTCCAGAGCTCCCTGCTAGATCTTATTCCTCCCCGTGACTTCTCACACGCTGAAGATTCCCGTCTCGTCTCTGCTCCCTGCCTGACCGTGACTCACACGCTGGGAGCTCTGGTGAATCCCCCCCTCCCTACCCCGGGGCTGTTTTTAGCTCAGTGAGTGAAGCCTGCTGTAAAATTCCCCTGCTCTGCTCCCCAGAGCCCAGCAGGTGAGGAGCCTCAGCCCCAACAGACAGAGCGAACGCAGGAAGGGAGTAAAAATAACCTTCCTTCCGCGAAGATGAACCCCAGCACCTGACCCTGGGTTAGATAACGAGTCAAACGTCTCTCCCGGGGGGATGTTTGCATTCCGTTTGGCCAGGGCTCCGGGCTCTGCATGGGTTTGGCCTCCTGAGCATCAACGTTCAGGTTTTTCTGGCAGATCTTTGTACAGACAGCTCTGCTTTGATTTGTCTGGTTGTCCTTGCGTGCTGAGGACAGGCAGCTCTGCCTCGATCGAAGCCATTTGTGTGGGTGACTGAGATGAGATGTGGGGGGGTGTCGGGTTTCCTTGTAATGGCATTTTTACCCTGTGGTCTGGGAGAGCATCCTCTCTGCTCTTCCCTGGGCTCCAGCCCTTCAGAGAGACAAATGCACCTCCTCAAGCTGCTGGAGATCAGGATCATCCTGCCTGCGCTGCTGCGTCCAGCTGGGGACTCCCTTTAGAACCTGGAAGGGAGCTCAGAGCTCCCCCAGTGCCACCCCCCTGGCGTGGGCAGCGACACCTCTCAGCAGCCCAGGTTTCCCCCATCCAACCTGGCCTTGGGGTGGAGCAGCCACAGCCTCCCTGAGCAGTCTGCTCCAGGGCCTTTTGCAGGGTAGAGCCCCCAGCTGGGGAATGGTACTGACAAGCCTACAGCGGGGGGGTTCCGTTTCATTTCACTTCACTCTCTTTGCTTTGAAGCCGACAGCACCACTACCTTCAAACAGCACCGTCGGACCCCGTCCTCCTCCAGCACCCTCACCTACTCCCCACGCGATGAGGACGATGGCATGGTAGGTGTTGCCAGGGTTCCCCCCCGCACTGACTGTCTGTCACACAAGACATGGGCTCCTCTAGATGTCTCTGTCTCCCTCCTCTTGCTCATGGAGTAGACAGAGGCAGGAGTGGCCTCAGTGCTTCCTGGCTGCTCCTGTGGTTGGTGCAGAGGCTGCTCCTGCCCTGGGGAGTTAGGCTGAGGCGTGAGAAGGGAATGGGGTTACAAATCCTCCAGGTGAGGTGGTCCTGCCTCCTGAGGTGTGAGCAGTGTGCTCTGGAGAGGACAGAGCTGCTGTCAGCAGCATTGCCCCTGCAGCAGCACAGCAGATGCTGCAGCTCTGATCACGGAGCATTCCGACAGCTGCCTCCAGATGGGGCTTCTGACTGCAGCCAGCGGCCTGGAAACCTGCAGGGCTGGGCTGAGGGACCCTGCGGGCTGGGCTCTGCAGCAGCGGGCTCTTCTCACACAGCCCATTCCCACAGTGCTTCTTTCCTGGACTCTGCATCCAGCTTTCTCATCACCCCCTCTCCTTTCTGAGCAGCTTCTGTTTTGGGGGAGTTCAGTGATCCAGCAGTGCCTGAGGGTCAGCTGCTCACAGAGAAACGGAACCATAGGCTCATCAGGGATGGGAAGGGACCTGGAAAGGTCATCCAGTCCAATCCCCCTGCCCCAGCAGGATCCCCCAGACCAGGTCCAGGCAGGTTTCAAACGTCTCCAGAGAAGGAGACTCCACAGAACCCCCCAGGCAGCCCCCTCCAGTCACCCTCCCAGGGAAGAAGTTAATCAGTCAGGGTTGGAAGGGACCCCAGGATCATCCAGTTCCAACCCCCTGCCATGGGCAGGGACCCCCCACCCTTGATCAGGCTGGCCAGAGCCTCATCCAGCCCGGCCTTAAACACCTCCAGGGATGAGGTCTCAACCACCTCCCTGGGCAGCCCAGTCTCCCCCACTCTCCCAAGGATCAGCTGGCTCGATCCCAGCAAGAGCAAAACCTCAGTGGGTGGATGGATGGCTGCGAGGCCTCGACCTTCTCCTGTCCCTCATACTCCAGCCACGAGCTCCTCTTCAGATTTAAGCCTGGTAGAGCAGACTTCACGTACTCAGAGACTTTAGGGGGTGCTGAGACCCAGCTCGTGAGCCAGGGCTAAGTGGATCACTGCTCCTGCTGCAGGTAGGTGCTGGCGGGCACCCAGGTCAGCAGCAGCGTGGAGCTACAAGGCTTCTTAAAATAAACTGGGCAGCAGATTGCAAAGGGCTCTGTTGTTAGCATCCTACAAAGTTCCTTCTGTGGCTCAGACATCTTGCTGTGGATCGTGTGAGCACGTGTTTGGGGGGTGGCTTTCTCTCTTCACAAAGTCCTTTGAACGCTGGCCTCGTGTCCTTGGCACACGTGGGGCTCCCCCCCCCCCAGCACATCACCCACCAGCATGGTGCCAGGCTGCTTGCTGTTCCAGGAAGCCTTTGGCTGTTAACATTGATCCTGTGGGCTGAGCACTCTGCTCGCTGCCCCTTCTCACGAGCTGAGCAGCTCTCAGAGCGCAGGGGAGGACGTCTGCAGGAGAGCAGCGGGTGCTGGGCACTCAGCCACTGCCAAGGGAGGAGCTCCCTGACTCCTGTAAAGACCTCGGTGTCCAAAGGGAGGTGTGAGGTCAGAAACAGGAGAGATCTCTCCTCAGTCTGCTCAGACAGTCTCAGCCACCTCCTCTGGGAAGCTAAATAGAATCCCAGATGGATTTGGGTTGGAAGGGAGCTCAGGGATCACCCTGTGCCAACCCCCTGCCATGGGCAGCGACACCTCTCACCAGCTCAGGTTGCTTACAGCTCCATCCAACCTGGCCTTGGGCACTTCAGGAGGCTTCAGACAGAGCAGCAGCGTTAAAGAGAGGTTCAGGAAGCAGCAGGAGGTGCTGTCAGACCAGGATCAGCACGGCCCTGCTCTGCCCACTGCCCCAGCTCTCACTGACCCTGGTGCGAAGTCTCCTTTGCTTTGTCTGCATGACCTGGGATTCCCCTTCCTCAGCCCTACCTTCTCCCTTCTCCAGAAGCTGCTATGAACTTGGCCACACGAGAGGCAGCTGGGGATGAGTCAGAGCCCTCCTGTGACCCCCACCACCCCGGCTTCTTTCTTTTCAAAGCTTCTCGTAAGGAAACCACCAGGAGAGAGAGCAGCGAGCGCTGCGGGTGAGGCAGGGACTGTGGAGCGCCTGCTCTCCTCGTTCCTGAGGGCTGCTGTGCTTTCCCAACCTCACTGGGAGCAGGAACAAGGTCTGGACTAGAGCTTTTGGAGCTGCACCTAAACGTCTCCCCTAGGCTGGGGGTCCTGTGGTCCCTGGATCTGTGCTCTGTGCACAACTGCTGCTGCCAAACTCAGTCTAAACAGCCGGGCTGGGAGTGGGAAGCAGGGGCTGACGCAGCAGAGCTGAGGTTTCTGGAGGCTTGGCCTTGTTTGCTTGGCAGAAACCGAGGCTGTAGGTACCTGGAGGGGCACTAAAGGCCAGCAGGCACCTTTACCCTCCGGTGTTTGCCAGTGCATCAGCCCTCTCCTGTCCACCACAGGGAGCTGAGCCCAAGGTGCTGCGAGGCTGCGTCTCACGCCCCCCGGCGTTGCAGTGACTGGAGTTACTGGTGCAGGAAAACCATGGGTGCCCGAGGAGTTGGTGCAGCTCGGTGTGGCTGCTCCTCGTCGAGGTTTAGCGGGGCAATGAGCTGTCTGCAGGAGGAAGAGCTTGCTTTACCCCTTGGCTGCCAAGCAGAGCTCCTCAGATCCCAGCATCAGGAAGCCTGAGCAGCAGAGCTGGTGGGAAGAGCCAGTGGGATCCCAGTCTGCTGCTCCTCTGCAGCCCAGCAGGACAGTCTGTCTGGGGAAGGCAGCAGGTTCTGAACCTCAGCCGGTGGCTGTCGGAGCTGGATTCCCTGCCTGCCCTGCTGGCCTCCTGCCTCCCTTCTGTCTGCCCGCGGCTCTGGTGTCGCCTGCTTCCACCCAGAGCACAGCTGGGGGGGTCAGACTGAGCAGGAGGAGAGGAAGGCTCTGCTCCCAGGCTGGGAACCGGCAGCTTTGCCCATCCTGACCCCCTCCCAGCCCAAGGCATCCCGTTTGGGGCAGGCAGCAGGGCCAGCAGCCTCCAGAGCTCCTTCCAGCCCTGAGCATTGGTCATCTCTTAGAATCAAAGAATCCCCAAGGCTGGAAAGGGATCCCCAAGGATCCTGGACCTCCAGGATCCCCAAGTCCAGCCCTCCCCTTGATGTAGTCCTCATTCTTTGCCCTCCTGGAAGCCTCCAGCGCTTCTCCCCACACCCCTCCAGCAGCTCTCCCAGCCACCACAAGACCCCCCCCCACCTACAGCCTCCCCACGGTCCCAGGAGCCTGCCCTTTCACCGGGACACCGCATCCCCCCTGGGCTGCTGCTCCGGCAGCACCATTGCCCCCCAAACCAACCCCAAGGCAGCCGGGACCGGTGGGGTTTTCCCTGGTGGGCGCCCGCCGCGTCCACTTCGCTGTCCCCTGGCGAGCAGGAAGCGGCAGAGCCAGCGCGGCAGCGAGTTGAATAGAAGGAAGTCCCTGCACTTACGCAAAGAGAACCTTGGCAGAAGCCAGATAGCGACAGAAACAACAAGTGCTGCTGCTCACGGGGTAGGGATGGCAGCGGGAGCTGCTGGGAGCTGCCTCGGGGGGAGCTTGGCGAAGGGTTGATTGCTCCGGGCCGTCTCTTGGCGGGTGAGTACGCGGGTGAGGGCACCTTCCAGAGGGTCCCTGCCTGCAGTGCTGCTGTCAGCTCGCTGCGGTGCCTGCCCTGGCTCCCAGCGCTGGGGAGGGCTCTGTGGGACGAGGTGGGGGCTCCTGGTGCAGCCTGGAGGAGCGGTTGGAGCAGCAGCTGAGCTGTGTGGAGGGGCTCTGCGTGCAGGGGGTTGAGGTGGAGGGCACTGCTCGCAGTAACAAGGGCTGGGTTTGTTCTCTCTTGGAAGCCTCCGATCAGCACTCCGCGCCGCTCCGACTCGGCCATCTCCGTCCGTTCGCTGCACTCCGAGTCCAACATGTCCTTGCGCTCCACGTTCTCGCTCCATGAGGAAGAGGAGGAGCCAGTAGGTATTTGGGACTGTCTGAAGGAGGGGTGGGAGGAAGCTCAGTGTCTAAAGAGTAGCTAGTGCACTCCTGTGAGTACAGAGAGCTCCCATGGGCCGGGGGCTGAACCCCCTGGCTGCCAGGGCTCGACCTCTCAGCGTTGTTCCCACCACTGACTCTAACAGGGTACCTTGCCTCCCCCTGCCCTGCTTCCTTAGGGGACAGTGTTGAGGCTCTTCTGCTTCTCAGAGCAAGACTTTGCCAAGCCCTGGCTCTGCCATGGAGCAGCAGAGAGTTCCCAGGCCTTGGGCTGTGGGTCTGACCCCAGGCAGCAGTGCTAGTGCAGTGATGCACTGCCTCGTCCTGCACTGAGGGCTGCCTGGCACCCCAGGGACTCGTTTGTAACCCCCAGAAGGGCACAGGGCATTGAGGGAGGGTGATTTAAGTCGAGCTTAGCTTGTGGCTTAGTACCTAACCCCAAACTGGGCGCCTAGCAGGTCGGGCAGCACCTTGCCAGAGCTCTGGGCTAAAAGCAGCTGCTTGTGTTTGGTACTGGGGAAGCCAGGGGGTCTGTTTGCATCTCGGGGAGCAGCACAGACAGGGGGAAAGACAAGCAGAGCCGCAGAGATGGGTTTGAAACTGGGAAGGACAGAGGTCTGTGTGCTCCCACAGTCTGAGTCGCTAACACAGCCAGAGAAATGGGCCCACTGCAGCAGAAACAGAGCTGCTGCTGCTGGTCCGAGGGACAGAGAGCCCTCCCTTCAGGAACACAAAGGCCAGGCTGTTCTGAAATTGCCTCTGAACTCCAGGCTCGGAGCAGGGATGTCTTGGACAATGTGTTCCTCGGTCCAGCCAAGCAAAAGGAGGCAGCAAGTGCTGCTCACACTGCTCTGCTGGCCTGAGTCGCTCTGGAGAGCGAGTTCATAGCGTCCCAGACTGGGTTTAGGGTTGGAAGGGAGCTCAGGGATCACCCAGTGCCAACCCCCTGCTGTGGGCAGCGACACCTCTCCTCAGCCCAGGGTGCCCAGAGCCCCATCCCTTGGGCACTGCCAGGGGTGATGGAGCAGCCACAGCCTCCCTGGGCAACCTGTGCCAGGGCCTCAGCCCCCTCCCAGGGAGGGGGTTCTGCCTCAGCTCACAGTTGCCCTCGAGTCCTGATCCTGCCAGATGTGGGTGGCCCCCAGTTTGTGGAGAGCTGAGGCTCTCCGGCCGTTCCCAAGGTCATTCTTCCCCCAGCTCTTGGTAGAGAGATCAGCAGACGCAGACAAAAGCTTCTTCCAAGACAACAGAATCCTTAGGGTACCCCAGGCTCCTGCGTTTGGACTCATCCTCATCCCTCTCTCTCGTGTTCAGGAGCCACTGGTGTTTGCTGAGCAGCCGTCGGTGAAGCTGTGCTGCCAGCTGTGCTGCAGCGTCTTTAAGGATCCCGTCATCACAACCTGTGGGGTAAGGCTCTCCCCAACCCCGAGCACGGGCTGAGTGAGCTCGAGCAGAGCCCAGGGACTGTCCCCCCGTGACTCTACCCAGTGAGCATCCTCCTCTGAGCGAGCACAGACGAGGCAGCTGCTGGCTGGGGAAGGGTGGTAGCTCGCTGTGGCTTCAGTGAGGTCTCAGACTCCTCGCTCCCTGGCCCAGCAGGGTGCTGCTACCTCCCGGGCACCCCCAGAGCTGCTGCTCCTCAGCTGGGAAAGGCTTTTCTCCCAGAGCAAGGAAGGCTTGGAGCTTCGTGTGGCTAATGCTTGCAGAGGCATTCGGGCTCCTCTCACCCAGCGCAGCGCTCGGGGTGCTCTCCTGCCTTCCGGTGCAGCGGGCTCTAACAGGAGCTGTGCATCACCCCTGCTCGTGTGCTGCACACGCAGATGGCTCCGTGCAGGCTCCCTGCTGCTCCTGACAGGCGTCTGATGGTGGCGAGGCCAGCGCCAGGGTTGTTGATGGCAGGGAGGGCCCTGTCGATGGCCCCCGAAGGTGGGCTGTCGCAGCTCTTTGTGGAGGCGCTGGGATTTACTGGTTAATGCTGGGCAAAGCAACAGCAAAACAGAGCTGGGCTGCAGGAAGCGGCCTGGCTGCCTGTGCAGCCCTGCTTTGGCAGCTCTGGCCGGAGCAGCCGGCAGCTGCACAGGGCAGGAAAAGGCCACCCGAGCGGGGCAGCAGATAACGGCTCTGCAGAGGGACTTGCAGCCTCTGCCAAGCGCTGGGGCAGGGGAGTGCAGCTGAGGAGGAGGCTCCCAGCTGAGGAGGAGGCTCCAGGGAGCCCAGGGGCAGGTTCAGGAGCGGTGGAGCACCGCAGCCTTTGTTCTTTGTGTCTGTTAGTACCTTGGGGGGTGTTTGCTGCCTGAACAGGGTAAACTGTGCTGTAGAAGAGGGGGGTGCAGAGCTGTTTGGAGCAGGCACATCCCCGGTGTTTAGCAGAGAGCTGGACTCTTCCAGCTGGGGCAGAGGGGTTGTGTGCGCTGGGCTCGCTGCTCAGGGACACCAGGCTTCCCCCTGCCCTTCCCCGTGGGGACCTGTCAGGGAGAGGAGAGGAATGGCATGGCCTAAAGCAGAGGGTGAAGCAGACATGGGGGGTGGGAGAGCACACTGGGGCTGCCTGACCCCGAGCAGGGCAGAACCCTCAGAGCCTCGAACCCTGTGCTCGGCTCTCCTCAGGGACAGGACCCGCCTTGCACTCCTCACTGCCTGAGCAGAGCAGCAGCCGGTTGCTGCCCTGTGCTGCCGACTCAGGAGCTCACTGAGCTGTGAAACAGGCAGGACAGCTGCCGGGACCCCTGAGCCACAGGCGTTGCTATCTCCCACCTTTCCCATCGTTAGCCACGGGCAATAACTTGTCGGATAGGGGTTGTGCTGACGCTGCCGTTGCTCTTTGTCTCCGCAGCACACGTTCTGTAGGAGATGTGCCTTAACATCTGGTGAGTACCGAGCCAGCCCCCTGCGAGCCAGCCCCCTCCGCTCCTCTCTGCTGCTTCGCTGGCCTTTGCTCAAAGGAAACCCACGGAAAGCTGCCTGGAGGGCTTCACACAAGCCGTTAGCCACGGGTGGCCACCAGGCACCGGGGCACGGCGGGCCGCGCCAAGCCCTGCTGCCGTGAGCCAGTGCATGGGCACTGGGGAGCTGAGCCCCGCTCTCGGGCACAGGATGTTCTCAAATCCTGGCGAGTGCAGGGATAATCCCCGGATCACGCCTGGCTCTCCCCGAGCTGACCCGCTCATTTCACACCAAAAGCTCTCTCTGCGGCTGCCCGAGGAGCAGGGGGGCTGCGTTTGGCAGGGACTCGTCAGACCCCTCCTGCCCGCTGCCCTTAGTGCCAGTCCTGCCAGCCCGTGCCCAGCGGCACACCGAGCTGCTTTAGCTCACCCAGCTCCTCCAGGAACCTGTCAGAGCCCGAGTCTCTGGCCGCTGGCCTGGCCTAGCCCGCTCCCTCTTGGTGTGGATGCTGTCGTACGGGAAAAGACTTCGCTTGGCTCGAGCCGGTGCCCCTCTTGCAAAGCTGGTGCTCAGCACAGAGCCAGGCTGTTCCTGCTAGCAGGGAGCCGGAGGAGTCTCCCCAGGGCAGCCAGCAAAACAGCAGCTCTGCCTCGGCTTCCTGTGCAGAGGAGCAGAGCCCTGGGGCTGGGAGGGTTAGTTAGGGGTTGTGTTTGGGGCATCGGCTGCTTGGTGGCCACTGCCTGGGGATGCTCTGGCTGCAGCAGGCACAGGGTGGTTGAATTCGGGTGGCAGTGAACTCAGGCCATCCTGCATCTCCATAAGCTCTGCCCTGTCCCTGGGACAAAGCAGAGGCAGTGGCTTGGAGATCCTGCGTGAATACTCACAGCTCCTTCCCCTCCCACCCATCTGGCCCTTGGCCACCGTGGCCAGAGAGAGGGCGAGCGAGCCAAAACAGCCACCCCTCCGCAACGCAGAGGCTCTCGGAAAGCTCCTGCAGCGTCTCCATCCTCACTGACTCTCTGTTTCTTCCCTCCCTGGCAGAGAAGTGCCCCGTGGACAATGCCAAACTGACCGTGGTGGTGAACAACATCGCGGTGGCGGAGCAGATCGGGGAGCTCTTCATTCACTGCAAGTACGGCTGCCGGCCCGCGGCCAGCAGCAAGCCCGCTGCCTTCGAGGTGGACCCCCGCGGCTGCCCCTTCACCATCAAACTCAGTGCCAGGAAGTAAGTGGCCCCGCAGCAGCCTCTCCGAAGGACAGGGTCCCCCGAGCTGCCCCGCGGGGTGGGGGGACGGCACGGCTCCTGCTGGGGGCGGGCAGGGTGGCTGGAGGGGTCGGTTCTTTCCGCTGTGCCTCTGTTTGGGGGTGATGGCGTCAGGGAGGAGGTGCTGTTCTCTGCTCCCTGAGGGTTCTCTGCTCCCTCTCTGCTGTTCTCTGTTCTCTGAGGGTCTCAGTCCCGGGGCAGGGTGCTCGCATCTGGGTGAAACCCTGTGGCTGTGCTCCAGCAGGGCCTTTCTTCTGAGAGGAGTTGTCCTAGTTATCTCCTAGGAGCCTGGAAGCTCCCTCCTCATCCTAAATCCATTCCCTGATGGGGATAGCTGCCTGAAGGCTCAGCTGATCCCCCGTGCAAGTCCTGCCCTGCCTAAACGGGGCTACTATCGCCCTGAACTTACTGGCCAAGTGACAGCTTCAAGCTGAACTGGAGTCCTAGGGCCGGAGGCTTTTGGTCACCCAGCAGCCTCGCGGGGCTGGGCTGCTCCTGCGCTGGCGACCCGGATTGCTTCCTTTAAGTCCCACTTGCCCCTGACCCCCTGCCCTCGCTGTGTCTCCCTGGGCAGAGACCATGAGAGCAGCTGTGACTACCGGCCCGTTCGCTGCCCCAACAACCCCAGCTGCCCGCCGCTGCTCAAGATGAACCTGGAGGCACATCTGAAGGAGTGCGAGCACATCAAGTGTCCCCACTCCAAGTACGGGTAAGGAGATGGCGCTGCCAGGGGCCGGGGCTGCACCAGGCTCAGTTCTCAGCTGCTCTGGGGTAGCCCCGTGGGCTCTGGGCAGCTCTCTGCAGTGCTGGGCACTGGCCTGAGACTGAGATCAGGCTGCAGGGCTTGCAGCAGGCAAGTGGGTGAGGACAGGCAGGTCACGCTGCCCAGCTGCAAGCCGAGGAGGAGGGTGAGGAGTGTAGGCAGAAGAACCATCTGGAGGAGCAGCAGGGCCCTGGTGGTGGCCAGAGCCAGGCAGGGAGGATAAGGATGAGATTAATGAGAGCGGTGCGAGCCCACCGTGGAGCATCAGTCCTTCTCCCAGAGCCAGGGAGGTGCTGGTCACCTTGGAGGGTTGATTGTCACTGGAGGAAGAGTGGAGCCCAAGCTGGGGGCTCCCTGGAGGACACAGAGCCCAGGTTGTGGTGTGGGAAGAGCTGTCTGGGCAGAAGCAGAACAGTCGTGACAGAGCAGCCCTGACTCCCTGCCTCCTGCAGGCCCTGTCGTTACCACTGGATGACTCCTGGTGAGCCGGGTGAGCACAGGGCCTGGCACTGCGCGTGTCTCTTGCCCAGGATCTGCTGCTCCTTGCGGCTACCTAGACAGACAGTTCAGCTTGGGGGCAGTGCCCTGGAGAGAGGAACAGGAGCTGCTTGGCCTCTCTGTCACCCAGCAGAGAGTCACAGTGCCACTGCTTCTGGCAGGAGGTGCAGAGCAGCTGAGGACTCACAGAGCCCTCAGACCTCGCTGTGTTGGATCCACCTGAGCGAGGAGGCCTTTGGTGAGAGCCCCCCCACTCCAGCCAGCCTGTGCCCTCCCCTCGCAGGTGCACCTTCATCGGGAACCAAGACACCTACGAGACCCACTTGGAGACGTGCAAGTTCGAGGGTCTCAAGGAGTTCCTGCAGCAGACAGATGACCGCTTCCACGAGATGCAGGTGGCCATGGCCCAGAAGGACCAGGAAATCGCCTTCCTGCGCTCCATGCTGGGCAAGCTCTCCGAGAAAATCGACCAGCTGGAGAAGAACCTGGAGCTGAAGTTCGGTGAGTGTGCCCGGCCTGAGCGCTGTGCTCAGAGAGTCAACCCCACGGCCACCCTGGAACCAGCCCTTGCCTCCCGTCTCCAGGAGTGCTGGCTCTTCAGCACCCAAGCACAGTCGTGTTTGAGGAGCAGAGCCTCTCCTGCGCGGCCCTGCCGCTGGCAGCAGTGGGCTCTCCCTGCTCCTCATCCTCCGCCCGCCCCTCTGACTCCGCCGTGCCTGTCCCTCTCTCGTAGATGTGCTGGATGAGAACCAGAGCAAGCTGAGCGAGGACCTGATGGAGTTCCGCAGGGACGCCTCCATGCTGAACGTGAGTGGGGAGGAGCAGGGTTACCTGCACTTAGCTGCTCCTGCTCCTGCTCAGGTGTCTCCTGTGCTGGGGGGAGGCTGTGTGGATCCCCCCCTGCGTGCTGGCTCTGCTCGCCCCAGGCTTGGTTTGAGAGCAAGAGCTGTCTAAGGGTTTCGAGCGTCACTCACAGCCCGGTGCTGGACAGACCCCTGGGTTCAGGCAGCTGCATCCCGCTGGCTGGACTGGTGAGGGGGAGCTCGCCCTGCTCTACCTCAGCGTGCTAATGGAGGGAGTGCCTGTGGCCACAGCAGGGACCAGGCTCTGGAGGAGACTGCAGAGAGCCCCTCCAGTTCTTCCCCAGCCCAGCTGAGAGCTTGTGACCCCTCTAAGCTGCCTGCTTATTTCCACCAGCCTGGTGGATGGCAGAGCAAGGGCAGGATGCTCTGTGCCTGCCTGAGTGCTCAGGAGTTGAGGGCAGGTCAGAGCCCTGTGGTAGTGGGAGAGGATGGTCCTGGAGACCTCCCGTGAGGTCTGTGCTGAGGGAAGGACTTCACAGGGAGACACAAGTGGTCCTGGCAGTGGAGAGGGACAGTCTCAAAGCCCTGCCTAGAAGGCCAGGCTGCCCTCGATGCCTCTGCAGCTCCAGGAGGGGAGGCTGCTCTGGATGCCTCTGCAGCTCCAGGAGGCCAGGCTGCCCTCGAAGCCTCTGCAGCTCCAGGAGGCCAGGCTGCTCTGGATGCCTCTGCAGCTCCAGGAGGCCAGGCTGCCCTCAGTGCCTCTGCAGCTCCAGGAGGCCAGGCTGCCCTCAGTGCCTCTGCAGCTCCAGGAGGGGAGGCCAGGCTGCCCTCGATGCCTCTGCAGCTCCAGGAGGCCAGGCTGCTCTCAGTGCCTCTGCAGCTCCAGGAGGCCAGGCTGCCCTCGATGCCTCTGCAGCTCCAGGAGGGGAGGCCAGGCTGCCCTCGATGCCTCTGCAGCTCCAGGAGGCCAGGCTGCTCTCAGTGCCTCTGCAGCTCACGCAGCTCCTCTTGTTTTCCAGGATGAACTGTCCCACATCAACGCTCGGCTCAACATGGGCATTCTTGGCTGTGAGTACCCGCGTGGTTTTCCTCCTCTCAGGCTGGCTTCGGGGTGCTGGCATCCTGAGCCCCTTCCAGGGGAGGCCACAGGCACAGGAGCACCCTGCAGTGGGTGCTGCAGGGGAGGGGTGGCCGTGAGCACTGGGGAGCTGCCATGCTGCAGCATTCTTAGCTGCTGGGGAAGATGTTAGGTGGCCTCTGCATCTTTGGTCTCCCCAGATCCAGCCCGGGAGGTCCCAGGGCTCAAGGCAGGAGGTTGATGAGCTCTCGGGGTGGGACGTGAGACCTTCCAGCCACGCTGGGGAGGGTCTCATGGCTCCTGCTGGCCTGCAACAGCCTGCAGTGTGAATAGGGTCAGCACAGGGAGCTCTGAACCCGCACAGCCCCTCAGCTGCCCTCTTGTTTCTGCAGCCTATGACCCTCAGCAGATCTTCAAGTGCAAGGGGACCTTCGTGGGGCACCAGGGCCCTGTGTGGTGCTTGTGTGTTTACTCCATAGGAGACCTGCTCTTCAGCGGCTCCTCGGACAAAACCATCAAGGTAGGAGCTGGCCCCTTCGTGGGGGCAAGAAGCTGCTTCAGGAGGGGCAGAACCTGCGCTGCACTTAGCAGGGGGAAGGGGGTGTCACTGCCAGAGGTTCTCCTGAAGGACTCTGTGCAGTTACCATCAGGCAGAGGTCTCTGCGAGGAAACGCTGTGCCAGAGCAAAGTGGAGAGACAAGGAGGGGGGGTTTGCAGAGCCCTAGTTAAAACATCAGCCCTGCTGCTGCTGCTGCTGCTGCTGCTGTTGCCGCCTGTTTTGCTTCGTGTTGAGGGCTTTCAAACCTGCTGGAGCTTCTGGTTTGATCCTCCCTTGTGCTAAAGGAGGAGAACACCCCCTCTCCCCCGTCAGACCCGTCCTTTTGCCACCCTCTCTTTGTTTTCCTGGCTGCTGTTGTCACTAACTCAAGCTGACAGCCCTGCAACCTGAACAGCAGCTCCCAGCGTCACCGCCCGGGCTGCTGCTGGCTGCTGGCTGCTCCGGGGCAGCGCCTGGTGCCCAGCCAGGAGCAGAGCTTTGCTTGAGTTTCCTCCAGCTACAGCACCAAATACAACCGCAGGGTCACGGAGTGGAGGAGCATCTAGTGCAGCCCCTCTGCCAGAGCAGGGTCCCCTGTGGTTGTGGTTGTTGAAGGGAAGCAGCGTTGTCCCCTGCCCTGGGTGCCCTGGGTGCTGCAGTGCCGCGTCCCCTCTTGAGAGCAGCGGGTGCTCAGCAGGGAAAACCTCTGCAGAGGCAGAGGAGCCCTGGGATGGGGTGGGAGCTGCTAAAGCAGGAGCCTGGGAGCTGCTCCAGAGTGTTGTAGTGGCCTGGGCTGGGCAAAGCAGAGCAGAGGGGGGCTGACGAGCTGCTGCCCCGTGCCTCCCTCTCTTCACCCCGGCCCTCTGCAGTAGTTTTCCTTTCCTGGAGCAGTTTATCTCTGCCCCTGCGTGCGGAAGGCAGGTGCCCAGGTGACAGCCTGTTTCCTCAGCTTTGTGGCTTTGCTGACATCCTGCCCCGGTCCCCAGCGGCTGCCCCTGCCCCGGGGGTGACCCTCTGCTGACTGACTGGTGTTTCCTGTTAGGTGTGGGATACCTGTACCACCTACAAGTGCCAAAAGACCCTGGAGGGGCACGATGGAATTGTGCTGGCTCTCTGCATCCAGGGGTGAGTGGGGAGGGACACCTGGCCCTGTGGGGGAGAGTCCTCACTGCTGGGGGGGCCTCACTGCAGAATCACAGGCTGGGTTGGGTTGAAGGGACCCTTTAGTGGTGAAATAGTCCCACCCTGCAGCCAGCAGGGCCATCCCCACCCAGAGCAGGGTGCTCAGAGCCCCGAGGTCCAACCTACCCTGGGAGGAGGCTTCTCCCAGCTCTCTGGGCACCCTGGGCCAGGCTGTCCTGACCCTCAGCACAAACTCTGTCTCCTTATCTGAGCTGGGACCCTGCACAGGCCCCGCTGACCTCCTTTTGTTCTCTGGTGACATGGCAGGAACAAGCTGTACAGCGGCTCTGCTGACTGCACCATCATCGTGAGTACCAGGACCCCTTCACCGCAAGGCTGGGGCAGCTGCAGGCCAGCCCAGCCGCCTCTCTCCTGCCCGGGGCTGCTGTGCCCGTGCACCACAGGCAGCTTGCAGAGCAAAGGGCTGCAGCACAGGGCCCCTGCCCTGCTCCTCACGGGTTGTCCTGTGCTCTCTGGCAGGTGTGGGACATCCAGAACCTGCAGAAAGTGAACACGATCCGAGCGCACGACAACCCCGTGTGCACTCTGGTCTCCTCACACAACATGCTCTTCAGCGGCTCCCTCAAAGCCATCAAGGTACAGCTCTGCCCTGGCTGCTCTCTCTCTGGGGGGGCACTGCCCGTGGCCAAACAGGGAGGAAGGAAGGGGCAGTTCTGACCCCGCGGGGATGCTCTGCTGAGCCACGCGGAGGAGCAGAGCCTTAGCCCGTGCTCTGTGCTGCAGGTAGAGGGGTTCTGGGACCCGGCTGCAAACCCGCTTGGCTTTGTCCAACTCTGCAGCCCCGGGGCTGCTGAAGGAGCCTCCTGGCAGCTCCCGCCGGCGTCTGGGTGTCCTTGAGGCCCCTACTCCGAGCATCGGGCATGGGGGGCCAGAGTTGACTGGGAATTCCAGCTGCCTGCTTGAACCCCCCGCCCTCCCAAAGGATCCCGGACCCCTGCTCCCTCCCTAAGGGCAGCAGAAATCAGGGACCAGCTCCGCGAGCTGCCCTTCAGCGCCTTGGCTGGACCCCCTTGGTTCTGCTTCCAGCTCCTGCTGCCACAGTGCCTGGGGTGATGGCAAGAGCACACGTGCTCTGCTCTGCTCTCTATCTGGGGGCTGGGGGAGCAGCGAGGCAGCACCCAGGGGACCTGGGGGGCCTTCTGCTTTTGTTCCTCCTCCAGCAGCGCCGCTCCGAGCGGTGGGGCAGGACCTGTCGGTCCCCGGGTGCTGGTGGGAGGCGGTGGGGGGGTTCACCCAGCATCTCCCAGGGGCAGCCGAGCCCCGCTGCTGCCTCACCACCCCGTCCCTGTCTCCGTGTCCCTGTGTCCGTCTGTGCTCCCCGCAGGTCTGGGACATCGTAGGTACTGAGCTCAAACTGAAGAAGGAGCTGACGGGTCTCAATCACTGGGTGCGAGCGCTGGTGGCCTCCCAGAACTATCTCTACAGCGGCTCTTACCAGACCATCAAGGTGGGACCCCGAGGCTCCTGGGGTGGCGGGCAGGGCGGAAGGGCGAGAGACGCTGCCGCAGCGGCGCGGGCAGGCACGGAGCTGCTCTCACAGCCACAGCTCCTCGCGCAGCCGCCGCGGCGTTGGCTGCGCTGGCGGTGCCTCTGGCCGAAGGAGAGGGCCGCTGGCTGGCTGCCTGCAGTGGGAGGGGGTTCTCGGGGGGCCCTCGCTCAGCCCTGCCGAGCAGCTCACCTCTGAGCAGTCACCCCGGCACCGGGGACGCGGTGGCACGGGGCCCACTCCCTCCATGGTAGTAAACCCCCTCTGCCCGGGCTGCCGAGGGCTGGGCTGTGTGTGGGCAGCCCCAGGCTCTGCGTGTGCAGCCTGCTCGGCTCTCCCCGCCCGGCTCACTGCGGCAGCAGGGCCGAGCTCCTCGGCCCTCAGCGTGCTCGGGAGGACAGTGCCACCCGAGAGACGAGATGCGAGCGCCGTGCGGGGCTGGAGAAGAGCTTTGGGGCAGCTCCCTCCTGGACAAGAGGCGGAGAGAGGTGGAGGATCCCTGGCCTGGCTCTCATCCTCTTCTCCTTCAGATCTGGGACATCCGCAACCTGGAGTGCGTCCACGTGCTGCAGACGTCGGGAGGCAGCGTCTACTCCATCGCGGTGACCAACCACCACATCGTGTGCGGCACCTACGAGAACCTCATCCACGTAAGGGCCGCGGGGTGGGAGGGGAGAGAGGCTCGGGGAGGTGTGCTGCCTGGCTCTGCCTCTCCCTCCCACGGCAGCTGGGGAGCTCGGAGAGAGGAGAAGCTGGTGGGTGCAGCCCAAACGCAGCGTCCAAGCCCTTCTGTCCTCCTCCTGCAGGTCTGGGATATAGAGACGAAGGAGCAGGTGCGCACGCTGACCGGGCACGTGGGCACGGTCTACGCCCTCGCTGTCATCTCCACTCCAGACCAAACCAAAGTCTTCAGTGCTTCGTACGACCGGTCCCTCCGGGTGCGTGAGCAGGGGGTGCTGGGGGACGAGGAGGACTTGGAGGGGGGGATCCTCGCCCCTGCGTGCCGCGGGTCCCGTTCACTCGTGTCCCCAGGCCGGAGCCCCGTGCCACGTGGTGTCCCCGTCCCTCCTGGGGTGCTCAGGGCCCCTCGCCCTGCTGACCCCTCCCGTGTGCCCCTAGGTGTGGAGCATGGACAACATGATCTGCACCCAGACGCTGCTGCGGCACCAGGGCAGCGTCACTGCGCTGGCCGTCTCCAGGGGCCGCCTCTTCTCCGGCGCCGTGGACAGCACTGTCAAGGTCGGTGTCCCTAGCGGGGGGGAGAGCCCTAGAGCTGGGGTGGCCAGTGGGCTAGTAGGGCCAGGCAGCCACGGCGACGCTTCTCCGTGGCTGGGAGGTTTGGCTCCTGGCAGAGGGGGCTGTGGGAGGCTGGAGGGAAGCTCAGGGAGCTGCCCCGGAGGGTGACGGCCGCGGGGTCCCCTGTCTCCCCGCAGGTGTGGACGTGCTGAGGAGGGGGCACCC
>VZRI01008885.1:20646-39165 GCA_013397515.1 Upupa epops | reverse complement strand
GAGGCCACACTAAGGTCACCTGGGAGCCTCCTCTTCTCCAGCCTGAACAGCCCCAGCTCTCTCAGCCTGGCCTCTAGGAATGGTGCTGCAGCCCTCTTCTCATCCCTGTGTCCCTCCTCCAGACCTCCGGACAGTGAAGCTGACTGACCACTCCCTAGAGAGAGCAGTGGTTGAAGCCCTCTGTGATGATGCAGAGTCTCTTTAGGTAGCAGAAGTTCCCCCTCTCCCTGATCTGCAGTTAACCTGCAGGGATGCTCCTAGATGTTTTAGAGCTGAAGCCGACAGGGTCTCGGGGACGGTAGTGGGCAATAAGAGAGCAGGTAGTGACTCTGGACTCTCTGTAAATCAGAAAGCCCCCACACTGCTTGTCAGTAGTCCGAGACCTCAGAGTCTGTTGTGAAGCTGAAAGAAATCGATGGCTGTGATTCTCAGGGCTTGCATCAGGGTTCTCCTCTGGGTACCACTGGTGCAGGAGCAGCTTCCTCACAGAGGAGGCTAAGAAGAGCAGATTGAGTCAGAAAGAGATCCATCCAGCTCGCAGTTGTCTGTGTGGGTGGCAGCTGCTGCAGAATAGGAGTAGCCGAGTCCAGCTCTGGCAAGCAGTGCGGCTAGCCCAAGCCCTGCTCTTGGCAAACCAGACTGCGTTACCCTAGGGTCTGTCCTACTCAGGGATGGCTTTGTTAATGAAGGGGAGTCTGGAGCTGCAGCCACCACCATGAAATTCTGGGTCTGAGCCTCTTGAGCCGGCTTGGAAAGGGATTCAGGCCGAAAAGCCAACACCCAGCCCCAGGATCATGCCCCAGTACGCAGAGATCTCCATCCGTAGTGACACCGAGTCGGGCAGTCACAGGCTCCTTTAATAGCCACTCTCTCCTTCTGCTCCAAAAGCCGTCGGCCACAACATCAGTAGCCAGCTGGGAGAAGAGAATTAATGTCCTGATTCCAGCAGCAGTGGCCAACAGTCTGTGCCCAGGGGAAGAGGCGAAGGGGAGGGCAAGCATGTAATTAGGTGTCCCAGTACCCTCCAGGAGCCTGTGGCTCAGAGCTGCCCCGAGACAGCGGTGTGTTCTTTGTGTGTGTGCCGACCAGTGCTCCTCAGGACTCTGATGGGGACTTGGGAGGGAGCCTCGGGGGGAGCTGGGTGTCGGATGGGCTGCGGACAAGTGGCTGTGGCACAAGAGAACAGAGCGCAGCAACCATTACAGCAGAGAGGGTGAGTCAGCAGCTGTCAGACACAACCCCTGTGGCTCAGGAGAGGACACGGAGTACCAGATGATGTAGCCGAGGTCCCTTATAGAGGACTCTGAACGGGGAATACCTGGGTACACCAAGTACTGGGTGAAGACCCACGGGAACAGTGAGGCTGGGAGGTCATCACCATAGGGAAGCTTCTTCTTAAAACCCTCTCTCCCTGGTTACGACTGCAATCTTGAGTGCAGAGCAGGGTGATTGAGATAAATGAACCATCCTCTTGATGCAGACAAATCTTCCTCATAGAGAGGGGACATGGCATTCCCAGGCCATGTGGGAGGACGAAAGGGGATCGGTGTTTGGAAGAGAAATAGCAGTGCCCCCACTCTTCCTGTTTCAGTTTTGGCAGCGCTCTCATCCTGCCATCACCCTTCACAGACTGGGCTGTTTTCCATTCAGCTCACTCACACCAGTCACGCTGGTAGGTGCTCTCCCAGCTTCACACAGAACAGCCCTTGGGGAGGAGATGCTGGGCGCTCCCAGCAGCACACAGCTTCATCCAGCGGGTCATGAATTAGACCACCCCACAGGATGTGGGAGACTTGCCTTCACATTCCTCTCTTGCCAACGAGACTCAAGCCCACACAGACTCCAGGATGCCCAAGGAGGAATTCTGACCGCAGAGCTGTGCGCTGGCTGAAGGATGGGGTCTTCCAGTCTGCACTGCCCTTTGAGGGGTTTGGAAGAGGAAGGGAACAGGAAGGAGGAGGCAGTGTGTGTGCATGGATGTGTTCCCATTGAAAGCAGCATCTGCCCTGGAGATCACTTCTATCTAACTGGGATCTAACTGGAGAGGCTGAGGGAGCTGGGGCTCTGGAGCTGGGAGAAGAGGAGGCTGAGGGGGGACCTCATTGCTGTCTCTCAATCTGTGAGGGGTGGGTGTCAGGAGGATGGAGCCAGGCTCTGCTCAAGGGCATCTGGGGACAGGACAAGGGGCACTGGGTGCCAGCTGGAGCAGAGGAGGTTCCCTCTCACTCTCAGCAGGACCTTCTTCCCAGGGAGGGTCCCGGAGCCCTGGAAGGGGCTGCCCAGGGGGGCTGTGGATTCTCCTTCTCTGCAGACGTTCCAGCCCCGCCTGGCTGTGTTCCTGTGCCACTGGGTCTGGGGGATCCTGCTGTGGCAGGGGGACTGCACTGGGTGATCTTTCCAGGTCCCTTCCAATCCCTGATGATCCTGTGATCTGTCTTCATCTCCCTCTTCCTCTTTCCTCCACACCTTTCAGTGCTTAAAGCATGGGACGAGAGAATCTGCATCCATTCTGCCTGCGTGAGGGAAGGCAGAGCAGCTTGTGCCGCTTCCCTGGAAACTAGTACAGTCATCCGCTCCTCCGAGTGAGGGCAAAGGCAGCGTCGTGAGCGCAGCTGGCAGAGCCAATCCACACTCTTTCGAGTAATTAGAAGGAAAGTGAACTGCAGGATTTGCTGGAATAGCAGGAGCTGAGGGCACTGTGAGTGATTTGGGGAAGGGTTTAATGCCCGTCATGAGGAGGCGTGGGATGTGCGTCCTGAGAGCAGGGGTGCAGGGCTGGTTTGGGTTTAGCTGGGGTGGAGTCAGTCCTCCCCGTGACATCCTTCTTGGTGCTGTGGTTGTGGAGGTAGCTGGATGGGTGTCAGTAACCCCCGTTGTCTCGGCTACTGCTGAGCAGTGCTCTCGCTGCACCAAGGCTCTGGGGCTGTTTCCTCCCAACACCGGGCTGAGGTGGAGGGGTTCAAGCCAGTCAACCCCAACCGAGCCAAGGGGTATTCCATCCCACATGGCATCAACCCAGGTAGGAAAGCAAAGGGAAAGAACACAAGGGGTGGCAGACACCCAAGGACACTCACAGACAGCGTTCGTCCTCTGGAACAGCTGCCATGCCTCGCAGAGCCCTGCGTCCTAGAGAAGGTGGCTAAACATCTCTGCTGGTGGGCAGTGGAGAGTCATCTCCTTTGCTTCCATGGGGGCTTTTGCTTCTGCTTTATTAACCTATTGTTGCCCTGACCCGCTAGCCTCTCATGACAGTTTTCCCTATCCATCTAAAAAGGAGTGATAGAGCAGCTTTGGTGGCCACCTGGCCCCCAGTCAGAGCCAAACCACCACAGGAGCTGAGGTACCTCTCTCTGCAGGTGCCCACCCTTGTTATCAGACTCTCTGCTTTCTCCCCTCAACGCAGAAGAAGTCACTACTCCCTGAAGGTTTCATTCCAGGCTGCTGCTGCGGAGAACATCGCCAGCAGAGCCGGTACAGGCCAGTGTTTGCCAGTGATTTGGCCAGGATCGCATAACCGTGGCAGCAGCAATGATCAAAGGCTCCGTGGTCGCCGGAGTGCCCTGCCAAAACACACAGCCACTGCTCTTTTCCTCCTCTGTCACCTCAGTTGATCCTGCAGCCAGGAGCACTTAATTGTTCAAATACAGACCCTGCTAACAGCTGCCCGGGAGCCTGAGGAAGCAGGGGAAGGGTTTACAGAAGGAGGCCACCTAGGGCTGTAGCTGAGTGGAGGGCAAAGAAAGGCCCTTGCAGCTGTTAGCTTTGACTTGTAGTAATTAGTTAGCAGCAGGTCAGTAGCACTAAAACTCAGATAACCCCCTCAACAAGTGCACCGAGGGACTCAGCGATGGTTTCAGGTACAAGCAGAGTAGCAGCAATTCCCCCAGCATCTTAGAATCACAGAATCTCCAGGGATCACAAGGGACCTGGAAAGATCCTCCAGTCCAGTCCCCCTGCCACAGACCAGGTCACACAGGAGCACAGCCAGGCAGACTGGGCTTGCCTGTCATGAGTCAAGTGGGAAGGATGGGCTTGGGGACCGATCAGCTTGCTGCAGGGCATTTAGCATCGTCTGTCTTCCAATTGAAGGGACCCTGGAAGTCCAGTAGCAGCCATTTTAGTAGCCACTATAGCCCATTATTGATTCATAGGATCATAGAATCCTTAGGGATGGGAGGGGACCTGGGAAGATCATCCAGTCCAATCCCCCTGCCACAGCAGGATCACCCAGACCAAGTCACAGAACAGAACAGTATGGATTGGGAACGACCTAGAAAGATCCTCCAGTCCAATCCCCCTGCCACAGCAGGATCACCCAAACCAAGCCCAGGTGGGTTTCAAACATCTCCAGAGAAGGAGACTCCACAACCCCCCCAGCAGCCCCCTCCAGTGCCCCCTCACCTTCACTGGGAAGAGAAGAGTCGTTCAGGAATAGCCACTTGCAGATGATTGCATCCTGTTCTGCTTCATCACTCGAAAGCACAGTGGCAGGATGAACTGCAACAGGGAGCAGGGCTCTTTGATCTGGACCCTGATTACCTGTCCTAAAGTCTCCTGATGCCTCACGTAACGGCAAAGCATCCAAGGTGAGGACTTCCTCCTCGTTGTAGCTGGAACTGTGTGCCTGTGCTTTATGTACTCCACGGCCAGCATCACCAGGCTGCTGCACTTGGGGGAGATGCCAAACACATTACTCTTGTTCCACCTCTGTTGCCCTGGAGTCAAGGTTAAGGTGCTAATGAGATCTAATCATAGAGTGGTTTCAGTTGGAAGGGACCTCAGAGATCATCTGGTTCCAACCACCACCCATGCAACAGGCAGGGACACCTCTCACCAGACCAGGTTGCCCAGAGCCCCATCCAACATGTCCTTGAGTATTTCCAGGGAGAGGGCAGCCACAGCCTCCCTGGCTGCCTGTTCCAGGGCCTCAGCACCCTCTTAGTGAGGAATCTCTTCCTAGGATCTAACCTGAATCTCTTTCCGTTTGAAACCACTCCTCCTTGGCCGACTTGAGTTCATCATACAAGGTCTCTTTCTAGCTGGCCTGCAGCCCCCTTAGGTACTGTAAGGTGACCCTGGAGCCTTCTCCAGGCTACACAACCCCAGCCTGCTCAGCCTGTCTCAACAGCAGAGGTGTTGCAGCAACTCGATTGCCCCCGTGGCCTCCTCTGGACCCGCTCTGGTGTCGTGGTCTGTCCCAGTACGGTACCCTCATTCAAGGAAGGGTGACTGCAAGCTCGAAGCAGCTCATCTACGTGTTTGGCACCATCCCCAGGGACGGTGACTGCACTCAGCCCCTTCTGGTGACGGGATTCTTCCTAATATCTATCCTATCCCCCTTCTGGTGCAACTAGAGGCTCTCATCTTAGGGCTTCTTACTTGGCAGAAGGCATCATCCTCGACATCCCTACAATCTTCTTCCAGGCAGTTTGGGAGAGTGAGAAGGTCTTCACTTCCTGGCAACCCAGGCAGCTGCTCCTCCTCAGACTGGTTCTCTCACCCTTCACTAGCTTCAGCACAGCTCTAGCAACCAGGAGAGATGCTTTGGCAGAAGCTACCTGTTGCAGCAGGGGGTCAGGGGAACTCTCTGGACACCTCACTAGACAGATTTTATCTGTGCAGGATTTTGTGTCTTGCAATAGTAGGGGTCTGTCTGTCTCACAAGGTGTTTTCCTGCCCGTCTGCTAGCAGGAGAAGGGATGCTCTCAGTTCTGGCTCCTCATGATAGGAAAGACAGGGAGATGCTGGAACGGGTCCAGAGCAGAGCTACCCAGCTCAGGAGGGGCTGAGAGAACCAGTCGTGTGAGGAGAGGCTGAGGGAGCTGGGCAGGGGGAGTCTGGAGAAGAGGAGGTTGAGGGGGGACCTCCCTGCCCTCTCCAGCTCCCTGCAGGGAGGCTGTGGAGGGGTGGCTGTTGGCCTCTGCTCCTTGGTGCCTGCTGACAGCAGCAGGGGCACTGCTCTGCACTTGAGGCAGGGGAGGGTCAGACTGGCTCTGAGGCAGAGATTCTCTGCAGCCGGAGTGGTTGGGCACTGGCAGGGCCTTCCCAGGGAGGTGGTGGAGTCCCCCTGCCTGGAGGTGTTGAAGAACCCTGTAGCCATGGTGCTTCCCGCCCTGCTCGAGTGGCAGCAGGGAGGGGGTCAGGCTGTGTCTGTCAGTCTCCCAGGGACTGAGGGGTTGTGCTGGGGTGGGGATGGTTGGACTGGGGGCTCCTTTCCAACCAGGATTATCTTGTTGACTCTGTGTTGACTTCTTCTTATGCACATCAGGCACTTTCCAATACCGAGGAGGAGATGCTGCTCTTCTTGCACAGGTTCCTGCACCTTGAAGCACATCAGCGCTGTGTGGTTCCTAGCTTAGGGGAGCAGAGTGTGTGGACCTGTCCTGGAAGGCTGTGCTTCATCCAAGATTGAGAAGTCTAAGAGGGGAAGGTTTGTAGTGAGCAAAGGCTCAAGAAGCAGCCATTGTTACCGACCTGCATGGCGAGGTTTAGTTCTAGACTGCAACTTCAATCTCTCTGCAGCTCTCTTTCCCCCAGGAGCAATCCCTGTTCTGGCTGTAACTGGCACCAAAGTGAATCCCACAAGGAGAAGGGCAGGTTTCCTGCAGGAGTCTGAAAAGCAGACCCCTCTGCTGGACAAACCTCCAGGTTAAAAGCTTTATCAACAGGGAAACGAATCTGGAAAGGAGAGCAGGGAGAGCTCTGCTCCACGAGAATTCTCTGCTGTCGGAGCCCACAGGCATCGCAGGACTTTGGGCTGTAAAGGCAGGTGATGGTTTTATCTCCCTCTTCTACCAGGCAGTGCCTTTCCCTGGCAGGAAGCCGACAGCTGAGCCAGTTGAGCACTCTCACTTATTCTCACTCTGCAGACATCCAAGACAGACCTGAACCTTGGCTCGCTCAGAGCCGAGCACCAAGAGCCATCATTAATCAAACTGCAGTCCCTCTGCCCCCTTCCTGCTCTTCTGGACAGCAGAGTTCACCAAGTTCATGAACTGCTTCCCCACAGTTATCTTGAACATGAACTCACTGTTTAGTCAATGGCTTAGAAAAACAAGGCTGGACAGCTGGTCTCTCTGCTACTCACCACAGTCTCAGGGCAGGGACGGAGGAAAGTTAGAGAGCAGTTCCAAACGGAGTCTGCCAGATTATTCAACCTCACAGTACATCCCGCTATTATCTGCTCTAGAACTCGGTGTCCGCCGTAGCGGGCTCTGTGTTTTATGAAGTGTGAAGGCTGCCATCTGAAACGAGCTGGGTTTCGTAGCCCCGTATCCAGTTGCTACATCTGGCTGTGTCATGTAGCCTGGGGAAGTGCCCTACCACAAGGGCTTGAGCCACAGAGGATGGTGAGACAGATGAAGCTAGATAATCTTTTTCACGTCCGCGAGGGTCAGTCTTTCAACACCAAGGAGAACTAAGATAAACAAACAGAAACGGGACACGCTGTAATTAATGGCTCCAGAACACGGCCGATCCAAACGGCTTCCTATTTTGAAACCGTGGCTCCTTCCAGATTCATAGGAAAGTTTAGAGGAAGGAAAAGAACCCAGCCATTTCTCCCCTCCGAACTGCTAAATCAGGTCTTTCTGGCGGGATGGTTTCCAGACGAAGAGCGCGCCTTACGCAGAGCGCTCCCCAGGTCTCAGCGTGCGCCTGTGCTTGCCCGTGCCAGTGTGTCATTCGAGAGGCTTCTTCCTCCCCCAGTGTTTCCTCGTCCTAAGAAAACATCGAGTCCGCACGCTAGAACCGTGCAAGAGCATTTCAAGCGCCTTGCCACGTGGACTGGGATGGCCAATACACTTGGGTCCTGCTCAATTCTCTCTGCGTCCTCCAGCCCCCCAAACCAGGCTTTGTTTTAGAGTCCTCGCTCGTGAGCCTGGAGGAGGAGATGGGGGAAAAGGCTGCAAATACCNATGCCCTTGAGCAGAGCCTGGCTCCATCCTCCTGACACCCACCCCTCACAGATTTAGGGACAGGAATGAGGTCCCCCCTCAGCCTTCCCTTCTCCCAGCCCAAGAGCCCCAGCTCCCTCAGCCTGCACGCTGGTTGTTTGTCAGTTCACTGAGTGCAAGGAACCCGATTCTAATCACACTGAGGTTGAAGAGATGTTCCCGTATAGAGGAAGAGGCTGCCTCCTTCTCTTTTACACCCCACCTCCAGCATCCTATGCCATGTCCTCTCTTTGGCTTTGGAACCAGAGCAGAGAAAAGCAGGGAGGAGAGAGGAGAAGCAGAGAGGAATTCCTGGGGAAGGCTGTATCTCTCTATGCTCTGATGTCTGTTCAGATGAAGCCTGTGGTCCTGCACACTGAGTGTCACATACATCACACGCGTTTTGATTACATGCTTCTGGTTAAACATCACCCCTTAGGCTGGCTCTTCTGTTTCACAGCCCTACCAACTGATTTTGAAGTTGTATTATTATCAAAGCTCAGGCAGCACCTCTCTGTGAGCTGCAGAGCTGTGTTAAACCCCCTCCCTTCCACCCCTCCATCCCTTGCTGGGGCTTTGCTGTGTATTCTGAAGCTGTGCTCCTGTGGATTGTCAGGGTGCCAGCCCTGGTTGCAAATAGCTCTCTGTCCTTCTGTGCCCTGGGCCTCCTGGTTGGTCTGGGAATTGCAGTGTGCTAGGAGCTGCTGGTCTCCTTTGGGGTTAGGTATGATGGTCGCCGTTGTGCGTAAGCAAGTGGTTTCGATCCTTAATTGCAATGGGGAAGTGGTCAGACAACATACAGTGCTGGCAAAGTCATGGCTAAAGGCCTCGGAGGGAAACCAGAGAACAACAAATACAGGACATATGGAGGGAGTCGGTACCTCTGCCGTAGCCTGGAAAATGTGGGATGTATAGGAAAGCAAAACATGACATTTAAAGGAGGGGAGGGGGGGTGATGCTCGCTGGAAGCCAGGCCATTATCTCATGCTATTCCCTTATTCCTCTTCACAGAAATGAAGGACGTGGTGGAGGCGTTTTCGTCTGACATCACAGTTACCCAACTCCAAACGCTTATTATGAAGAAATGGATGTGGGTTTGGGCTGTAATTATGAACTCGAAACGAGCTGTCAGGCACCAGTAGCAAAGCACCAAGTTACAGGCTTCCCCCCCTCTCCTTGTTTTATCTGGGAGAGAGAATTGCTTCATCCCAGCAGAACACGGGTACCTGGAACTAGGCAGCTCCCCTGTCCTGAGGAGACGGGAACTCTTTCACAACATCACTTGGGTAACTCACTACATCCTTCTGAGCTGCGTTTGACTGTACTGGCTTCGCAGAGGATTAAACAGAGGCACGGAGAACGTAGAGGCTCTAAGCCTGTCTCTAATTCAGCACGGCAGCTGGGCATTACTTCCAGGAATCCTGCTTCCAGCGCTCTCTCTCTCGCAAGCACTGCAGTGAGTCTGGTGAAAACCCAGCTCATGCTCCCTGTCGCGTTGGAGAAGCTGATTATCTGAAGGAACTCCAGTCATCCCGCCCGTCCCTGATGGAAAACAAACCTAAACGGGAAGCCAAACCCCAACTCAGAACAAGGAGATCGAGACCAGAAAGATCCAAGCAACAGCCTCTCCTCTGAGCCTCTCACAGGGGGCTACGTGACCTGAGAGCTCTGGGCACTGCTTTCAGATGAGGCTGCACTCATTTGGGCACTGCAGCTGAACCCCTGGGGGGGTTTCACAGGGGTGGAGGCATGCTACCTGCTGCCAGCCTCGCTCTGCGTGCTCTTCATGAGCACGTGAAGGTGCTAGGGCATCACGGGTGTGAGGTGGCACACGCGACATCAGCACCAACGCTGTCGGTACCCGTTTTTCAGCTGGCACTCCTCTCTCTCTCCACAGAGTGTCCAAGGATGCTTCCACACACCCGAGTGTTGTGGTACTCACCTGACAGACAGGAAACTGAGGCATGGAGAGTCGGGGGTAGTCTGAAGACCCCTTCTGAATGTGAAACTCAAAGAGGTTTCCACTGCCATCCTGTTTGGCAGCGCTGTCTTCTCTCAGCCCAACTGATTGAGAGCCAAGTGAATGCTGCCTCAACACAGCTCCTCGAGAGCATACATGCCAACCTAAAGAAGCCTCATGGCACCAGCTCACCCTCTGAAGTGATAGGCAGCACCTTAGTCCTCATCCCACTCCTCTCACCCCTGTTCCTCTGCACTTGAGGGAGCAGAACTCATAACCAGACATGGAAAGTTGCAGCACTGCTGGTCTGACACGGCAGGCTTTCCTGCCTATGGCACAGATGCTCCAGCTGGGTGAGTAAGGATCCAGGCCTTTCCCTGAGCAATAGGAATTCCCAGTCCAAGACAAAACAGCCCCTGGGGGATGACAACTGAGGGTTGGTTTGGACACTACAGTGGTCCCTTCATTGTCTCGGCATATAAGCACAGAAAAAGGCACAAGCCATTCTTCAGCTTCTCCAAGCCCTTCTGGATGGCATTCCAGCCCTCAGGTGTCAACTGCAACAGGACCCCTGGCTGACTGAGGCTGGCACAGCCCTCTGAGCTCAGCCAGCCCAGCCCAGCACCTGGCAGCACCACAGCAGCCAGAGCAGGGCACTCAGGGCCACAGCCAGGCTGTCCTTCAACACCTCCACACACAGGGACTCCCCCACCTCCCTGGGCAGTCCAGTCCAGGCTCTGAGCACCCTTTCCCTGAGGAAGGGCTTCCTGACAGCCAACCTAACCCTCTCCTGGTGCAGCTTCAGGCCCTGCCCTCTCCTCCTGGTGCTGGGTGCCTGGGAGATGGATATTAACTACACATTACTCCCAAATGATTCCAGAGGAAGAGGCTGGTGGCAGTGGAGAAGAGCTCCTCCTGTGTCCAGGGGAAGGGAGAGAAAAGATGGAGCGGGTAAGGAAGACAGAATGGGAGAATGAGAGAGAGAGAGATGACATTTGTGTTCTCAGAGGACAAACGATTGTCCTTGGAGAATATTTGCTGTATTTATCTTCTAAGGGAGGAAAACCCATTCCCACTGGATGGAGCGAAGCACCGAGAGAGGTCTGAGAAATAGGATCTTCTCAGGCTTTGTCTGGAGGTGGGTAAAGTCAAAACAGCTCTGTTTTTCTTGGGTTTCTTTACATGAGAAAAACTGAGTAAGAATGCCTTACTGTGCAGAATTGTACGGATGCTCGTTCCTTTGAGCCGCCTTGCGCCGATCGCAGTCAACGGGAAGGTCAGCACAGCTATTCCTCCCTCCCTCCCTCCCTCCCATCCTCTTCCAAGGCAGAGCAGCCACGCTGAAACATCTAGACAGGTCTTTCAGATTTCAATTACAACAACAGATGTTTCCCATCCCAACGGCTTCCATCAGAGCAGGGGTGACACAGCCTCACAGAGTTTCCTCCCAGAGAGAGGGCTTGACCCCACACAGAGCCAAGGAGAGCGGAGAGCGTCGCTCGGCAGCAGCAACGGTCGTGATTTCGCTGTAGGAAAGCAGCTGCTTTGGGACTGGGACAAGGTGCCCCCCTGAGTTTCCTCTTCTGCAGGCTAAACTGAATTGCAATAGAGGGACTCCATTCTAATAACTCATGGGGAGTAGAGCTCTCTGGGAACGATTATCCACCTTCAATCGGAGGTGCAGCTCCATTGGCACTGGGTTCAAGAGTATCAAGAACAAATCGAGCAACCAAAACCCTCCCAGTCCAGAGCAGAGCATTTGTCTCTGTTAGAAGGCACCATCCCGGGTCTTCCCTCCAGCCGATGGCTCGCTGACAGCTTCTATTCCAGCCTTCAGCAAGCTCCTTGCCTGGAAGAGCACGCGTTGGGTCCTGCAGGCTGTCGCAGTGCTGGGGCTTCTGCTCCCAGGTGGAGGAGCTTCTCTCAACAGAGCTTTCACTGGTTGAGCTCCGCACGTAAGCGCCTGGTTCGAAGGGATAAAGCTGGGGGGTTTTACATTGCCTGCAAGCAGGCAGAGCTGCTGGGCATTACCCCTGGCTCTCAAGAGACCCCTTGGCTGCTCTCGAGTATCTCAACCTCTGCCCTGCCCGTTAATGGGTTGTTATAATTGGAAGGGTCCCTCTCCCTTAGTCAGCAGTTCAGCTCCACGTGTGTGTTCCAGGGCTCCCTCGCCGGCTTTATCGGCACTCAGGATACGGTTATTGCTGCTCCTCTCCCTGCTCGGTGCTCCTGCCGAGATCCCGGGCATGCAGTCTGCACTCCTGGTGGCAATGCATAAACCAGAAGGGAACGAGCTCTGGCTGGTGGGACCCAAGGCTGAGGTTGTCAGGTAACAAAGGCTGCGGGAGGGGGGGATCCTTTGGACAGCAAAGGGTCGGTCCAGCCCAGCGTTCCCGTCAGCTCCGGTGGGCAGAGTGCTCTGTCTTCTCTCTCTGGCCCTTCTTTAGATGCATTCAACTGGAGCTGAGAGCCTGCGTTTTACTCTCCAGCTTTGTCCACACAAGCACAAGCAGACGCCTGTCCGCAGAGGCCCATAGAGTCACCGAATGCGTCCAGGTGGAAGGGTCTGCATGCGGCACAAGGGTCACGGCCCCTGCAGGAGAGCAGCTTGGTGCTGTCTCACACAGCTCTCTGGTCCCCTTTTCATGCCCCTCTGCAGGAGGAGCACAGAATCCCTTCCACATCAGCCTCAGCCTGGGGGGAACTGAGTTTGGGGAGTTGGCAGCAAGGCTAAAGCTAGGACCTGGCCAGCATCACGACAGTCCAGTCGCCCCGAGGACAAGGAGGACAGGTAGGGCAGGTGCAGAGGTGAGGAAGCTGTTGCAGAAGTGTCTCTGTGTCTCGTGCTACAGCGCAGGAGAAACGAGCCACCAGGTCAAGCCTTGCAGGGTGCTCAGCACCGGCTGAAGCTGCCACACAACACACGGAGTCACTGAGGCTGGAAAAGACCTCTGAGACCATCCAGCCCAGCCTGTACATGTCCACAGCAGAACCTTTCAGACACACAAGCACTGCCCAAGGCAGTCTGTGTCTCAAACAGAGCCCCCTCCTGCTGTACTGGAAGCAGCTGGAATCACAACAGGAGTAAATCAGAGTATCCCAACCGTCCTCATGGATAATCAGCTCTCCTCCTTCTGGGGGGTGCATCCTGTGTCCCAGGGTGCCCTGGATCACCGGAGCATGGCCAGCGGAGACAAACAGAAGTGGAGGGGTCTTGTGGCAGCTCAGAATTTAGCTCTCTCAGCTTGCTGAGCTGCCTCACCACAGATCTTCTCTCAGCAGTACCATCACCGAGAACGGATGGGAACGGCCGTTCAAGGGCAGGGGAAGGAGAGCTGGGCCCTATCATCTCCAGCTTCCATGAGCTTTAACTCTTACAGAAGCAGAGCGTAGGAGCTGTGGCTGCGAGAGAAGGCTTAAAGCAAGGCACGCGTCTGCATGGCTGTCTCCAAGGTCCCTGTCTGGCCGCGAACGCAGCGCGTCGAACGTCACGCCTGAGCAGGGCTCTCAGGGCGAGACACAACGCTGTCAGCAATTAATTTCATGCCACTCTCCGCTGCGGCGGGGACAACCACAATCACCCTCCGGGTTTCACTTCCTCCTTGCGGGCATGGATTTTCCAGACAAGCTCAGCACCTCTGTCTGTCGCCCGTGGACGCAGACCTGCCATCCCACGACGGCCACGGGCACGGGAAAGCTCCCTCTAACGCAGCTTCTCTTTGCCCCCCTGTCGCCGTGAGGTGTTGTTTGCAAACAGTGAGTGCTCCAGCTCGCTTCGTCCCTGGAAAAAAGTAGAAACCAAGTGAAACCAAAGCAGCAGCAGCACAGTCCCACGCGGTGAGCACACGAGGGCTGCAGGCTGAGTCATCCTAGTGGGCTCTCTCTTGTAAAAACACTGCCAAGGCAGCCAAGCAGCCTGCGGGACGCAGCCATGGCACCTCCTGGCTGCACAGTTGTGCCGGGATCCTCTCGTCCTGTGGGAATGTAGATGTCTTGGTCTCAGATGTGAAGGAGTGGAGCAGTGATCGGTCACTGCTCTCCCTTACTGAGGAGCTGCATTAACGGAGTCGCTCGCTGTCACTGCTCCAAGGGCTGGGGAAGTCTCTAGCAATAGAAGAAGAGACCTCAAGCTGCGCCAGGGGAGGTTCAGACTGGGCGTTAGGAAAACCTCCTCCAGTGAAAGAGCGGCCAGGGACTGGCACTGGCTGCCCAGGAGGTGCTGGAGTCACCCTAGATGCAGCAGGTAGAAAACACCTTTCAGGGAGCCTGGTGATGGTTAGACTGGGTGACCTTGGAGGTCTTCTCCAACCCCTGTGATTCTGTAATTGATTGGGTTTTGTTTTCTTAGCAGCTCTCTGCCCCTGTGAAAGGATGCTCCACACGCAGCCCCTCGGTGCTATTTTTAGGCACGTCGCTCGGCGTGCTGAGAGCTGCTCCCAGGCTAAATGAGCGAGGTAACCTAATCGAGCTGTTGTGCACTCGGAGGGAAAATTCATTAGGCTGAAATCACATTCTTCACAAACCCTGTGAGACCAGGGGTGCGGGAAGTCCTCGCGTTGCCTCCATCACCACCCAGCACAGTAAGAAGCGTGGAGGAGGCTGAATCCTTTGATTCCTCCTAGGTTTCATCTGGACAAAGATGCTACCGTTTGTCAGTGTGGATCTTGGCAGCTCTGAGCCTCAAGCACGGATGAGGAACAGCTATAAATCACAAACTGGGACCAATACAGGTGCCCTTTTCACTCTCTCGCGCTGCTTGAAGATCCGCTGGCGACGCAAAGCCCTCTACAAGCAATAGGTTCGGTTGTTCTTCAGGTCTGGGGGTGTGAGGGACACAGTCAGGGGGAAGCTAACCCTTTCTACCAACCCCACGCGGGGACAAGGACCCACTGCTGGGGTTTTCTCCTCTGTTTCACCTCCACCATCCAGCACAGCAGTTGAGCTTTGGTTGGTTAATGAACGGAGCACTGCTATCGTGTGGGATTCCTAGCAAGCACAATTCTTCTTCAAAGTGCTTCCAAAAGAGTCAAAGGTACCCATGAGGTCCCTTCCAAGCCAATCCAAGCCAGGACAAGCCAATCCAAGCCAAGCCAATCCAAGACAATCCAAGACAATCCAAGCCAAGCCAATCCAATCCAAGCCATGCCATTCCAGTCCAATCCAAGCCAAGCCATGCTAATCCAATCCAATCCAAGTCAAGCCAATCCAACCCAACCCAATCCAATCCATACCATTACAATCCAAGCCATGCCATTCCAGTCCAACCCAATCCAATCCAAGCCATGCCATTCCATTCCATTCCAACCCAATCCATGACTCCATGAAGACCTTGCCAGGGTGTTACTGCAATGCCTCTGTTTACCCCCATGGTTGGTGGCTCTATGACCCTAAAGATGCCATGACCACAGCTAAATGAGAAGAGCAGCGTAACCCGAAGGCTGACCCGTGTGCCTTCACGTTTGAGCCTTCTTCCAACGCCTTCTTTTGAGATGGACAGCCAGCAGTGTCCTCTGAGAGTCACTGTCGGGGGGCTCTTGCACGATTCTGGAAACCCTTTCATAGACCTTGAACTCCACACCCTCCCTGGGCAGCCCCTGCCCCTCATTTGTTCTCATTACAGGCTGGAGCTATGAGTTTCCCAGCAGAGGAACCCTAGAATCCTTAGGGATGGGAAGGGAGCTCGAAAGATCATCCAGTCCAACCCCACAGCAGGGTCACCTAGAATCATAGAAACCTTAGGGATGGGAAGGGACCTGGAAGGACCATCCAGTCCAGTCCCCCTGCCACAGCAGGATCCCCCAGACCCAGTGGCACAGGAACACAGCCAGGCGGGGCTGGAACGTCTGCAGAGAAGGAGACTCCACAGCCCCCCTGGGCAGCTTCTCTCAGAACCCACCAAGAGCCACAGCTCTCCAGTTCTGCATCGACCAGCTACAGGTTGTTAACAGTCTCCTCACGGCTCTGGTCACCAAAGCAGACAGAAATTGCTTAGCTAGAAAGGAGCTCAAACGGTCTCGTTAAGGGTTGCAACACCCGTTGAGGCTCTCTCCTGGAGAGTGGAAAGGAGCGCGGTGCAAACAGGCTGTCCTGTCATTAAGTGACCACTCTGCTCTGGGAAACGGCAGGGGAGGGGTTTTTCCGTGTGTTTGTTGTGACTCAGTGATTCCAGGTAAGACACACTCATTTCACAGGCTAAAAAAACCAGAGCACTCCCCACCGTCAGCTCTGTCGAGACCTCTGAGGAGCTGCAGGCTGAGCTGTGTTTTGCCTGGCTCGCTGCTTCAGACCGGCAGCAGCAATGCTACGGGTGAGATGCTCTTTGCCATTGCTTTCCACGCTGCTTGAAGTGAGGATGGTGGAGTCAGAGGGTTGTGGAATGGTGGTGCAGGCTACAAAGGATCTCAGGGATCCCCTAGCCCCAACGTTGCCGCAGGCAGGGACACCTCTCACTAGAGCAGGTTGCCCAGAACCCTGTCCAACCTGGCCTGGAACACTTCCAGGGAGCATGCATCCACAGGCAGCCTCTCTGCACAGCCTGTTGCAGCATCTCACTACCCTCTTAGTGAGGAATCTCTCCCTAAGATCCTTCCTAAAGAATCTAAAGGATCCTAGGAAGCAGAGATCTAAAGGATCTTAGGAAGTACTCCCATCCCCGTGATGATGGCAACAACCTGCCCGCAGTACAAGGGGAGGGATGGGGGTGCCTCACTCTCTGCTGAAGATGGCAATGCAGTCTAATTTAGGCTGAGACTAACAGCTCTGAGCCCAGCTGGAAACTCTGCCTGCCCTGTGCCCAACCGAGCCAGCACCTGGGAGCACTCTGCCTGCAGATGAAGGGCTAAAACACCATCAGTCACGGTTGCATTAACAGCAGTGCTTCCAACCAAGGAACCCAGACCCTCCTGCTCCCCCTGGCCATTTGGTGCTGATTTAGCAGAGCTCCTAAACCTTAAATTATTAAATGTTCTTTGGATTAATAAAGGCAGCAGTGACTTCATTTCTGCCGAGAGCAAGGAGGTCGGGTAAGAAGAGATGTTCTCTCTTATAGACTCACAGAATCCTCAGGGATGGGAAGGGACCTGGGAAGATCCTCCACTCCAACCCCTCTGCCACAGCAGGATCCCCCAGACCCAGTGGCACAGGAACACAGCCAGGCGGGGCTGGAACGTCTGCAGAGAAGGAGACTCCACAGCCCCCCTGGGCAGCCTGGTCCAGTGCTCCGGGACCCTCCCTGGGAAGAAGGTCCTGCTGAGATTGAGAGGGATCCTCCTCTGCTCCAGCTGGCACCCAGTGCCCCCTGTCCTGTCCCTCTATGGACACATTTCCTCATACAGCTAGCTGCAAACTATTGCTCTTCTGCACTCCCCGAGAGCCCGTTCAAACCTCCCCCCGTCTGCAGCGGGGGTTCTAACCACCAGCACCCCCTCAGCACAAACAACTACGCTCCTCCAAACACGCAGCAGCTGAGCTCTGTGAAGCATGAGGCAGGGAGCCTTCGTGCCAGCTCTGAACCTGGGCACTGGACCGACCCGGCCCATCGCCATCCCAACACAGGACCCGCGGTGGTTTCGTGAAAGGCATCGGGAAGGGAAGGCATTGTTGTATTGGATTGCTAATGTGTTTGGATTACGGCCCCTGTGGGCTCCAACACCCCCAGAAGCAAGCTGAAGCTGGCCTTGTGGCCACCGGCGCTGCTCTGACCCTGGCTTAGGGAAGGCTTCCGTCTACCCCTGCACTTGCAATAACATTTTGCCTCGCCTGCTGGTTTTGTTAGCTGAAAGGCATCTGCTTTGCCTTTTCCCATCAATGTAGGAGCAAGGACTCGTATTTTAAGCCATGAGGCAGAGAAAGAACTAACAGAGCCAAGGCTTCCTCTCCAGACTGCACCTCACGACCCTCTCAGCTCATCCACTCGACCGTCCTCTCGCTGCACTCCAGCCCAATGTCCCAGGGCCATCGCTCTACTCCTGCAGGGGATCAAACAGCCCAGGAGGGTGCTTGTGAAAGGTGGAGCAGACTTTCTCTACCAGGCTGTTTAATGCTCTAACCATAGCCAGCTGACATAGACGATGCATCACCCACACTCCCCCCTGCACTGCTCCCCGGGGGCATCTAAGCAGATTATGGGGCAGGGAAACCCTGGTGCAAGGAACTCTGATACCAGGAGACTCAAATTCATCACTCGTAGGTGCTCCAGCTGGCACCTTGATTAAAGTTGAGGCAGGGGAGGGTTTGATTGGATCTGGGGGAGAAATTCTTTGCAGACAGAGGGGTTGGGCACTGGCAGGGCCTTCCCAGGGAGGTGGGGGAGTCCCCCTGTCTGGAGGTGTTGAAGGACAGCCTGGCTGTGGCCCTGAGTGCCCTGCTCTGGCTGCTGTGGTGCTGTCAGGTGCTGGGCTGGGCTGGCTGAGCTCAGAGGGCTTTGCCAGCCTCAATCATTCTGTGACTCAGAGTAATTGCTGTGCTTGTCAGGCTGGGCAGGATAGAGCCCAACGTCATTGTACAAAATGAGCAGAGAAGAGGCAGCCCCTTCCAGTGCTCCGTGACCCTCCCTGGGAAGAAGGTCCTGCTGAGATTGAGAGGGAACCTCCTCTGCTCCAGCTGGCACCCAGTGCCCCTTGTCCT